>CM023456.1:82171535-82631535 GCA_013339765.2 Haemaphysalis longicornis | reverse complement strand
TATCTAGCATTAGATTTCTGTTGCAGTCTGTGTACCCGTCTAGTTCTTCAATGTGCTCGTTGTTGTCTCCTCCTACCAGTAGCACCTCCCCGGATCGGTTCAAATCTTCGATGTCCTTTTTTAGACAAGCAACCAGTTCTTTTATTTTGTTTTTTACTCTCCTTACTCGTTACATATACGACTCTCGTATAGATACCTACATACCCCCAACCATCCAGTAGAAACCCCTCCTTTCAAGGGTGCTCGGCCCCTCAAGGGCCGAGCACCCGTTTGCTACGGGTGCTCGGCGGTTCGTGGTGTTCAGAGGATGAGACAAGGGGACGACGTCAGCAGGATTTGAGAAGAAAAAAGGAGAAAACTGTATTTACGGTTGGTTACAAGAATTGGTTACAGAAAGGGGTGTTTGAGCATGGCCATCTTAGCGATCTACTTTCGGAGTTACGCCCTATGTATCGGACCTTAGCAATCGACTCTGGGTTACACCCTGGACGGCAAGGTTTACGTGAACTGAGCACGGAGGATCGCTTGCCTCAAGCCCTAAGTCTGCTGCTCCCTATCTTGCGCGGGAATATCATTCGTCGGGCCCATTGTATGCCTCGAAGCCGATTTGATTGGTCAGGCCAACCTCTCAAATCCACCAATGGTGGAGCCAAACGTGCCCCACTAAATTCCCGTCCCTCGTCTCCTGTCCCAGACGTGGTGGACACACGAAAACGCGGTAACATAGGAGAAGCAAGTTTCTAACGGTAAGATCGGCCATCAGGCGCCGCGGTGCTCAGTAAAGTCTCCTCCGAGGCTTAAGCGTAACAGAGTAGCGCTTAGGCACGCAACTCCGAAACGGCGTTTTATTGCCCTAATTGCGCGCGTCCTTCCCTAGCGTCTTAAGGCGGAAGCCGGGCTTTACACCATTCAATTAAGCCGGTGTCCACAAAGGGAAGGTTGGGGGGGGGGGCGCTTACAAACGCCGCCGTCCTGGTCTAGTCACTCCAAGAGTTGTTGCCGTAATTCAGCGCATCGCTCCGAGGCGCCCCAAATGGGAGCCGCGCTCCCCAACAGAAAAACCTAAGGCGGCGGCCATTGAGAGAAGCGAGGACGGCAGTGCGCGCAGCCTCTCAGCCTGCGCATCTTATCTACCAATCTGCGCTCCGCCGGCATGAAAACAAGCGTCAGAAGGCGTACACATCCCTTTCATCCACACGTTCTTTAAAGTCTTCTTTCACTCTCTCCGACTACTCCTCTTTTGTGATACGCATACCCACTCCTCTACCTTTTCTCCATCCAACCGTTTATTGCAACCTTTCCATACATAATCTCCGATTACCGGAGGTTCTTCCAGGTCCCGCAGGTGCAAAGAAATGCAAAAAAAAGACCGAATGCGTCCAGTGTTAGACATTAAAAAAATACTTTTGGGTTTGGTCACCAACACCGGCTAAACATGCCAAACGATGAATGTGCTTCTTCGTGCTGCGAAAGTGCTGAAAAGTGCTGCAAAGTGCTGCGTCGTGTGTCCGCAACACTAAAACTGCCGTATTCCGGCACAATATGGTAACACCATGCCGCAAGTCGCTCTCACAAGCCACAGAAGCAGAGACGTCTTGTTGTTTTCTTTCTGTTTTGAAACAAATCGCTACATTTGTAGTGGTTCAAAAGTCTGCAAGATTGTTTTCTCACCATTGTTTTAGAATCAGCACATACAGACTTATCTTAATAGGTACAAGCAAATAACTTCTACAGACTTATCTTAATAGGTAAAACAAATAACTTCTAAGTCCTTTTATGGTTACAAAAACACAGGACTTTTGCACCCATTTCCTTACAATGTTTCGTGTATGAAACCGAGTGGTTTGGTCGAGATTCGTACAGAAGCGAAGGTAATCCATTCGATGGCGAATGCAAGGCTGCTGATGAGGCAACAAGCCCCATACAAGTAAAAAATTGAAACCATGTCAGAAAGGTTAGTTGCCATCTTTTCTGTGATTGGCAGCATTGATCCAGCGGTCGCAGTTTGCCGTGTTGGTAGTGCTCCGTTATCCCACTGCCACGAAGATGCACCGTCCTGAAAAAAAAATCAAGTTTTAACGAATGCGATGGAGACAGAATATATCAAGTATCTTGAAAATGTTGAGCCTCGAATTTCACGTCATCTGTGATACGTATATGAGCTATAAGCAAACTGCTAGTTACCGCAACCGAGCTACTATATTGCGAGTCTCCTTTGCCAACGGGTAAGAAGCAGTCATTTTCAGAACACCCCCTACGCACTCAACGCCGGGTGCTGTTCAAATAGTTACTTTTTGCAGGTGTCCGTTGCGCAACATTCTGTTTAGCAGTTGTTACTTGCAGTAAGACTCTGCGGCAATCAAAAATTCGTGAGCATGACCCCCTGTATTGTTTGGCTTGGCGATATTAAGGCCGTTCAAACATGCCCGAAGCTTGGGCCCAAGTCAAATTGTAATTCCTGTCCGCAAAATGTTCTTGGTTTCGAAGGCTTCAGTACATCCCCAGTCAAAGGTGTTTGTGCCAGCGACGAGTACGAACAGCCGTCAGAAGCTTACGAATGATTTAGGAACTTTGTATGACAAAGAATGATGTGTCCCGGCAAGGACAGACACACTCGTTGTGGCTAGCCAATACCACTGTAGTATCGTGGTTTCCAGATCAGTGTGTGCTGAATTACTCTCCACCATGGGGCTGCCGAGGCTATGTCGACGGGGCCACGTGGAAGAAATAAAGAGTGGGGCTGCTCTAAACTAGCGCGGCGTCCCTGTATTGTGGGCCCTTAGGGGCTGTCGTGGCCGTCACTAGAATGGCGCAGTCAATATTAGAACCACCCAAAAGAAAGAAGACTTTCGTAAAGCAAGACTTAAGCATCACCTTAAACTTCAATAAAGCAAAGACTAAAACTAGACTTAAGTAAGGCTTTATAAGTAAGAACAACTAACCATCACAGAAACTAACCCGTCTATTTCCCCACAGAAGGTTCGCGGCAAGCGACATATGAGAGACTAAGCATACCATCTCACGACCCCGTCGGAGAAGAACCCGACTTAAATCGCAAGTCGCGCACCGGCTCAAGGTATCATGCTGCACTAACGACAGAAAGATGCCCAGAGGAAACGCACACTCATACAACTCGCTGATGTATGAAAGAGAACGCCGTCCCGCTCTCAAAAAGCGGTCATGGCTTCGTCCCCGCCGAATGCAACATGGCCGGCAAGGCTTGCAAAGCTGCCGCCATTCCTCAAGAGCCAGACAATCCGGCAAACGTCATGGATTGAGTGGCACCGTGCCTTAGAGTGGCATCGGTCACCGGGCATTAGAACCGGCCCGCGCGAAAAAAAGCCTTCACTCCAAAACGTCAATTTTCGAAGACTTGTTTAGGAGCGGAAGGCAGAGAATCTCCTATTGTATAGAATGAATAAGAGTGGAAGACGAAGATACCTTCGTCAATGAGTATGACTACCTCGCAAAGAACGTTACAGCGCACATTGACACGTTGTCGACACACCAGACCAACCGGACTCACATGAACGTTTGCGCCAAGAAGTTGCTGAACTTGCTATGCAGTTTGCTCGCACAGTCCAATGCCAGGGTGGCGATGCACCTTTGGTGTAAAAGGCACCTGTCTTCTACCGATGACTCATCAATTGCCTAACATTCGGCCGAATTCGGGAATGCTATGGTCCGAAGAATCATCCCTCACGTTCCACCACGCCATGAAATCGTTCAAACAACGGAGGTGCAAGAGTTGTTACGGCATTAACGGACAACCGCCGAGGATCCAGCGATCCCCCGAACTGCTTAAGAGGAACACATAGGACGACGTGTAGCACATGGACGACGTCATCTGACTTCTGACGGCGTGCAAGAAGTCGGCATTAACACCAGCAATGTCCATCAACAGAGTACACATGTGTTTTACGTGTAATAAATTTGACAACTTTGCGAGCGCCTAGAGCACGCAACGATGTTGGAGCTAGCATAACTTCAGGCTGTAAGTCCGTGGGGTGCTTCAACTGCTCCAAGGTGACAAACTACCGTAAGCGGTGGCTTCCTGGCTCTGCGAGACCATGAGAAAGTACTTGACATCAAAACCTCAAACAACTCGTCCGCTAATGTCGCTGAAGCTTCCGTGCAGGAACAAGCCATCGTTACAGAGCAGGCTGACGAGGCTGAACATGATTACATACCGGCAGAATTCGGCCAAAATGTGCTGCCAAGAGTCCTAACGAACGACCAAAAGCGGGAAGGAAAGAAGAATGCGCTTCAGGCAGACAAGGACGTTCCGACAACCGCTGTTAGAACAGACGACGACAATCACGAAAAAAACTGAGCAGGCTGAAGGCAAGGTCGCCTCGTTCAGCAAAAAAAAAAAAGCCACGACGAGGTCGAGAAAATAGGCACAAAAAAACGACATTACAGCAACAGTCACCCAAACAAAAAGCGGCTGAATTCCTGCCCATCCCGACTGCTGCGCGCCGAATTCAGGAACACCATGCCGTGTTGTCGCAAGCGTCCAATGCCGGAACAGCGCGTAACGGCCATGTCATCGGAGCTGCTCGTTGTCGTATACAACAAACAAAACCACCTGTCTTCTCCCCGTTCTCGACTTCTGCATTCCCTGAGCAGTCCCCGACCAAATATCGTCAAATCATCATCATCATTATGAGCTTGTTTGTGTCCACTGCCTCTACCAAAGATTTCCAGCTGCCCCTATTGAGTACCAGCTGAGTCCATGTTTCCCCCCCACATATTCGTAGCTTATCTCGCCAACGACTTCTCGGCGGACGCCTAGTGCGTTTGCGATCTATTGGCAGACAGTCTGTGCAACGGAGGGTCCACCTGTTGTCCCTCATTCGCATTACGTGAGCAGCCCATCCCCATTTATAGGCAAATGGGACTTATGGGGCAGAAACGTGGGGTCTCACCAAACGACTTGAAACCAAATTTCGATCGCTCCAACGGGCCATAGAACGCTGAATGCTGGGGTCACGTTGAGGGACAAGAAAACAGCCGCAAAGATAAAGGAACAGACCAAGGTGAAGGACGTTCTAGTTGAAATTAACGAACCCTCGAATATTCCCCCTATATACCTTAATATCCCAAACGGTTTCACCGACTTGACCTGGACTGCACCTCACGGTCCATAATGTAACTATAGTGCTTCTGCATGACTATCCCTTAATTTTCATCGTTAGGAAATAAAGAAAGTGTTTGAGCTTGGTATCTGATTCTAGGAAAAAACGTCGACAGGCCATCAGGTAGCGGTCGACGGATTCATCTTCATTACAGTAGCTACACAGAGGAGATTGCTTCAGACGTGACGTGTAAAGATACCTATTTAATTGTAGTACACGATAGCGGACAGCGGTTAAAATAGCCTCAAGGTTACGTGAAGGAAACCAATGTGGTTTTCAGGGAAAGTTAGAATGATTAAGTCTGCGAACGAGCATAAAAATGTTTTCTGCTGGCCTTGAAGTTTTAGCACTCTCAGATACCTCAGCTGCCGTAATTAACGCGGATGACTGGATGACCTCTGCGAGTTGCCCAGAGAGCGTTACCCGTGCCAGCGAGTCAGCAGCTACGAATAAAGAAATTTTTGCACGCCCAAGAACCCAAAGAAGGTTAACCTCAGTCAGAGGAGGTGACGCAAGAGATCTAAATGTCCGTTAGAGAGGGGAAGCTTTTGGTGCCGTTAGGACTGAGCGTACTGAAAGAGAATCGGTGATTACAAACCAAGAAAAAATTGATGCACCTAACTTCCGTAGCGCCAATGGGATCGCCAAACATTCAGCATGAAATATGGGGATGATATCTACTCGACGAAGCGAAAAGAACCAGTTAAGGGAGGGAGAATATATACATACTCCGGATTTTTCTTCGCATTGTGAGGCATCTGTGGCATTATATAGCATCAGGCCGAATGGAGGCCAAATGATCTTCGAGGAGCCTATTGAGTAGGCGAGAAGGCCGTAATTTGACATTTTTGGGCAAGAAGTTGCGGGAGGTAATTTAGAGGGGAGTACTCCCTATCAGTAACAGGAGTGACCCTACTGATGAGTACTGTAATAAAGAAATAAAGCTTTGTACTAAGGTACATTCCGCGCGATACTATCTAGGCTACTGGAGCGCATAAAATAAGCCGGTTCCGTAATAAAGATGTATAGCGACCTGTGAACCACAGATTCATTTGCTCATAGGAAGGTATTCAGAGTCAGTGTAGGATATCTGGTGAACAGTGGAGGGGGGCAGGCTGACATCGTAAAATACCGCATTAGGCGCACATTTAGGCAATCCTAAACAGCAGCGGAGCGCCTTTCGCTCCAGGATGACCAGTCAAAGTTGCTTGTATATGTCAGACCCAGAGAATAACACGCATCCAAATTCTAAAACAGGGCGACCATACATTCGGCATATCATAATTGAGTTCCCTGCGCATACCCTTCCTTCTGTGTCAGAGACGCCGCGACAATTTTACTACACGTGCATTTTTAGCAGCAGTAACGGCTATATGTGGGCTCCTGTCAAGGCACGCTGGTATATATGGTCCCAAGTTATTTTAATGAAAAAAACCTGCCGATGATGTATTGATATACTAAGAGAGATATTAACTGGCGTAGAGACAAAAAAGACTAGTAATAAACATTTAGTGGCGTTGATAGAGAGATCAGTGGTGCCTAGTGCTACCCGCCGCCGGGCTTTGTTTCAGTACTCTCGGCTGTGCGGCGAAGCATCCACTACGTGGGCCTTTCACGCAGGGCCCCTTGTCGGTGACTCACGCTTGTATCAAGCTCCGACAAGCCTGGATCTCTGGCGTCTATCTATCGGCACGATCTAACTTCAGCGGCGTCCCGACGTATCACGCCGAGACTTGCCCAAGGACACGGAAGCACGCGTCCGCAGCGGAGTCCTCTTCCCTCCCCTCTCTCGGACTCATCGTGCGCCGCTACTACCGACTGTTCACGAACTCTGGAAAGACGGTTGTGTATGTCTGTGCCGTTAGTGTCGGGTGCACAACCTAGAGGGAACGCTTGTTTCGACCGTTAGCGCTTTGGGAATATCAAGACCCTTCCACGCGCTGTAGTTATTCCTGTTTGAGCAGTGAATCAATGCTGTCACTCTGCGCGAGTCCTGTACTGTAACCTCGCCTGTAGGGCATTGTTATTTGGCTTCGGCTCACCCCTCGCTATGAAGTAAATGAGTTACGTTATGCCTACGGCTTCTGGACTTCTTCACGGCTGCAACATTGGCTGGTCGCTCGCTTCACACCACGCTACCGCACGCATGTCGGAGGCGACGGAGCTCGGCTCGGGTCGGGAGTACGCAGCAACAGGTTGTCAGTGGTGAGATGAACACGTCACAACAACTGCTTGGCAGGCGGTTGGATGGCAACTTCGTAACACCTGGAGCCAGCGGTGCGAGATCCAAAACCACAGACGTCGAGCCGGCTTCAGGACTTTCGCTGAATTCACGGCGGTCAAGGGTGAGTGCGGGACTTTTCTTCACTGAGTTTTACCAGGCTTCTGAGGATAGCTGGTAGGGCGTGTGTTTTTGTCGTGTAGGTTATTCGCGCAAAACAATATTGGAGCAGTAGGAAAGCAGTACTCTAGACCGGCCATGAATTTGGAGGCGTTAAAAAACCGCAGCTGTTGGAGCTTGCAAAAGGGTTGCGCTTGATTGTACGGACGCGCTGCGAAAGCCAGAGCTGATACCGGCTATACTCGCTGTTTGGGGCTGACGATGACGAACTGTCGGAGTGCATTGAACTTATCAATGACAGGGAGACCGCGAAAAGTCAGGCTGCAGAGGCGAGGCTGAGCGCGAGCGAGAAATGCGAGAACACGAGGAAAGATGCCGATGGTACGCCCTCGATATCGAGCGAATCCTGAAGGGAAAGAAAGAAGCTCGAAAAGATAGACTCCAGCGAGAGAACAAGAACATACAGCACGAAATTCAACTCGAGCAGGAAGATGTGAAGCCTGAGGTTAGAGTTGTTGCTCGAAAAAGACCTCGTTGTCGAGGAAAGCGCCGTGCAAGCAGCTGCCAGTAGCAGACGCTCGGAGCGCGAGTCGGAAGTGACGGTTGCAGGCCCAGCAGCGCGGCGAGGTGGCTAGAGAGTTAGCGGAGATAGCGCATTTCCGAAGGCTCACGACAGAGGGCAACGTAAGTCCACTGAGAGCGGAAACGTTTCTGTGTTGGTTTCGAAGATCTCGGCAAAGTGTTCAGGTGGTTCAAATTCTCGGGAGGCCTTGGGCACGGCTACCGATCTGAACATGAAACATTTTCCTCGAGATAGCGAGGTTTCGCTGGAATGCGTAAACCATATAGGCTACCGAAAAGCAACACGAGTCCGCTAAAACGGAGGGTTGCATCTCCGTACGGCAGTTTCAGACAAGACCGACGTTGTGGCAAAGCCTGCAGCCGAGGAGCGAACTGTTTGCACGTTTCAGTTGGGAGTAATGCGATCTCGCCACTAGAGCAACCGATTCCTTCTGCACCAGCTCAGGATAACCGACTTCGAGCAACGGCCAGCCGAAGCTCGTAGAGATTTAGGTGTCTGGGGCGGCTGAGCCGTCTTTTGAGACAGGGCAGCCTGGATGTAGTGTAGTGCTGGCTGTGAGAAAGGAGAACGGAAACCGCTTCGTCTTCGCGTATTGAGGCTGTTGCCGAAAATGCTAGGGACGACCAGATAGGGGCTGTTAGAACCTACGAGGTGTCTAAAGAGCTTGTCGTGCTCCTGTCACTCCAGCTGATGCTCCCGAAAATACGCCAACATTGGCTGAGCTAGTTGAGAATCGGGGGTCGCGAAGTCGGGAACCGACCAGCCTAGAACGTAAACGCGTTTCGACGTTTGTTTGCCGCACGCGTTCGTGAAAAGGCGAGCAACGAGGAGGTAGAAAAAACTTCCGCGCGTACTTGTGGCGCGCGTTTCAGTGCGGGCACGCTAAAGGGCAAAGCCGTGAGCTCGCATCGCGCCAAGGGAATGCCGCCTCCAAGAAGGAGTGCGCTCCTGTCGTTTTGACGCTGGAAAATCCCGCTCGCTCCTCCGCGCGCAGGCCTTTGTCGATAAGAACGGCCGGTATCGTCTCACGCGTCGCAGCAGTTTTCAGCGAACGGGCGCACCTAAGGTCCATTCATAAGGGGAAAGCCCAAGGCAATGATGGGAGCTCAAATAGCAGCTCTCAGCGCGAGAAGTGGCCTGTAGACGCCTGACTTTCCCAATTGCATTGTTTTCCTGAATCAGATTTCGCCATTTACGATTACATTTCTTTTGTGGGGACATTTCCAACTTACGCGAAATGTCACCTTTCAAGTTGGTGTACTTGTGTAAAGACTGCTGGGCTAAAACATATCTAGTGTAGTTAGTAAGCGTATTTATCGCAACTATAAGCCGGTAGTGCTTCACTGTGGATTTGTCTTCGCACTTGCCGGCGATGCGTTGTGTCTTCCTGTGTTGTTCTGTTGCTTGCCTGACCAAGCCAGAGAGAAGTTCTTGGGGAGTCCAGTGACTGGCCCCGGTGAAGCTCCAGCACGGTGTCGTACAGCCCAGGCGTGGAGTCGATCATCTGGCGAGCACTTCTCTCCGAAAGCATCCTCCGGACAAGCGGTTGTAGACCCTTATCTATCGGGATCTCGGACCCCTGGCTGAGAAGCTGTTTACGAATGAGCCTGCTGGTGGGCTTCGTTTTCAATACTCCTCGGGTGTGCGGCGAAGCCTCCACTAGGTGCGCCTTTCAAGCAGCTCCCCTTTGTCGGTGACTCACGCTTGCAGCAAGCTCCGACAAGCCTGGATCTCTGGCGCCCATCTATCGGCGCGATCAAACTTCAGTGGCGTGCTGACGCATCACGCCGAGACTTGCCCAAGGGACACGGAAGCCCCGCGGTCCGCAGCGGAGTCCTCCTCTCTCCTTTCTCTCGGACTCAGCGTGCGCCGCTACTACCGACTGCTCACGAACTCTGTAAAAAGCGTTGTGTATGCCTGGGCCATAGAGTCGGGTGCACCAGTCTAGAGTGAACGCTTGTTTCGACCGTTAGCGCTTTGGGTATAAATAAGACCCCTCCAAGCGCTGTAGTTATTCCTGTCTGAGCAGTGAATCAATGCTGTCACTCTGCGCGAGTCCTGTACTGTAACTTCGCCCGTTCGGGCATTGTTCTTTGGCTTCGGCTCACATCTCGCTATGAACTAAGCGAGTTAAGTTTTGCCTACGGCTCCGTCCACCACCCACAGAATAGTTTAGGACGGATAACAATTAACAGCTGCCAGCTTACGCTGATCTAGGCGACGCGATCGAGGCGCCAACTATCGGCTCTCATTAGCGTTATGAGTCAGCTAGTTCGCTTCATCCCTCCTAGACGACAGCACCACTGAATGGGAGAACGTTATAGGGAAGGTTATAAGGCGCGCTCGGACAGCTTCTGGGGCTTGAGTTCCTACCTCAGTTGGCAGAGCGCTTTACAACCTCCCGTCGCGGCCGTGGGGATCGTGGACTCGAATCCTCGCGCAGCCGTGTGAAAGGAACCTTTTTCTGGTGATGTCGTTCCCGTGACGGATATGACGTCGCTTGAGCCTGTTGCGGTACCCAGGCATAAAACACTTTCGTGCTAAAGCAAGCAATGCTTGACCCTCACAAAAGTAAGCTTTGTCATCAAGGTGGTATGCTTTCCAAATTCTCATTTCGTTAGTTACGTACGCCTATACCAAAGATTCTACTTACACACGGGATATGGCTCGACGAATGTTCAAGGGCAACTGCTTGTTCATGTATACCCCAAAATTGTTGTATACAGCGCTTGACCGCCAATGTAGAACTCGCCAAACGTGTTCCGTCGCCGCAAAAACGGTTCACCTGAGGAGAAAAGAACGGTTAAATCACAGTGTCCGCCATAAGCTATATTTTAATATCTTAAGACATTTGGGTATTCATCGCTATCAAAATGCAAGCAGTACTTTTTATTTTGAAGGGTTTAATTCGCATACCTACCTGCAGTAACGCAACGCTGCAACGTACACACATGAAACGCAACGTGGCAAGATAAGGCAAGGGCCGTACAAGGCAACAATGCCCTGTCCCTGCACTCTGCGGGTGTGGGTCCTACTGAAACAATCCTCCACATTCGGCCGCCGTGAGAAGCAGGCAAGACAAAGGCAACCGACGCAAACCTTCAAGGTGGTTTATTCTCAATACCACCCTGGTGCTGCCGTGTATTACATCTTTGACGGTTCCCGCGTTGCTTGAGTGGCTCGAGACGTACACCTCCAGCGCTGCCGGGGTATGACGCTTGCTCCAGACTTGAAGGCGCGACACCGGTTGCTCATCTACCGCACCGCCGACGTTTCTACGCTTGTCTGTCTCGTAACCGGCGGCCGCGGCGACTGTGGAGCCACTTCGTCTGTCCCCGAGGGCGAGCGCGCAGAGTGGTCGAACCACCCGCCCGTGGCGCCGGCTCACAGGGCCATCGATGAGCCGCGTTGTATATAGAGCCGGAGCGCCTCAGCCTAAGTCTGCTAGCCTCGAATGTCATCCCGATTGCAAACGCCGAATTGGGGATAGCGGGTTTCCGAAATTCCGGGTGTTGCACCTCGCTCTTCATCGCTCGATATCCATGGTGGCGGGGACTGGCAACTGGCGTGACTCTCGTGCCACCCATGCCGGGGCACCAGACGGTTGGAGCAATACACCTTCATCAGAAAGGAAGCAGCGCATTTTCTAAAACTCGACGGATTGGCCCAAACAGGCTACTTGGAAGCAGCTTGACTGTCAATACAAGACGTCAGTACCAAATAGCCATTGGAAATTTTTATATGTGGTGGCGTCCTTCGGCAAAGCTACATTGGCATCAGCAGGCAGGGCTCCCTGCAACTCACTCGCAGCAACACCACATGCGCAAGAGCCAGTGTTAACGGAAAAATGAGTGGTTTGCGAACACACACACACGCACGCACGCACACCCACACACACACCACACACCACACACACCCACACAGCCACACACACACACGCACACGCACACGCAACGCACACCTCACTCACTCACTCACTCACACTCACTCACACTCACTCACTCACTCACTCACTCACTCACTCACTCACTCACACACACACACACACACACACACATGCGAGCACGCAGAACTACATTATTGGTCGCAGCAATACAGGCTGTCGTACAACCAGCGCTCACTTTGTTATAAGCGGCTTACGAACGTGCCTCCCCGTTGAGGGTCACCTGCCGTCTGTCTCTTACCGGTACAGGAAATCACTTCGCTACAAAACGAGGCCTTTCTGAGCCCGTACAGCTCCTATAGCCTGAACGCGATCTCGAGCGAACCTTTTCCGATTTTCCAGCAACGAGATGCACGCACGCAGTAGTAGTGAGACGGTTTTGTCGCCCATCACGCCACCTGCAGCGCAAAGAGAAAGCTGAACTTCAGCATCCTCCTCGCTCTTTGCAAGGTGCCGCATCTGATCGCTGCGAATCAAGCTGGAGCTCTGTAGTGGCGGCTTTAGTGTTCCCGTTTAGATACTCACAACCGCTGCGTCCTCGTAGGCATAGTCCACCGCATGGAATAGGGTAGTGGTACATTTCCCCATTGGCGACGGTGCGTCAACGCGGATACCAAGTATCGACGCAGATGACACGCCGCCATGTTGAAAATGAGCCTGCGTGCCTCCACCCTCGCAAACATCGAGGTTTAAAGACGCATCTGGGACCCAATTCTGTAAAACGACGGCCGTCGCTCTGAAACGACGGGTAGCGCATGCAAATGCATCTGCTCCGGGGATGGGTCCGTCGCTTGAGGGGCGATAAAGCGGCAAAATGGAACTGCGGCGCAGCGGCAGCAGGGCACAAAGGTACACGCGCTGCCCCTAGTCGTTTTGTTTGGGACTTTGCACCCTGCTGCCGGTGCGCCACAGTGCCAATTTGCGGCTTTATCGCCCCTCAAAGCGACGGCCCCAACCCCGGAACAGATGCATTTGCATGGCGCTACCCCTTCGTTTCAATGCGATGGCCCGTCGTTTTGGAGAATTGGGCCTCTGGTAGCTCTACTCTTTGTCGTAGCTTGCCATTTTGGCTTATTTAGCTTCGGTTGCGTTTGCAGCCGATGCCCCACGTTGGGCAGCGTAACGCGGTGTAGCAACCATATCCAGACGATCGAGCGGCATGCGTCGGCCGGGCCGATGGCACCGAAAAAAGGAGGCAGGCAAGGCAAAAAGGCAACACACGCAGACCTACAAAGGGGTACATTCCCAAAACAACATAGCGCCCCTTTCTTTGAATGGTCCTACATTGCTTGAGAGGGTGGAGTCATTCATCTCCGGCGCTACCAGTGGACGATGGTTTAGTCCTGACTTTAGAGAAATGCATGGTCATTTGGCCATGGCTAGTGGGGGTGGGAGGTCGACGCCCGTGTGGTCGTAGTATAAAGAACAATTGTACGGGTCTGGTATGTAGCCACTATACCAACAAACATGCAACACACTATTGAATTAAAGGCGGAAAAAATCAATTCCTGATGCATCGACAGTGTACCTGTCCTCCAGCAATTATGCACTTAGAATAACTTTGAATAATAGAGCCTAGATATGAGCACCAATTTTTTTTTTACATTTAGTTATATTGGCATCCAGTACAGTCGTGCGCTCGAAAATCGGTTGCAGCCGCAATGACATGTGAAATGAAGTAATGAAATGAAGGCTAAAATGAACATGCGGCTCGTGACAGTATACGTTGTTATACCAAGAGGTGTTCTCTTTCTGAAGTTAAACATCGCTCATTACCGAGGCTTCGGCGCCAAATAAACTATATTTCCGTATGTACAAATATTTGTTGCCCAAGGCTGGTTTGCGCCGGAAATTGAAATTTTTCCTCTCAAAAAAGAGAAACCACGTGAAGAATCTGTGACTGGTACACCATCGCGGTGCCCAGGTGAGCAATCAGCTAAAATATAGAACGTACCTCTTCTAGATGAATCGATTCACTCAGGATAATAACTGCCTTCTGGCTCAGAACTTCAACCAACATTGAATCAGGGTACCGGAAAAGGCCTGGAAAATCACTCTTGTCGCGTCGAATTCTCTTCCAAAGGCTGAAATCAGTCGTTCGGTTTGATGTCTGAAAAGAAAGTTGCGTGAAATTAGCAACGGCTAAGTGCTTACAGAAGTACCTCATCACCACCACCATCATCATCAGCCTACTCAGGTCCACTGCAGGACGAAGTCGTCTTCCACTGACCTCCAACCATGCCGGTCCTGCGCTGCTAGAGCCCACCGTTCGATCCCCTATTTCTAGATTTCATCCCTACATGGGGTAATGGCTTTCACCCATCTCTTAGTATCCACTCTGCTTTCCTAATCGTCTACCGGTTGTCGGATGGACTCACTACACGACCATCCAAAGTCCGTTTTTTTTCTTTATTTGAACTATATCTTCTCGTCTAGTTTGTTCTTTGATCCAGGTAGCTCGATTCCAGCCCCTGAGTGTTATTCCTAACTTCATTCGTTCCATGGCTCATTAAGCAGACCTAATTTTTCTTTGTAGTTGTTTATTGAGGTGCAAAGTTTAAGCTCCGAATGTCATCACCGCAGTAGGCACTGGTTGTAGATTTTTTCAATGACAAAGGTAGCGTACCTCTGATAATTTGGGAGTAATTGCTGAGTGCTCCCCAATCCATACTTACTGCGCTCTGGATTTTACTCTCGTTGTTGATTTCTGCACTACCCATATGTCCAAGGTAGTTATATTCTTCTACTTCTTCTAGAGTTTTCTTCTCTAATATAAGGGGACGTTTTTGGTATGCTTATTCTTCATTACTTTAGATATAATCCTATTTATATTTAGCCCCACGGCCATACTTTTTTATTGTAGTTCATCAAGCGTTGTTTTCGTGTGCTGTGCAGTCTCCCTCAGCAAGACTATGTCTTCCTCGAACCCCAAGTGGCCCAAGTATTCCCCGTTTATCCTTAATGTGATGTTTTCCCAGTCAAGCCTTCTAAATACCCCTTCCCGACGTGCTGTCAATAGTTTTGGGGAGATGGTATCTTCTCGTCTCACTACCCATTGGATCGAAATTTATCGCTTTCCTTTTGGAGGGTTATTCTGTCCGTGCATTACTTACATGTCTTCTAGAATACTTATGTCGGTTTCCTGTATTCGCTGGTGTGTCAGTGCTTCTAGCACGGCTGCGGTGGGTACGAAATCAACGCTTTCTGATAACTATGATTGTCATGTAAATAGTTTTAGTGTACTCTTCGGATAATTATAATCACTTGATTGACGACATGAATGTAATCCACGGTTGAGTGCCCTTTCCTAAACCAAGTTTGCGCTCTGGCTTGATGGGAATCCAGGCTGTCACCTATGCGACTGACTATAAGTCTGATAAATAGCTTGTAAACAACTGAGAGTGGGCTGATGGATCTTTAAATCTTGAGGTCTTTGGGATCTTCCTGCCTATAGATCAGTATAATGTAGGCGAGTTGGCCTACTATGGGCACTGTTTGTGTCTTTGAGCGTTCCGCAAATAGTACAATTTTTTCTCGTACAATATCTCCTCGCTCCTTCAAAATATTCATGGTTATGCCGTCGTCACCTGCAGCTTTCCTATTTTCATGCCATTGAGGGCGCTTCCAACTTCCTCTTTAGTTACTAGTGAGAAACGAAAATGCCAGGCATATTTAAAGTACACATAAATAGGAATCTAGTATAAGCAGTGTTCTTTCAATTAAAAAGACGGGATCCTAATTTTTGCCGTAGCAAATACAAAACGCGGGTAGAAAGTAATGTTATGAGCCCGAAATATAAAAAGAGCTCGTGACCGAGCTGAGACCTTGTGGTGGCAATCGAAGTCAAACAGTAACGAAAGGTTCCAATAAATGGCGCGTGAGCAGCGGAAAACTGTAAAATTCAATGAACAACAGGAAAACTCTACTGCCGTTCTCTTGGGACGAATGAGGCAAGAGGGGAACAGCTTAGCAGGAGGGTGTTAGAGAGAGGAGTGGCAGTTTCTTGGCAGGGGCTGCAGATGCCTATCGTCTTTCGTCGTGATATCTAGCTAAAAAAGTGTGGCTAATTTTTTTTTTGTAAACCAGAATTAACGACACGAGCGAGGAAAACCGCAACTAAACTCAATCGTCTAACGTTAAGTCAAAGGACGTCTATACACAAACATATCCAACAAGCAAGATAAAAATCGTCTAGAATGCGAGCCTTCATTTACTGCTTCTTTGTATTTTTTGCTTTTTATAAATTTGGCGACGAGCTGCCAAAACTAGACTGCTTTTCGTGGTTTTAGTTCGCGTCAGAAGAATGTGGGTGACTATAGTTTCATTTCGTGATAGGTTTTTTTCGGTTTTTTCTCATAATAAACATTTCCAGTTTTATAACGCCTAAATGCCATAATTTCGCCTGTTATGCATTTTGGTGCAGATAAAAGCCGCCACGTGGTTCAATCAGTCTTACAATTTTTTCCCTGTCTTGAATGGTTTCTAGCGTATTTCCTTCTTATAATTACATGGTTTCGGTGTACTTAGTACACCTCTCTGATCCTGCTATCCAATTTTTGATTCTTCTGGTTTTATTTTCTGCGACAAATACTACACATTGACAGTATTATAACGACAGTATATCTATACGGTGCCAAATATGCCCTTTGTGTCTATACCAGAAGCGACACGACGGATGGGGTACTTATGGATCAAGAATCGGCCATGCGAAAGCAATGCATCAGCTGTAAATTCCAAGTGATTTTGCTGAAGTCGAATGAGAGTCAAAGCGCCGGGAAACAACCTTGTGGAGAGCTCACCCGAAGATGACGCAAGATGTCGCTGTTGCTCAGGGTGTAGACTTTCAAGTCAGGTCGCTCCACCACATCCTCAATAGAGTTGATTCTGGCGGAATTCGTTTTCACCAGAAGACAGGCCCTCATCTGGCCAGCGAATGCATTCATCACGACCAAAACCGTGAGGAGCCACGTGCCCACTATAAGCCGCTGCGCGTTGCCTTCGGGTAGTACGTCGATTGCTAAGAGAAACCAAAAACGCTTTGTTACCTTATACGAAAAGACAAAACAATGGAATGGCGGGATAAGAAGCTCCAGAGTTAATTGATTTAACATAAAAAAAATGGCTAGGGACCATATCACAAATGACATGAGAAATGACAACGTTTTTTTCAATCGCACCGGCATGCAAGCAGAATACGGACGAATGGCACACGTGCCTACACTCAGGAAAACACCCACAGGCATGTTGCACGTGCGAGTGTTTATATCGTGTTGAAACCATCAGCAACATTTTTGGAAGAAATGTAAGCATCCGTGTAACGCCTGCCCCTCAATCCCTAGCCTTTGACGTCACGAAGAAACACACATTCACCGAACGAACGGTGATAACCCACCAAATTATCACCCCACCCAGCACATTCCATGGTCAGGTGTGTGCCTCTTATAGGGACATTAAGTGCCGTTAGCAATCAATCCAAACGCCAGAGCGCCACCCAACATCGTACATTCCCACGTTTTCCCGCCCTATGCTCTATACACTTTGGAAACCTCGGCCACTCCAGAACGGACGTTCCCCTTCCTCTGGCCAGTCGTGGCCGACTGTGCCCCTTGACTTCCAGCGGAAACCCCCAAGTCTCCAGTACTCCGACTTCGGCTGCTTACCAGCAACTAGAAATATTGGTCAATTTGAATCTAGTTTCCTCTCGGCACCACCCAGGAGCGCTGTACTGTTCCAATAGAATGATAGTGACATGTTTTCATTACCACGATGCTTTATTATTTTATGCAGCGGTATCATAATAGATCATACTGACAGCGTTATGAATGTACGTACCTGAGGTCCGCGCAAAATGTACGTAAACGGAGCACTTTTTTAACGTCACTGGAGCAAAAAAAATTGGTAAACATAGGCCGATGCTGGTTAGAAACACCAATATTTTGATCATAATAATCAAAGCAAGTGTATTTACAACAAAAAGCCGCGTATGGGCGATTTCCGACGGGTTGCAATAAATCCTCTAAGGAGCGCCAGCTGTCAGAGTGTGTTGACCGCGGCATTTAAATGTCTTTCTTTGTGGTACCCTAGAGGAGGTATCATCTAAAAACGCCAATGGTAAAGCCCTATCTGCCCATATGTGAGCATTAATGTGTTGCTAAAATCCTCCCACTCTGCTGGCGTTTAAAATTCACCATCACCATCATCATCATCAACGCCAGCCTCGGCCCACTGCAAGGCGGTCTTCAAAAGGCCCATCTAACTTTCTTCCGACCCCTGCCAGCGCCTTCTCTAGGGATCCACTCTGCTATAGAGGGGCGCTGGTTGCATTACATGCCGCTCGCAGGCATCAGCAGCGACCGAATCCGCTGCTCATGAGCTGGACGCAGCTTAGCGCGGCCGGAAACGTGCCTTGTTGGGCCCTGTAAAGGGCGGCATAAAATTGTATGCCGCTGCGGTTCGGCATAGCATGTCATTGCTATATAATTAATTGTCAGCCGGTAGCAAAATTGCCGTGTACAATATAGAAAGCAGACAATTCACAGGACATTTTTTTTTGTACGGAAAAAAATCCCGCTACGAGATTTCTTCCTTTATTTTGGGTTTGATCCCCAGTTATTGATGCCGGGTCAGTGCAGGTCTGTTCTGAAGAAAGGGAAATAAAAAATGTCAATGCGGTGGAAATTCGGTATTAAAGAACACCGTAAAGAATAGGTACAATCGTTGCCTGCTATTACAGCGGGCCTCATAG
Organism: Haemaphysalis longicornis; assembly: GCA_013339765.2. Taxonomy (NCBI): domain Eukaryota; kingdom Metazoa; phylum Arthropoda; class Arachnida; order Ixodida; family Ixodidae; genus Haemaphysalis; species Haemaphysalis longicornis. The sequence continues at coordinate 82,612,785 of CM023456.1, read as the reverse complement.
GGCGCATATTCTGTTGCGCATACGTTTACACGTTTACATACAGCATTCAACCTAGATGAAAGGTGTTTTTTATTGAATCCTCCACAAATGTACCTCGCTTGTAATTTGGCAAGACCGAATGGACGATGTAGTTTTCTAAGCTTCAGAGAAAGCATTCTTTGATGCTTTGAAGCCCCTTTGAAGCTTAGCATCGGAAGTGTTTTGGACGCTTTTCCGCAATTGTTAGGGTGAAGCTCTAAATTTTGTGATCTAACAACGGAGTTTTCGTGTGCGAAATTATTTTATTCCGTTTTAAGAAAAAAGCACCATCGACCATCCCAAGCAAAAGTGTGTAATGTTATGGTATAGCGTAACCCTTGGAACTTTTAAAGGAAACATTTAAAGTCCAGTGGATTCTTTGTGCAAATTGAATTGCCCTAAACATTTTGATAAGAGATAAGGCAGTGGTTACGAAGTATATAGCATTTCCACAGTACGCGACACTGTGGCTTAGTGGCGAAGGTGTCGTGTTGGTGAATCCATGGGCGCGATGTGCTCCAGGCTGCGGTGGGGGCTTTTCTGGTGGAGGCAAAAGTAAAAACGCCGTGCGTAGAGAATTCGGCGCATGTTAAAGATCCCCACGTGGTCAACTTTTTTCAAGGGCCCTATACTATGGCGTGCTTTGTAGCCCAGGAGTAGCTTCGGCCTATTCAGCCCCAGAATCAGTCACGTTTGTCACAGTGTTTTGTGCGTTAGGTATGCATGTAAGCACATGACTGGTGTCTGCAGCGCCACCTCCCATACATCACGGCTGACCAAATGTTTCCTACAATGCTCTTTACACAAGGGTGGCTATAATTTACTCCTGAGTTCTGCAACAGCTTCACCTGCGTGTTCACACTCATTGGGCCCCATACAGACATTCCGGTCCGCGTGCATATTTCGAGCTGCTTGGTCAGCGAATGCTGACTGGCGCAGCAATTTCATCAGTGCCCGTCATCTTACGCGTGGTTCATTTCGTAATAATCAAAAATTGCACAGAGCCATCATTTTCAAAAATTACAAGGGCACAGGGCTAACATCACGCTTTAAGTTTCACTGCGACTTGTGGCTGTGCCAAAGTGTCGAAGTGGCCTAAAATACTGCAGTGGCTGGCAGGCAAAGCAAAAGCTGTGCTTACCTTCGCAAAACAGTGCTTGGAACAATTTCCAGAAGTAGGACTGGTGTTTCGAGGGCGGACGCAAATTCGTTCTCAAGAGTATGTCAGTGACTTTATCGAAAAGGTAGCATAAACAGCTCAACAATAGTAGAAAAGCCATCAGGCAAGCCCAAACCTGAAAGATAGAGGAGCGCTTTTGAAGCAAACTATCGTTATACCGCTTAGTGCATGCAGTAACCAGAGTTGCGTCAAAGGCGTTGCTTGCCGGGCAAGGCTTGTCGGGCAAGCATACGTAACAGTAGGAAGAAAATATATCATGCAAACATCAAAATAAAATAGGTGCATAGATTTGTGTCATACTCCCTTGCCATTTTGACACCGTAAGGAATCTTTAGCGATATATTTACGCTACCAACACTTCTGCGTAAAATTGTAAATGACGTCTAGAGGCCAGCTCTTTTCACAAGAAATAAAGATATTCGTATGGGGCTGCCCCTCATGAAAAAGCTCATGCACGTTCTGGTGTCCACTGTATATAAGAAACCGTAATTCCTAAAGTATTCATTTGTTTTTACCCCCTTGTGCAATTGAAACAACGTCTTGTATATTTGAAGGGACCTTCACTAATGTTAAAAAAGGCTGGGTTTGCATTAGCCCTTTTGTAACTGGAGGGAGAGTAGGTTCTCAAGGTAAGATGGATTTGTGTTATGGAGCACTGTTTGTTGGGCTTCCTCGCAAGCTTACAGCACCGAACACGTAGACGGTATTGGTGCCAATGTTGCCATTTTGACGCAGTCAATACCGCGATTACAGCTGAATGCGGTGGTGGCTGCAGCGTGAACAGTAAACATAAATTTTCTTTACGAGCACAATCTTATCCTAAAAGTTTCTGAGGTTTCCTTGCTTTCATTCCTTCCCGCAGTGTTTTAGCATACACCTTCACCACTCAACACAGATAAGTCACGAACACTTGAGTGCAATGGCTGGCCCGGCTCCTCAATAAGAGCCCATTGTCCAAATTACAAATTAGATATCTGTGACTGAATATAGCACACTTTGCAATTTACGCCTTGCCACATCTGATTTTAACCAACATTGTTGTTCCCCGAGATTTGGTTTCTAGAAACTAGAACTCGGAAGCAGTGTGCGAGCATGTAGCCTCAAAACCTTCCGGCGTTAACACCATTAGTCTCTGCATTTCCCCTACAAGCTCGTCTTTTGAGTTCTTAAAAGACTGAGCTATTCTTCCGTCGTTTTCGACGTTCTTTATCAAACCTTGAACATTGAAGACCATAGCTTACTAGTGGAAACAGGGTATTTTGATTTTAAAATGGAGCAACTCTTTCGGCTTAACAACGTAAAATTGCTGAAATATATCTCTCTGCTACCTTAATGAGTGGAGCAGTGAAAGTTCGGACACCGCAACGTTCCGAAAAGCAGAAGTAGGTCGGGATAGAGGCGTATCATCCCACCTGGACGTCAAAGGTAAGTAGATAGCCTGCTATATTGGTATCTTCGGTCTGGTTCCGCCCAGCGAGCAAGGCCATACGAATGTTAAAAAGGGGTGGTCCGGCTTCCGCGTATTGGTCCCTTATAGCAGAACGTGCCATTATCGGAAACGTGATGTCAGTCAGCTGAAAAAAAAAAAAAAACATGTCATTAGACAGAACACAGAACGGGACACATCCAAGCTAATTTTATTTCTGCCCTTTATACGAATGTTGCTGCCTATTTTGACGAACAGCATAAACAACTCAGGTATTTCAGCAACAGCCACGTAAATCGGAAACGCTTTGATATTCCCCAAAGCGAGGGGGACATCAGGCCATTCACAACTAAGGAAAATAAACCAATAATGCAAAACTGAAGTATCTCTTGGTCATTTTACCAAATCCCACGAGAGAAAATACTGGTGAACGGATGAGATGAAATTAAAGAGTGTTCCAGCTAGGTGAGAGTATCGGTTAAGGTATAAGATGCTCTCAAGACAAAAAACATTAGGTTGTATGTCAATAGATTACCTCGCCAGTTAGAATAATGTACCAGTCTTCTAAGTATGTTTCTGAAATGCGGTAGAAAAAAAGAAACCCCAATGAAGGTTACCCCATCAAAGGTCATTTTTTAGGAAAAATCTGCTTCAATACCCGGTCAAAATTCCCAGCTTCTTGATACGACAGAAAGTGCAATGTTTTTTATGTTTGTGTTTGGGAGTGCACAAAAGGCAGTAAACAGAGAAATAATGTAATGCGAACGGAGCCGATTATCAGCGTAGCGTCGGTTTTGGTAAACACTGTGGATTTGCTTTGCCCGACAACATAGTCGCATCACCGCCGAAGAGCACTGCCTATATTGCCACTTTATCTGGGTCTTTCAATGCATGTTCTGCATTGAAACCCTTGCTGAAGCAGAGCCTGCCCAAATGTGCATCGGCGGCGGCGGCGTTCCTCAAATTACGCGCCGGGGAACTAGAACGGTAACAGCGCCGATTCTCGGAGTGACGGTGCACGAGGAGACGTTTAGCGCTGGCAGCAACGCGAAGGCGCAGCGACGAAGACTAATGGACACGGACCCTGAAAGGGGTAGTTGCTGCATTGCTTTTTGACTACAATAAGGATGTCTTGCTTGTCTACCAATGTATTTGCTGAAGTTAGCCCAACTTCGCTTGACGAACCAGTGGTCCGACGCTGCAACAAAGCATAAAATGCTCCTACAGCTGTTAATCCTGTTTAAGACTTTGGAGAATGCATTTGGGGTTTTCTTAAACATATAAGAAAAAGCCACAAGAATTACCGCAATAGGGACAGCAACACCATCATCAGTCTCAAAATCTTATTTTCTGACCCGAAAGTATTTAACACGCTTGACTGCGCACATAAGTGAGTGATGTGCGGTGAAAGTTGGGCGAGTAGGTCGCTTATGGAAAGAGCGCACATAAAACATTGGTATTGTTGCCTCACACGTTTAAGTATGGTTGTTTTACTCGCAACTTAACAAATTTCAACAATTGCGCATTAAAATGCGTGTGGTTTGAGCTGTAGTCTTGAGTAATAGCCGTGCGTAGCGGGGCTTAAGCCCGAAAAATCAGCTTAATTTACGCGACTGCCTACACTAACTGAATATGAAAATTATTTGATTCCTTTTCATTGTATTGGGCAGACCTCATGTTCACAGCACTGGATAACTTGAAGTGGGGAACAGTACGATTTGGTCAACGCAAACTGCCTGAACGAGTGATATTTTACTAGTTTCGTATTCGGTTGCTGCACTAACCGCTGTGTCGCAGAGTCGACTTACTCTCTGTGGTTTCATTGGAAGAAAAAGAGAAAAAAATGTTATCTACCTGATGATACTCCGAAAATCAAGGCTTCTTTGGCCACCGAATAAACGGTGACATGGCAAGCTGAATGTCGGCCTTCTCATAACTAATTTGCAGGTGGTTTCAATATCCCATTTGTTACGCACGTTTGACAAATCGCCTTACAAAAATTAAACGTAGCTATAAAATACACTATTAAAATTAATTCCAAGAAGACAATTGCATCGGCCCTACGTTTGCTTGCAAGTCCCCCAAAAGGCCATGCCACTGGCCGCGCTGGTCTTGCTGCCCAAATACACGTTCGTTCGGGAATACGGTAGCTGTACCTGCAAAAATGTTTTCGAACAATGTTGGAATGACCGTTGTAACGAGGCACTTTACGCTTATGTTTTGAGTTAATGTAAGCGTAATCCGAAAAAAGTGTTAGCACATGCCACGCACCCTACGCGGTGTACATTTTTACATGAAAGCTTCTATTGAACGCAACGAAACGATTATAACAAAATATTTGTGTTCCCAGCACCTATCCCTTAACAGCACAACGCCGCGTCAATAAAATAATACCGAATGTAGCCTTTTTGTGGCAAGTTAAAGCCCCAATATAAATTTATGCTTCTCCATCCACTGACAATATTACCACTGCCGTTGCACTTCACATGTGCTGCCGCAATGTAAGCAAGGCTGAACACATACATACATACATACATACATACAATACATACATACATACATACATACATACATACATACATAACATACATACATACATACATACTACATACATACATACATAATACATACATACATACATACATACATACATACATACATACATACATACATACATACATACATGCATACATACATACTTCTGGACGCACACATGGGCATTAATTGCCTAAGCAATTCCTCGGTTCAAGTAATTATTATTTGCTAGAAAGGTTGTTGAAATTAGCACAATTGTGTCACAATAAGGCAGCTGTAGTAATTAGTGTGACCATAAAAACAAGAACAGGAGGTTGTTTACGTGCAGTTGGTGACTTGGCTCACTGCCGAACAGAATATGTCTGTAGCGCCGACGACCTCCACCCGCCCGTCGATATTCGTGATCTTCGCGTAGTTCCCCACCTAGTAAAACAAAATAAATGTTCGCCACTACTTCTCACTTAGCGAAAAGACTTGCGGTAATGTTATAAATAATTTACGGTTTCTTGACTTGCTTTTCAATCGCCATTTTTTTGCAATCTTCCAATAAGCGCTAGAGCCGACATTATCTGGACACTTCAGGTGCATAAAGAAGATTGTTGATGTGCATTTTTTGAAGGGGTAGCTTTCACCAAGATGCTTTCTCATTTTTTAGCTAAATACCTAGTAGCAGAGAACGCCAAATGCCGCGATAATCCATGTGGGCCTATGAAGATCGTTACAAAGGTAAATATACTTTGCACTGATGACAGTTTCGCATATGCATTCGCTAAAGCGAGATATGAAACGTGTGGCAAAAATATTAGTTTGAAATTTCATTTTTAATGGGCGTATAGCCATAAATTCCCCTCAGGATTCATACGTTAAATGTTGGGTTTGCATGACACTAGCCAAGCTTCTCATAAATGCGTGCACGTACTGCGAAGATACATGTCCACCACAGTCATTTCTGAGCTCGATTGAAGCTAACTCATAACTTATCATATTTGGGCATAATATGTCGTCATTTTAAAGAAGTGTTAGTGTAGTATCGAAACCGAAACGTTTCACTATTATGCAAATCATCAAGGGAATGTTTGGCAAATTATGATCTGGGATTCCATCGGTAGGTTTGATTTCATGTGTTCCTTCACTCTAACCGCTCAAATGGAGTTTTTCCACAAGACCTGTGGCGCCGAGATTTTCTCTACTCGGGATGTATGTCCAATTTGCGGTGGCAGTACGAAATGATGTATATACCCCAGCGGAGTATGTACCATCTTGGAAACAAGATTACCTATAGCACGGCAATATACAGGGTAATCAAATTCACTCGACAGTATTTTTTTAAAACTAGGCCCTCAGATCTACGAGAAGAGCAACTCTACAGTAATTTGGTGGTGGTAATTTGATGTCGTTGGTCTAATTGACGTAGACTAAATAATTACCTTTTTAGTGGCTGCAGTAAGCAGGTATGTTGGTATTTAAAAGTTAGGCACAATCGTGTTTCTACACAGTTTCATTTGGCAAAATTCTTCTAGGGCATCTCTACTCCGAGATTCCGAACTGCAAAGTTTAATTACCGTTTGTATGATTACGCATGCAAAACAGTTGCTATAGTATTCGTATATATTGCCAGGTATGCTTTTATTGACTAGAAATCCCACTCACAGTTCTCTTCTGTCCTATAAACCACGGTAACATAGGACGTGTCCATTTTTCAGCAATGTGAATGCTTCACCTGTCCTCCTAACCTGGCTAAGCCCTATTATTTCCCATTTAATGCCCCCTAATTCCTCAAACAAAACCTCTAGACTAGCTTCGCAGGTAAAGTTCTCGTGTTAAACGATACTAGGTTCAGATTCCAATGGCGGCCGGTCCGGATACAGGGATTCTTTGTGCCCTCTGATGCATCACAGGTCTGGCCGCCGCCGTGGTCAGTTGCTTCGCATCAACTGGAAACTCAGGGGCGAGGGTTAATTGGCGTATTCATGGGCGGTTGCGGCCTTTACTACACCAGGGTGGCTAATCCTGCTGGGAATTGTGAGGCACCGGGATTCGAACCACGGTCCTTCTGAACGCGAGGCTGATGCTCTACCTCTACGCGAGCGACATTTTAGGGCAGGGGATTGTGTTAGTAAACGAACATGCGTGGGCATGCGCATTTTTTTGTTTTTTCATATCTTTGTGAGTTATGCCTATGCCAGCGAATAGCTTGAAAAAGCAATCTGTTTTTTTTTCTAGCCTGCGTAATGCGGGAGTGAACAATTTGCAAAGGTGGCGCGGGTGGCGCGCTATTTCCGCCGACTGAAGTTTTTTCCAACTTTGGGCTTTGCACACGGCAAGGTCTGATTGTTCTGACAAAAATTTGTTTGAAAACAAAAGCTACACCAAAATGACAAGCAGATCAAAACAAAATATACGTTCTGCCGTGAGCAAAAAAAATTCGGAAAAAAATGGCAAACCGCATCACACCCGGCTTGTTGCTCTCGGCTTGTGAGCAACAAGCCTAGACATCCAATGAAGAACAAGAAGAAAGAGAACGAGAAGAGGAAGAAGAAAGAGGAAACGACACGCAGATTTGGAATCAGAGTCAAGGTCCTATGTTGCCGCAATTTGTGTAACGCTTTTAAGTTCTCAGAATGGAACAGATGTCTAGATAATCAAATCCGGCTTTTGTAGTTCCTTTACCAATGGAAAGAATAGCTATCACAAGGATAATTTCTCGCACTCGCCCATTGAAACGCTGACGAGAAATGAAAATGGATCGGCACATTTCCCCAGTGGTGAAGCCTTCTGATATCTAAAGTAGGCAGACATCAGCGTTGAAAGGGAAACGTGGAAAATCGGAAGTTGCGTAGAGGTAACTTACCGGAATAACACCCACGCGCAAATGACAGCCATTGCTAGGCATGCTGACTCCAGAGCCTTAGGTTTCGGGCGTACTTCATGTGTTTGGGGCCTAGGTCGTAGAGAGCACGTAGAACTGCCTGTTTATATCTGCAACTTATAAAGCAATTTATTTTGTATCAGTGTAAGGGTTGATGTTTATTTACCAACGACCGGCACTCACACATGCAAATATATCATTTGAATGCCTCTCTGAGCTGCCTTGGTGTAAATACATAAAAAAGTGGCTTCCAATGTTTGCTCGAGAACAATGCTTACTGCCTGAAGTGACAAATGAAATGTCACGCTGTATTCTCTCCCTTTCTATTGCAGGATGCATTACTAATACTACAAGGCACAGTGCGGCAAAGTAACTGAAACAATAGAAATTTTTCGTGGACGGCCCATCGGGAAGTTTTTGCAGTAGTGCTTGCAGCGTGTATTCGTACATTTGCGCAGCACAAGAAATCTGCATAATTGGCAGTCACCCGCAGAATTTGATTTAAGGCAAAACGAATCAATTTACATAATTTAGGCTTGTATGCTCGCACTAAGTGCTGCACTTACATTGGACTGCATTCCGCGTACATGTTTGTAACAAAACACATCAATCACGAATAAATAAAGAACATTCATTTTAATTATTACAATACTCTCAATGCCTCAAAGACGTTATGAAAAGGAGTAAGTTAAACAATGTTCAATATGGGCGCCTCGAAAAATGATGTGTCAGGGTTGCTGGTTATGGGGGCGGTAAGGTGGTTCCAGTCGGTAGCGGTCTTTGGTAAAAATGAATTGAAGTAAACATTTTTTCGAGAACTGAGCGCACTAACTTGAAATCTGCGATCAATGCTTTCTGAGCTGCATCCAGGAAGGGGGGGGGGAGAAGGTTGCGTTTAATATCAGGATTAGTTTAATATCATGGGACATCTGCGAAAGACGTTTCTTGTGTTCGATATCAGCCCAAAGATATGTAATTATTAGACACGGTTGTAGTGAGGAGTAGTTATAAACAACGAAAGGCGATGAGCGGTTCGTGACACAATCCAATGATCAAGAAAGAGATAACTTGATTGAATTTAGGTGTTTTAACGCGCCGACGCAACGCAGGCGATGAGGCGCGCCGTTGTGAAGGGCTCCGGATTAATTTTGACCACCTGGGGATCTTTAACGTGCCCCGAAATCTCGTACACACGGGCCTGTTTGCTTTTCGCCTCCATCGGGAAAGCGGCCGCCGCGGCCAGAAATCGAACCCGCGACCTCGTGCTCAGCAGCACAACGCCTTAACCACTGAGCCACCGCGGCGAGTAGAAAAAGGTAACTGGTGAAGATCCTAAATAGCTGAAGCATACTGAAGCCTACGTATAACGAGCGTTTCATATACAAGCAGTTTTAAGAAAAATGGAGCTAGCGAAACATTTTAGCGCCTGAGGTTAGCGTTGTTAGTGAGATAACATACCGACGCCAACTTTGAAATTTGAGTAAAGCTGTTTTTAGTGTCACCTTTTCTAAAACCGCCATGAAGCCATCTCTTCACCTTGCTTCCGCAACGAAGCCTTATACAGCATAAAAAGCATCGCACTGTCAAACAGGGCAATATTTTATGTGTGTGCAGTAACAAGATACTTATCTGTATTGTGTTGCCAGAATTTACGGAATTAAATCGAAAAGAACAATCACGCCTCGTAAAAGTAGGGTGCGATAAAAGCGCTGAAAACGCTTCAGTAGCTCTTCAGGCATGTCTACAAGGTCATCAAGGTTAGCAGGTTTCGGACCAATAGCAGCCCACAGAAATAATTGGCCTGCAAATGCCAAACAGTGGGGATACAAAATTCGACCCACAAGATTGTAGTGAAACATTTTGTACAAAGCACTGTTGGTGTACTAAGCGTGGGCGCAATGACCTTGTTTCAGTGGGAATAGAGATTAAGTAATTTCGTAATATGCAACTAAACAGAAATTGTATTTCTTTGACACTATACTTAGTGTCTTCACTCATAAAAGCCTCCTTTTCGGCTACCAGTGTTCTTGAAACTTTGACTACCATCCACATGCCTTATCAATCGTGGAGAGTATTTGTTCCCCGTTTTCTGCTCTCGGTTTTTGCTACTTTTGGAGGTGAAACATGAAAAATCAGAGGAAAGGACTTCTCGAACGCGAGCTCTCGGCGGAAAGAGCTTTTCGAAACGATCCACTATAGTGATGAGATCAATTATGCATGGTGGGATTAGATCAAGTTTGGTGGAACGGAGATCTCGTTGTTGGAGGAACTATTCTTTTAGGGGTGCTCTGCGTGACGACGGTAGCCGGGCAATTTTTATGGTATGTCAGGCAGTAATCGATGCAGCTAATTAGGGGACCCTGTTACTACAAAACACGGAGTAGAATATATGTGAAGCAAAACAGCAATTGCCCATTGTTGCTGTGCGCATTTAAACGCACATGGTGGGTTTTTGCGTTGCCGGCCGTTCTTCTGTTGCACCACGCGGGTGCCTTTGCGTTCATTAAGAACGTAACACATGATTAATCGGCGTGGGAACGCGGTTCCTCCATATTCTGGGAATGGCCTCCTATCCACTAGACATATACTTTTCCTAATTAGAAGCGTACTTTTCGAAGCATACTTGTCGCTTGCTTACTGTACCATTGGACATGAAATAGCCCACAATCACAGTTAGGGTTTCATTTCAGGTTTTTACAATAACTGAATGGGCAGTAAAAAGCCGAGTTTAAACGGGCGTAAATATTCGGCTGGGGCCACACAGTTCCCTTGGCGCGGACACCAGCTTGACAGCGGGGGAAGCTTTTATTTAATTGATTTATATTGTTTTATTGAAGGAATGTGACTTTATCACTAATGAAGGAGATGATAACCTTGAACTTAAGCCGGCTCTGACTACTATATCGTTAGCCCTACCTACCTTAACTCTTAGGAACTCTATTTTTGGCACTGGACTTTGTGAAACTCCCAGGAACAAAATGGAATCCTACTGTACCTTCTATGGCGCGGTAAGCATACTATTTTGGACGAGGGAAAATTTGACCATAGCTGCGCGTGTTTAACTCAAAACATGTCATGCAGAAAAAAAAGGAGTGATTGCATTTTGTTGTTATCATACATAAGTGCCCATAAGTTTCTTTTGGTGCCCATAAAAACTATTCTGAATGACTCCGCCATTAACGAATGATGCCCCTTGTGGGCCCATCTTACAATTGACCATTACCAACCTGAGCTCTGCTAACCAAAGAAAAAGTGTCCAGTCGTTCCAGAGCTGCTTACTTCTGCAGATAGCATTGACGGGCCTCTCGGCTTTGCGTTTGGAAATGAGGGCGTGTTTGAGGGACACATCACTTTCGCATCAAATCGCATACACTAGCTCAAGGCCTGAGTTAAAGTTTTGGATACCGCTACCGAAGAAACATTGCCGGCATCGCCCCTTTTTTTACGAAGCCGGTCCAGTGCGGAGCGCGAAGAGTCGGAGATAGGCATCAGTTTCTGTATTTAGCAATCTTTCCAACAAAGAAAACAGCGAGCTACTAGCAAATGACAACAGCCAAAATACAAGACCAACACGAATTCTTGGCCTTCGGGGCTGTCGACTTTGGCAGAAGGCATTGCGATTCCCAGTAATCATACGTAAGGTAAAACAGTTTTTGCAACCTTGCTGACTGCTCGAAAGTATTGTATCAGATCTCTTTACGTTTTCATGGCATTAAAGTATATGCCGACATGCACTATGAGATGTAAAAACTGTAGGTTGAGTTGGAAATAACCCACTGTGTGTATAGGTGCTTGCTGGTTTTATACCTGGCTTCTAACCAGTATGGGTTTATTGAGCAAAACGAGTCCCGTCTACGGTAAAGATACAGTAACACCATGCCTGTTCATACCTCGAGGAATATTTCGGTACATTTCTCAAAGCTATATCTTCCCAGTATTCAGGCATACTTTATAGGAAAACTGCACTCAAGAGGAATAGGAGCTAGAGGAGAAAAAAACTTTATTTACCACCATAAAACCGAGCATATTAGTTGGCCGGGTCCAAGAGTAATAGTAATTTTCTTCAGCTTCAAGGACGCCATCCAGAGTAGACCAGAATTTGTTCGTTACGGCTGGAAGGTTTGGAGAGCAATAAAAAGCTGCTTGGAAATATTCATCGGTTCTTGGAACATGTGCACGTATACTATTTATTGTATTCGTTAGCGAGTATATCGAGCCTTCAACACCGTAATCATTTCCCTAATTGTTCGGGTTGATAGTAATTTCGTTATGATAACGATGGTTACGATAAAAACACGGAGCACAAAAGCCGCGCTCCAATATTCTGGACAACGTTGTCTGGGTCGCGATCGTGGTGACGTAGCACAAACCTTCTCATTGTATTTGCATATGAGTAAACAACTTACGCTGCTGATATGCACCTTCTTGTACGCAGCCATAACGAACGCCAATTTCTGAAGAAGGTACTGCATGCCTTACAGCCTGAAGAAAACATCCACACGAACCTTCTGAGCCTCCCAAACATCCCCGAACCTACTAATAAGACGTCTGTGACGGTGCAAAAATATTAATGCGTTTTGCACAAAAAAAAGTTTATCTGGAACAAGTCAACAAAAACGAAAGGAATAGAAGACAGCCAGCTTATTTCCTGCTGTGCCATGAGCGTGTACGGGCCCGCTACTTGGTAAGTAGCATTAGACTGCTGAGTATTCATAAGAGCATCTCAGAAATACTGCAGCGACGTCCACGCATTTTGAATACTGATTGAGGATCTCTGAGCACTGAACCTCGCGAATAAGCTAGAGAGGACGAGTTACACAGTCTCCTGACCGATGCTCCGAAGAAAGTTGTTCTCTCTGTCCCCGTGCGTTGCAGACTTGTGGGAAATACAGCTTGAAATAATTAACATGTGTCAGAAGCTGGAAAAAATAGCTGAATTACTAAAAATACGATTTTGATGCATTAAAGCATCAAAGAGGACGATTTCTAGCACAGGCACTGCTGCCCCTCATGAGCGGAACTTAGCAGACCACAGCGGCGCGAGTCCCTAAGCCGACGTCAAATCCAGGGGATTATCATGCTAACGGCTAATAAAACGATGTTTACTCGAATCCAATCCGATCCAGCCCAGTCCAGTCTAGTCCGATCCAGTCCAGTCCAGTCCAGTCCAGTCATTGCTCCTCACGAATGCCCCACACGGCTCTCCAAGAACCACGCGAAACGCCTTTCTAGCGGCTCTTGCACACCGTCAGACTTGGCTACTGCGCAACGGAGGCGCACAGCTGTGCAAGCGCCGGCGCCAGTGCGTCTGCCGCGGCTATGACATCACTCCTCTGGAATACGCAGACCGGCGAATGTGCAGACACAATTCTCTACACACCCGCACTCCAACTGGATTGGATTTCCAATTGGATTGGATTTCCAAAACAATCCAGTTTGATCCAATCCAATTCAAATCCAATCCAAATCCAATCCGATTCAATCCGATCCAATCCAACCAAGGCTCCTCGCGCCTGCGCAGCAGGCCCCTTCAAGGCCCACGCAAAACTGCTCAACCTCGGCGCTACTACAACGGGCGACGTATCGCCTTGTTTCACTACTAAACTCGCCAAAGACTGCTCTTCAGCCGCCCTTACCATGTGTCTACCGTGCCTATCTCCCGCCATCACTCACGCTCTCCTAACACTCGCCACTTCTTGTCCCTGCAACAAAGCTTTGTATTATTCAATTCAATTTTCCCTCGTTAGGACGGCTGGTGCTCTATCTGTCCGGAGAACGGGCTACCCTTCGACGCTATTTTAAATGCAGAGCATTTCGTAGCCTCGCCTCTTCCTGCGTCGGACGGCGTCCACAGCGCCGCGTCCGCAGCAGGTGCGCCTCTCCTCCTTCCCTCCTCTCTCTCAACAGCAGCTGGCGCGCGCATGCATCGTAGTCAGCCCGTTCGCTCCGTCGCGGTCTCGGCGTAACAGGTGTGTGATAGCAGCGCGGTGGGGCGTGGAAGGGCGCGCGCTGCTTGCGCATGAGCGCTCTCCCCCCCGCACTGCTCTCCCTCTACTGCGGGCGCTGCAAATATAAAGCGGCTAGCGCTCGCTCGTGCTTCAGTCACTGCGTTTTTCCTTCCTTCCTTGGTTGACGCTCGCTCCACCCTAACGCGACTTAACACTCCTCTCTCTACCCCAAACACGTATACCCACCCTAACGCGACTTTACGCGGCGTTAACGACCCCAATGCTCTGCATTTACTCGTGTTCCCCTCGCGGGAAGGCGCGGGAATTTTTTTATCGCATTCTTCTATTCGTATAATCCGGAACCAAACGCAACGTTTTATTTATAGCAAATAAAGCTTTGGAGCTCGGTCGCGTTGAGGTGGGCCGACAAACCTTGCCGTTATTCAAAACTGCCGCCACTGAGTCGGTGAAGGTGGTTTGACTGCGAAGCCAAAGGAGTGCACGACAAAGAACATGGTTGACTGGTGGGCAGCCTTCCCGGTGCAAAACCGAAAACACGATGGTTTCGGATCGAAGGTTTCTCGGAAATAACTACTCTAACGAAATTTTAAAGACCTACATGTGTCTTTCCGTTGTACGGCGGGTGTGACGCGGTAAAATAGAAGTTTATTCAGTAAGTAGCGAGCTACAAAACTACAAGTTTTACAAGTGAATTTGCACTACAGGCATACCTTTATCTTTCAAGCATTCTCTGTCTATCGCCGTCTTTACGTAGCAGATGAACGTGAAGTTACAGAGTCAACAATAGGGTAGGTACTACAGGATTCGTTTTACCGTAACCATGATAACGGGCAACCGTTGATACGTTTATTACGCCAGGGGGTACTTTCGTATCGCTAACTTTGAAGCGTAGGAGGTTTCGCAAATCCAGCATTGTAACGTTTACAGGTCCACGAATTTAAACGTGGACGCGCAAACCCGAACATATTCGGCGCTCCAGTGATTTCGCGCAGTCGCTACGTGGTTACGTCGTGAACAGATTGCAGGTGCGCTCTTAAGCTTGGTGTTCCTTGTTTTTGCGCTCAGGATCAACGTCTCGAAACAGCAGTAGTTCAAAACGAAACAAAGGATGAAAGCGTAACACACAGTTAAAATTTAGTTGTATTTTTTTCATGACGGCCTTCGAGCGTTCTATCCCGCACGGCTGCCCTCTCTTTAGCAGTTTAACAAGCGGACTCATAAATTGGACGGAAAGTAAATCGACATTGCAAGAACTATAGCTACGCGACAACTTGTCACGCCACTACTGACGCGTGATAAGATTTAATACACATGCGCGAGAGACTTGGAATTTTTAGACGAAACTAATAGTCACCGCAAAATGCACACGTAACAGGGCGAAAACTATCAAGAGCAATGCTCGAATATTAGTTAATCGACGTTTTCAAGAAAAAAATGATGCAGCCTATATTGCTACAATCAACACAGAACTGATGGCACATTTAAAACTGGCTCACGTATAACGATGAATATGCAATAACAAGCAAAAGGTGTGTAATGCCAACGAGATGGTTTATTACGTAGATCAGAGGTGATGCAAAAGACGATAACGACGCCCGCCAGAACAGAGTCAGTTTAGCCCTAATATGGTCCTGCCAAGAGGACAGGGGCCCTACGCTTGGAAAGATATCTGAACGAAAAACCGCTTTGTAACTACAGGGAAGAACCATTGAGGAGGGGCTTGAGGTAATTGGGTTTACACTCAGTCGTGCTTGATGCGTTGCTTGAAGACTGAAGGGGGTCGATATCATGTAACCTTGGTAGACAGGGAACGGTCTGGGTGTGGCCTGGTCGGGTCCAGTGGGTCCCGTATGGAAGCTCGGCAGAAAACGAAGCCGGTTGGCTTCGCTTACTGCCAAGCGACGTCCTGGGACCCCTGGGACCACGGGAGCGCGGACCTGCGCTGACCGAACGAAATGCCGGCAGATGACAGCGCGTGATTGCGCGAGCTGGGAAGCGCGTGCAGATTGGTTGGTTGGTTGGTTGGACCCTTAAATCATGGAGAATAATTTTAGAGAGAAAAAAACAGTGAAGTAGGAGAAGAAGATTGATAGAAGAAAAAGAAATTTTTGGATATAACAGGATTGTCAGAAAAAAACTCTGAATGAATATATAGCTGCGAGCCGAACGCGGTCAAGGCTGTTGTGGCGCCGAGGAAGATGGCTGATACCCACTGAGCGGCAGTGGCCAGGGTAACTGCCCTCAACACATTAACTCTAAGGTATCAGAAAAGACCGATGTTATGGGGAAGACAAATGACGTGTTTGAAAAAATTAAATTCTTAAAAAAACAGAAATATATTCACCTTAGAAATGTGAAAGGCAAATGAGAAGGTGAAAGAAGAGTATTAGTGTTGAGAAAGAAAAAGGGGATGACAAGGTGGTGATGACGAGGTGACAAAGCCTGTCTCTGGGTTTCCGGGTTTGCAGACGAAAATATATGCTCCATACCCACATTTCGAGACGAAGCAAATATATCGCTTCATATTACCTTTTGCTGCGACAGTCATGAGTTCGAGGGGCTTTGTTAACACGGGCACTTGCGTGTACCCACAATCGTAGTACATTTTAACGACGTGTCTGTTTGCCCATGTCCCCACACGGTCGTATCTTGCATCGTGCACTCAAGACAATATTTAAAAGTGACTACTGGGGTCCTAGCGATCGATTGACACTTCGTAGCAATACTTTGGCAGCTTTATTGCGAAAGTATAGGTTAACTATGCTGGCCGTAAATTCGGCGTTGGTGCACAAAAATACGCTCGACGGATGCTCCACAAAATGGTCACAGCAAGACGCAGAAAATATGGCCGTTTGCTCAAAGAGGAAAAAAAATTGGCCGTGTATCTCCTCCTTACGTTGTAAATGTCGCCAAAAGAAGATAGTCGACTGGCGCCCTTGACAAGTAAAGGTCTTCCTTCACTTTCCGGCTCACCTCTCATGCTGTTCCTCGTCCGTCTCGTTCCTTCCAAGATAATACGCTAGAGGTTTACTTAAGTCAATTTAAATTTACCGCGCTTCACTGCTCCAAGTCCGGTTTCTCAATGCTAGCGCTGCCGTACGGCGCAGTCGCGCGTTAATTGAGGCATCCTGCTACAACGTTTATTGAATCACGTTGCCCTTCTCCACGAGTGTTACAAGCGGAACGTGGATTCCACCTAGTGGAACCTTTCGTTGATATTGACGTGTGATTTCTTAAATGGCACCAGGAGGTAGCGCACGCAACAGCAGGCGATGGTTTCTGCCGTCGATACAGTATTTCATTTGCTGTCGCAGAAACCCAGAATCCATAAACTTTTTATTTAAAGAACACTGCAAATAGCACTCATGTATTCATTTGTTGCCTTCCATTTGCGTAATGTTTTGTTTTTAAACAATGTTCACAACTATGAACATTAACACCGGAATTTGACGTTTAGATTTGGCAGTCAGTATATAGGTATACTACCCAGGTTTTATTGCACTTTGGCCGGGTGGTTGAATCGAGTCACAGACAGACAGACAGACAGACAGACAGACAGACAGACAGACAGACAGACAGACAGACAGACAGACAGACAGACAGACAGACAGACAGACAGACAAATAGACCAAAATTTCTGCGTTTAAGTAGCACAAGTAAAACTATCGTCTTTAATAGACGGGTAAGTAAATGCTCGAAATTACACGCTATCTTTCAGAAAAGGCGCTACAGTCTGCCGCGTGTGCACAATTGGCGGGGATGGTAATAAGACAATCATCATAACCGCAATCAAGACAATGTTCTTAATGGATCCTTGTGACTTCAAACAAAAATTGGCATGTGTGTTAACACAAGCAGGCATATTACCAAACCATATTGCTGACACACTATCCGGTAAGAGTTGCGGTTATGCTATATATCAGAGAGAAAGAGAGATAGCTTTAATTGCGACTGAGGAGGTTAGCCCCACAAACGGCGGTCCTTGCTACCTCAGATGAGCGTGAACAGAGCAGGCGAAAGAAGAAGAGAAAGAGGGAAAAGCACCTCGAAACAATGAAGAGCAGGGAAAAAGACAATAAATAATGGAGAAAAGTAGAAAATTTTCACCTTCAGGAGAAAACATCTGGGGATCTCAAGGTTATAGAACCTCGGCCAAACCTGAGTCAGATAGTATGTAATCTATAAGGTTTCCGAACAGCAGACGTGGAAGTTCCGCACTTCAATTTGGGGAACGTTTTTGAACTGCTAATTATCTTGTACTGCTGGAAGCGACCACTCAGACTTTACGTTCACTGCGATTACGGACGCTGAGTATAATAGGGTTTAATTATGCAAAAATGGGGATATAAAATTCCGACGTGGAGCTACTAAATTAGGCTGTTATATCCTTCTGCCTATTTAAGTGGCTGCGGGCTATCATCATCATGAAATACGTTGAGCTGAAAGGCGGAAGAAGACGCGTAAGCACGCAAGGGGGTTATCTGGCTACCCACAACAACTGCTGTAAGCACGGCGGAAATCAAGATCCGGGTAGTTAAGCCAACGTTGTGCGACATTTCTTAGCACGGTCGCCATCCTATCAGCTGTAAGAAGTCTCCGAAAAGATGGACCATGTTGGCGAGCCAGAGAAAGTTTCCAGGGCCCGGATGGACTGCTGCTTGAGGGCCTGCCTCGACCAGTGGGCTACAATGCCGGGCCACAAGTCGTCTGACCCCTTTGAAGTTTCGTTCGTACTAAATAACTGGAACATAAATACGTACCCGTCGATATACGGAAGTCTGAAACTAAAGCACAACCCGACAGTCAATCTCAACGTTTGTATCCTGGGCGAAAACCATCTGTGCAAAGAGGCCAAGGACCACGGCTTGCCTTTCATCAACTCCAGGGGCCTCCGTAGCATGCATAGGAAGACCAAGCTGATTGCAAAGATCGTCGGCAAGTACGACCTGTTCCTGGCTTCACCGACCATTATGAAGAAGATTCCCAGGTCATTGGATGCCGCCCTGAACCGGGCCGCCAAGCGGCCTTTTGTGGTGAAGCCCGGAGAGTCTCTACCGGACAAGATCAGAAAAACCAGGGTCACCGTCCGATTCCGCTCGAAGAACATTCCGTATATTTTGCTCCCCATCGGTAACATGGGTATGAAGCTGCGGAAGCTAGTGGATAATTTAAAAGTGGCCATAAAGAAAGTCGTTTCGCGGCTGCCGCGCGAGTGGGAGAACGTCATGTGCATCCACGTCGCCCTTAAGAACGGAAGGTGGATGCCAGTCTACAACTGAACATTTCGTCCTTGGTATCTTCCGTCGCTCTTGTGTGCTAAATTTTCTTCTCGGCACCAGTGTTCCATGGGGCTACTTGGG
This sequence comes from Haemaphysalis longicornis, assembly GCA_013339765.2. Classification (NCBI taxonomy): domain Eukaryota; kingdom Metazoa; phylum Arthropoda; class Arachnida; order Ixodida; family Ixodidae; genus Haemaphysalis; species Haemaphysalis longicornis. The sequence continues at coordinate 82,593,428 of CM023456.1, read as the reverse complement.
TGTTTCTCTACTTGCAGCAGTGACTTTGGGCGTTTAGGTGGACGAATGCTGCTAAATTGGACTGTCTGTAAATGCCAAGGACGACTCTTTCAAGACCCTGTAATAACACAAATACGACCGTAAATAACAAAACACTGTCGTATTTCATATTTGTGATATCAAAAAATTAGAAATATATTTATTACGAAGCGGTGTATTGTATTTTATGCAGCTGTTGAGTGATACGCCGGCGCTGCTCTTCCCCTTCAGAGCCAAGCCTGTCGGGCTCGGTGGTAAAGGAAACGGAGTTGAGGGAGGAATCTTCCCTTGATAGAATACACGCTGGGCAACACTGAACGGTTGGTGTTTCAAATTTAGATTTTCTAAAGCTGTCGTAATAGCCACACTCGGCAGAGAGCAAGACACTCACGGGAATGCTAAAAAATCCCTTCTAATTAAAGCTGTATGTCAAGCTGCAGCTTTCTTTTTTATAATCTGGAAAAGTAGTCACATTGAATGAATAATGGGTGAACTAAACAAAGGGGGCACTTCTTGAGGTCGTACATTGGAGAAGATAACTTAACCTGGATCAAAATGTAAGACACTTTAGGTGTCGACGCACGTTCTTGCAGAGCTGTGAGACGGAAGTCGGGCACCATGCCGGAACGCATGACTGAAAAGTCATCTGATCACTTCCTTTAGAATTTAAGGTTCGTTTCTTTACAGCTTGATCCGGAGGCATTGCGCATTTGTACTTATTTGGGCTACGGTCCCGTCGGCGTTTAATTCACGCCTGAGGTTCCCTCTTTCTCTGCGTAGATATTACCCGCGTGATACGTTGTCGTGACCAGTTACTTAAATCGTCTAGGTGCAGTGTCGAGCTGTTAACGCTCGGCTTTTTGTTGTCCGCTTACCTGAAACAGCTCACGGGTAAAGCTTGCGTGGTGAGGCTTCGCCGGCGGGGACACCAGTCCATTTCTTGAACAATCAAGGAGTAATTTTGTGGTAACCGGTTTTGCATCCTAAAAGTATGCTTTAGTCACGTTTCTATCAGCAACAGCATGCATCAACCTGCCGCAGAGTTACACCACACGAAGATATGCCGTGCTGTGATTTAGCGGACTCAGTGATGAGAAAATAATTGTTTTCATCGGGGTATACAGCCCGACATACTACCACATTTGGCTTGTGATGGCGGTGACCGTGTGGTTCATGGTAAATGCGCTAATGAGATGTGCTATTGGTCAATCTGTTGTGGGATATCTGCCGACTACATGGTGCTACCAGCCTTCATGACAGCTCGCTCAGCGTGTTACTTGAATGGGAAGAAATTGTTGCAGGCCGCTGCTGAACAAAAGCGCATTTGTGCTTTTCAGTTACAATCGTTTTGGCGTTTGTTTGGAGCCCGAAGTTCCTTCTCTCAACGTAGCTGCTACCTACGTAATCCGCTGTCGTGTGCGGTTACTCAAATCAAGTAAGTGAATCGTCGAGCTACCAACGGTCAGCCTCGCGTTGTTGGCTGCCCTGAGCTATCTCTCGAATGAAGCCTGCGTACTGAGTCATCACCGCGAGCTCCGCAGGTGAGAGCACTGCTTTGAACAACGCCGCCAAAACAGCCACAGCACAACGGCACCAATCCATCTCCAGAAAAATCGAATTGCAGAGGACGGAGTTTGCGACCGCTAGTTCTGCGCTGCATATTTTACAAGTTGCGTTGCCAGCAGCGATAGCATGTCTCAACACGCCAGAATTCACCGCACGAACAAATGCCACCCTGTGATGTAGCAAATACAGTGATGTGAAAATGATCGTCTGAATCGGGGCGTCGAGCTGGGTGTTCCACACTCCGCTTCTGATTGCTGTGAAAGGGGGGGGGGGGAGGTGAGGTACATGGTAAATATGTGAATGAGACGTGGGAAAGTTCATTGTGTTCTGGGCTATCTACTGATTACACAGTCACAGAGAGAGAATGCGTGTAATAGTGAAGGTGGAGTCAGCGCAGCCATTCCGCTTAACTGGCTATCGCCTTTGATGTCAAAACACTCGGGCATCGGGGACCTCAATAAGCGTGTTAAGGAGACCGATCGCTTAGAAACATTTGTTCGGCACACTTGTAGATAAACCGAGGTCTTGTTTTACTGCGAAGCAGAATACCTCTACCCGCAAGCACATTTTCGTGGCTTTGTCAGCAGAAAAACGTCATCATTAAAAAGGCGGCAAATCCTACGCAGGGGCACTGGCCATACCGGCAAAGATTATGGTTGCGTAAGCTACCCCGACTACAAGAGTACCCAACAGCATGGAAATCACATGGTGACGTCACCACGCTTGCATATATGAAAAAGAGAGCGGCATAGCACCCCCTTAAGTTCATTTCAGGCAACCTTGGGTGGACCACGGAAAGTAAAGCCGCCAGAACAGCCAGAAGAACAAAAAGAACATACCACCCAAGCAAATTTTCGTGGCAATGTCAGAAGAAAACTATTATCATTAAAAAGGCGCATTCTCAGTGACAGCAAGCACATACCTAACCACGGGGACTGGCCATGCCTGTAAATATTACGGTTCCTTAAGCTACTCCGAGGGCGAAAGTACCCAACAGCAGTATAGAAATCACGTAGTGACGTCGTCAAGCAGCATTTCGTTCAGTTCATTCCAGGATACATTGAGTTCATTCCAGGCTACTTTGCTCCAAACATCGTTCAGATGTTGAATAAGTGGAAATTGAAAGTGAAATCGAAAGTAAAGGCGCCAGAAGAACAGGCAGAAGAAGAAGAACATAAAGCAGTCGTGAATATCGTTGTGCAGAAATATAAAGTGCGGTTAAGCACATTTAACTGGTCTCTTGTGTCACTCTTTGTAAAGTCACTTGTGGCAATTCAAGTGACGCCGAATATGTAATCGTTGTGGGTGTCGTTTACAGCGTCGCAGTCCAACCACCTTTCCAGAGTGGTTTGGAGCTTCAGTTTTATGCATTCTCTATATCAGTGAGTTTATTTTGTTCTCCTAATACCCCTTTGAGTTCAGGTGAGGAGTAGCATGTGTAACCCCACTTAAGAGAAAAGCTTGTGCCAAACTTATTTTATTACGCTCTTTCATCCCCTGCTGGCTTCAGGTAGTGCGGGAGATGAGCTGCACAGTTCTATAGACGTTCTTTTTTGGCGCGCGTGTGGTTTCAAGGTTCTGCCAATTTCTCGGGATTCCGAGATTTGGAACCCGGACACCCTGAACTAAGAGATTACACCACGCTCCTTCTACGAAAAGCTGAATGTCAGGAAGGACCGAGTCCATTTTACTGTTCTCCTCTGTTGGGACCGCACATTAGCAGTGCTGGGTTTTGTAAGGAGCAACTCAAAACTCAACCTCTCTGCCGTAAGTATTCCTCCATGGCCTCTATCACCATTTCAGGGTGTCCTATACATGTCTATTGGTACTCGAGATTCCCCAAAGCACGACATCTTCGGGCTGTAGGCTGTGATGAAGTCCGTCTATTATTTTTTTGTGAAAGCCCTTCATAGCCAAGTTGAAAAAGAATGACGAGAGGACCGATCCCTGAGGCATCCATCTGCTCTTATGGTCCCTAATCATCTTTGGGGGTACTTGTAACGGTGATGTTCTTGGCTGCAGGGACCCGGAGAACGTCTTTTTTCGCTCCCTTGCATGCGAGGCCAGTTGCGTCCGGCACGCCGTCAGGCAACTAGCCCAGTAAAACGGATCTTGGTCCCGTCCATGCAATATCTCGGCTGAATGCAATTTTTGTATCTTTTTTGGGCAAGTGCCACTGGCGAGGCTCCCCCCGCTGCTTGCACAGTAGGTGATGTGCACATGGCCTATGGATTGTTGAGCGGGCGCTGACAGCCGCTTACGCCGAAAGAACATCGGGGTCATTAACAGGCTTGTGAGGGCTTGAGCGTCCCGTTGACGATGGCTTCTGAGCCACCAATCTGCCTACGTAATTTGTTTAGGAGAGATGGGCCTACGTGCTACTTCCACGCTGTGTTTTCCGACTCCGGTCATGGGGGTTATTACTCCATGCTGAGATATACAATTTTACTATGGGGTACTACAACAGTTTCTAACTATGATCGAATAATCCTTTGGCAGAACAACGTATTATGCATGTGCGAGAACAATCGAGTGGATAAGCGCCTACTCCGAACGCAGGCTTTGTTTCCATAAATATAATATGGTTAAGGTGAACCAAATATACCACTTTAAACATTTGCAGTGCATCCAAAAATTTGGAATTTATAACAAACCACCGGACGACGGCTCTAGGGCGTGCAATATAAGATATCCTAAGCACAGGCTGTATGCAACACGAACAAATTACGCTAGGCTGACGTTACACTTTCAGACCATTGGCATGTTGAACCGGGGTGAGTTATGCATTGGTTTTAATCAGTATTTTTGAAGTTTCAAATGTGCATGCAAAAGGTTTATGATTGAAAATGTTGTTGTGTAATGTTGTGTACAGCTTATCGACTTTGTTGGCGACGCTCCAAGCATTACAAGATGTCAAGCGTAAGTGAAACGTTGATAACTGATATGTCTTGGCAGTGCGCTTTTTACCTTTGATTGGCATTGTCGAGGATTTGTAGAGTCGTTCCAGCTGTAAAGGTCAACACGAATACGAAGCCTATCTTCAACAAGAAATACTTCTTTACCAGCATGTTTTCCGCCTCTGCCCTCCCCCCAGCAATTTATGTTTGCATCGCGTTTTCGCACAGTAGTCGTTTTCAAAGCTAATCTCAGAGCCCTTACATTTTGGAACGTTCATTCATATAGCATGTTTTTCAATGCCAAACACTATCAAATGCCAAAAAACTAGCAATGCTAAAAACTATCAAATTAGATCGGCGCGGGATGTTTTCTAGGTCAATGAATTTTGCGTTCTGTGTTTGAACGGCGTCTCGAACAGTTTCAACGGTGGTGGATACTTTTGCATGTGTTTCGTTAACGTTATCTTCACGGGCATTTGAGCGCACACCAAAACTCGGAATCGGTTTTGCAGTCCCTTCAAGGCGAGTTTTAAAGTTAGCTATCTCTGCCTTGATTTCTTCGGTCCATCCAGGATTGCCTGAAACATTTCTTCCACAGTAGGACCAGAATTTGTCTCCACGTCCCCACAAAAACTACTTTTTCACGACTAATAGCATTCGTATGCCATCAGAAAGCAGGTGCGTGGGCCCGGCAGAATAACAAGAAATCGGTGGTCACTACGTATTGAACACTCATATCTAACCCGTACGAAGAAGAAACAGTAAGCCATGAGCCACATTTCCCAGTGGTTTTGGCGCGCCCACTGTCGATTCTGAGAAACGGTCCAGTTCTTATAGCGTTGGTTACCGCTGACGTATCACAGCCGGACCCGGATCCAGCAGCGCCTCTTCGCTGATGGTGACGTCGAAACCATTTCGTCGTCCTGAGTTCTCTTTAAAAAATCGCTCGGCGTAGAGAATCGATGGCAAGGCCCCGGCTGTAGAATTTAGCTGCGCCTGTATGGTGAAGAAACGAGAAGCCGTGAGCCACCTGGTCCCAGTACTTCCGACGTACCCACTGTTATTCAGTAAGCATTCTCGACACCTTCAGCACTAGTTAAATGAAATAAAGTACGCTTTTGCGAGTCGCGGATTTTTCGGACTCCACTTTTATACGGACAATTTTTCGTCCCCCCCCCCCCCCCCCAGGCCCGAGAAATTGGTCAGCTACATTGTTTTTTTTTTAAATGCAGAGCATTTCAGTAACTCACGATGTCACCCGCGTTGACGTCCGTAGTCCGCATCGCTCCCCCTACACTATATAAAAAGATAATACTTACCGGCGCCAGGTTTCGATCCCACGACTCTGCGGGCGGGACGCAAGGTACCTGATGCGCTACCCACTGCGCCACAAAGCCGACACAGAATAGAAGCTTACGAACGCGCCTTATATCCTTGACTCATTCAACCGTCGGCCACAGGTGCGCCCTCTCCCCCGCGTCCTCCTCGCCTTCTCTCCGCTCGCAACACCCTCTCTCGCCGCGTTCGGTTCGGGCGCACAACAGGTGGGGACGTGCGCAACACCCTCTCTCGCCGCGTTGGGTTCGCGCTGAGCAACAGTCGGTTCGCGCGCAAGAACAGGTGGGGGCGCTCGCATCGCGCTCTCTCGCCGCGGTCGGTTCGCGCTTAAACCACATATGTCGTTCGCGCGCGCTCCGGTCGCTAACATCTGTGGCGTGATCGTGACGTCAACATCACGCGTTCGTGTGGTGGCGCGATTTCGGCGCTATAACACTCTCTCGCGAGGGGCATTGGATTGGATTCGATTGGATTGGCTTGGATTGGCTTGGCTTGACTTGGATTGGTTTGGATTGGATTAAAGTGGATTGTGTTGGATTGTGTTGCGTCATAGCCGCTCCACGTTGCGTCATAGCTGCGGCAGGGGGTTCACGGCACGTTTCACGTTTCACCATCGACTTCATCGACAATGTCTACGCTGGAAGACAACAATTACAACAACAACAACCAATACGTAATCCATACGACTTGCAGGCGCGCCCCCGCGGAAATGCTCTGCATTTGATCGTGCCCCTCGCGAGGGGGATGTTTCTTTTTCAGTTTCGGAACTGCGCCTTCCAAAACGGGCGCGACTTTACCCTAGGCGCTGAGAGGGCGCTCCGGTCGCGAGTTGCGCTGTGTCGGCGGCTGCGGCGGCGGCTACAGCGGCAGCGTTGACGGCGTGCGCGGCCGGTCCACTGTACTGAACAGTACCTAATCGGGATAACCTGATGATCTATAAGGTATTTAGAGCCAGAGTAAAATTTTATTGGGAGTTTCCAACAAAGCGCGCTGTGCGCGCATGCGTGCGTATGTGCGTGCTTGTGTGCGTGTGCGTGTGTGTGTACGTGTGTGTGTGAATGTGCATGTGCGTGTGCGTGTGTGTGTGCATGTGCGTGTGTGTGCGTGTGCGTGTGTGTGTGTGTGCGTGCGTGCGTGTGCGTGTGCATGTGTGCGTGCGTGTGTGTGTACATGTGCGTGTGCGTGTGTGTGCGTGTGTGTGCGTGCGTGTGTGTGTGTGTGTGCGTGTGTGCTGGGGGTGTGCGTGTATGTGTGCGCGCGTCTCCAAGTGCGTGTTTGTTCGTATGTGTGTGTGCGTGTGCGCGTGTGTATGTGTGTGTACGTGTGGCGTTCGTGTGTGTGGCGTGTGTGCTGGTGGGTGTGTGGTGTGTGGTGTGTGTGTTGTGTGTGTGTGTGGTGGTGTGTGTGTGGTGTGTGTGTGTGTTGTGGTGTTGTGTGTGTGTATTGTGTGCATGTGGGTCCGCGTGTGTGCGTGGTCGCGTGTGTGTTTTTGTGTGCGTAGTGTAGTGCAGTGAAATGGGATAGTGTAGTAATCAAGTCTGTGAGAATTCTTTGTTCTTCTCATGGTCGTAGTTCTGTGCTAGAAGGTCAACTTAAAAGACTCAGTAAAGTCTGCAATAGTTGCTAACTGTACATTGGGTGTAAATCAATGAAACTAGACGTTTTAATGCAAAATATCCATTTTTGTAGTTGTGTTTATTTTTAACAAAGTGGGATGTGTTAAGCATCAGTTCTTCTCTGGCGGCTTCTACATCCGTTCGGTCGTGGTGGTATTGCCTGCCTCGAATACACCTGCAGCGTCTGTTCTGCTTTAGTGTGATTGAGGTGTTGGGAAATGAAAGACTGGCGTTGCATTTTTCTTAACAACCCAAAACAGAAGTTAGATGTGCTTGACCTCACTGACCAGTTTCTGGATCTATAATTTTAAAAATATAGTGATATGTGTTTTTCACATGTCGTGTTGTTGGTGAAGCACGTTGATTGTCGCCGAGGTGCTACCTCGGAGAATTTCATTACTTGTGAGTTTTCTGGCAAAGGAAAAAGTCAACTCAGTTTCCGACGTCTTCATCCTAATACTTTGAAGAGTCACTCAAGTTTGAATAATGCACTCGCGAGTTGCCTATGTCATAACAAAGCAGGTAAACGTAGAAACCTATGCGTTTTAATTAGCGTACGTTAGCTTTTAGAGTCCGCTATGCGAAAAGGGCAGCGCAGGCGATACGCGACAATATTCAGGGTGAGTAGGCGCATCTAAGTTTGCGACCAATCGCATCTCAAGAAGCTTTCACTGTGATAAGTCAACATCACTTTATTAATGGAGTTTAGAATTTGTTTCTCTTGCTAACATGCGACCCAATAAACAAACCTAACATGCGACCCAATAGACAACCGCAGATATAACATACCATAACACACAGCCGTAGGAGTCTTCCGACAGCAAAGAAGAGTACAAATTCCCTTTAGCTGCTTCGCGAATGCTTGAAAGCCCTTCATAGAACCATTTTATCAGCTACTCCATTGGTTTTGGCACAAGGTGGCCTGTAGACTGAGTCACAACGACAAAGTGAGTTATGCAGGTCGGAGTAGTCTTGAAGGTGCCGGGGTGCATGCACGAGTGCAATTTGGTGAACGCCGGTACACAAACACAAAAACAATTGCAACATTAGATAGGCCGGAGTCAAAAAAGCATTACATAATACCCGGATGGACGAAAATAAATAAATATGCACTGTTAAAGCTGCGGTTATCTCGAGATTCCAAAATTTGCTTATCATCCAGCCTTTTGTATAGTCCGTACAGTGGCCGCCATGGCGCCACCGTGCGGACGACCAACCGTCAGCTGTTTTTTTGGATAGTGCGTAGGGTGGCCGCGGTGGCGCTACCGTACGCAGAATCCAGAGTGGAGGGTGTGTTCAAGGTGTGGACACAAGAAAAAAAGGCCCCTGTGATACACGGTGGTTTCTCACAACGGCTAAAGGCGTGGGCGAACGCAGACCGGCCCGAACTGCATCCGCTGGCCTCGGACACTCCGCAAGTACTTGCGCATCATTCAGAGCACTTCCTCACATTGAGGCATAGTTGAGGGCGTGCTAAGCAGCCCAGAGAAATCGGCGTTCGAGATAGAACATATGCTCCGCCGGAACATAGACTTCAGAACAGTATACAGGTACGCTTGGGAGCGTCCTTCCGTTACGACGCCTTCTTTAGGGTTGTCTTCATTGGCCAACCGAGCACGGCTATCATAGAGGCCTCCACACCTGTCTGCGGCCTCGGACCTCGACTCCGTCAACTCGGTCTTGCGATCGTTAGTTGTAATCGGTTGTGTGCCCTATATAAGTGTTTTGCAGTTATTGTGGTGGAGGGACAAAAAGTGCTGCGCTAAGTTTGAACAGCTACACCATAAAAGGGACGAACAAGATCGCTGCATGAAGCCTTGAGCTGAAGAGGAGTCCGCGCAAAGGTGGGAAGCAATATGTCCTTCTAATTTGGTAGTTTCCACGACCGCTTTACCGGAACTGCAAGGATCCAGCGAACACACATCTGCAATGCCCTTTAACCCTTTCCATCAGCGATGTGAGGGTTTCATTGTATTCAAGCTGTTTTAAGCGTAAGCGAAGAATTCGCGGTGACGAAGTTGTTATATTTTAACTTATAATTTATTCGCCAAATGTATATACTAGCATTCCGGTGGCCGATACTTTAGAATAAGGAAACGGCAAAGGGTGTACTAAAACAAGTTTTGCTCCTTGTCCGAGGGAAGGAAACCTCTGCTTGCGCCCGCATGCAGAGTGGCTTCACGGTACAATAGTAATTGTATGGTATAACGGTAGCAGGGTGAGTAAGATCCCAGGGTATTCCGCCCGTGCTAACCTACTTATCGACGTGTGTTTAGTATGGGAAAAATTAGTAAAGATGAAATCAACAAAACTCACACTAGCGCGTAACACCTAAAAGTAGTGAGGCTGTACGCATCAAAGCTGTGCAGAACGACCATCACGAAGGTTTAAGCCGACCATCGCAGATGTTTTAAGTGCGAATGCACTTCTTAAGCGACCCTGAATCACGCGTCCACCGCCGTCCGTCCATCCGCACCACATACCCACTTAGGGCGATTGGCCAAGAAGAGTTCCTAATTTCTTTAGCACATACCCACTTAGGGCGATTGGCCAAGAAGAATTCTTTCGCATCACCCGTGCATTCCCACTTCCCCATCGCTGGAAAATCTTGCTCGCTCCTCCGCGCGCTCGACCTTTGTCGAAAAGAACGGCTGGTGTCCTTTCACGCGGTCGCAGCAGCTTCCAGAGAGCAGGCGGTACAAAGGGGAAATATGCGGTACAAAGGGGAAAAGCTCAGGGCAATGACGAGAGCTCAAATCGCAGTTCTCAGCGCGAGAAGTTGCCTGTAGACGCCTGACTTTCTCAATTTCTTTTTTTTCCTGAAGCAGGTTTCGCCTTTAACGATTACATTTTTTTGTGTGGGACATATCCAATCACGCGAAATGTCACCTTTCAAGTTTGTGCACTTGTCCAAAGTAGTGCTGGGCTAAACTTTAACTAGTGTAGTTAGTTTGCAGCGTATTGTATCGCAACTAAAAGCCTGGTAGATCTTCAGTGTGGATTTGTCTTCGCACTTGCCAGCGATGCGGTTGTGTCTTCCTGTGTTGTTATGTTGCTTGCCTGACCAAGCCAGAGATGTTCTGGGGGAGCCACTACTCGTCCAGTGATCGGCCCTGTGAAACTCCAGCACGGTGTCATACAGCCCAGGCCTGGAGTCGAGCTTCTGCCGAGCACTTCACTTCGAAAGCATCCCTCCGGACAACGGTTGAAGACCCTTATCCATCGGAATCTCGGACACCCGGCGGAGAAGCTGTTACGAATCGGCCCGCGCCGCCGTACTTTCCCGCATGAAGCTGTTATGAATCGGCCCGCGCCGTCGTACTTTCCCGCATCACTCCTCGGCTGTGCGGTGAAGCCACTACGTGCGCCTTTCGACCAAGGCGCCACCGTGTCCGTGACTCATACCTTGATGCCTCGACAAGCCGGGCCGGACGCCTCGCTTTCAACGCGCTTCGAACTCCGGCGGTTGCGAGCGGCCCGTCGAGACCCCGTCCCAAGAACACAGAGGCCTCGCGATCGCAGCGGAGTGCTCCTCTCCCCTCTCTCTCGGACTCAACGTGCGCTGAGTCTACCGACTGCTTACGAACTCTGGAAAGAGCGTTGTGTGTGTCTGTGATTCTCGTGGCGTGCGCAAAATGCAGAGGGAAGGCTGTTTTGACCGTTACTGTATTTGGGTATAGATAGATCTAGACCCCCGCAAGCGCTGTAACCCATTATTGTTTGAGCAGCGAATTCATGCTGTCACTCTGCTCGAGTCCTGTATTGTAACCTCGCCCGTCGGGGCATTGTTCTTTGGCTCGCCTCATCTCTCGCGATGAAGTAAAGAGTTACGTTAGCCTACGGCCTTCTGGACTTCTTCACGGCTGCAACAGCGGCTGGCCGCTCGCATCATACACGGTACCACTCGTATGTCGGAGCCCATGGAGCTCGGATCGGCTCGGCCCAACTGGTCGCAACAACTGGTGTCAGCGCTGGAATGACACGGTTGCAACATCCAATAGCCAATAGGCCGCTGTGGTGACGTAATTTCATCGTTCTAAAAACGCCAATACCGCGAAAGTGAGAAAAAAACTTTTGAGCAAGTACCTTAGTTATCTGATGAGTACAGAGCAGTAGCTCTTGGCTTAGGTACTTTCCAACCCCTAATCGAGCTACTGGAGATGTTCGTTGACAACATTCTGCAAGGATATAAAATTTATAAAAAAGCTGAATAATTCTTTGCAGGGTTCCTTCAAGGGCATTCTAGAACACTCGGCTTCTCTTACACGGTATCCAAACCCACCTACAATTAAAATGAGTCCATAACTTAACGAATAGAACCTTATAAAAACCAAACCTCATAAATACGAAATTGAAAGAACCTTTTCGTCGTTGTTTTCTGAGCATCGAAAAACTAGGGATATAGGTAAGCGCAATCTTATACACTCTATGTAAAAAGGTGGAAAAAAAGGAGAAAATCGTGTCTTTTTTCCCCCAGCCCTGCGCGTTTCTCCCTTTAGCAGTTTACGTGTAACGCCCTCTAAACTGCCTCATCCAAACACGGACACGGGGGAGTAGACATTCTCCCCTTTCGTTTGCGATTTGCCGACGGCGTCGACGCCGATAGCGTAATTGTTCTTGGTTGCACCTTGGCTTTCGCCGATCGGGCGTACACGACGACTCTGTGCAACAGCGTCCTGCAGTGTGCTGCGATTTCTTGTCTTCTCCACTGTCTTTTTTTTCACAATGTCCTTGCTACGCAAACACATGGCTCGCCAGCCCTGTGTTTGGCGCGCATTCTGTGTGCGACTCGCTTGCGCCATGTTCAACGGCACCACCGCTTTGCTGGACGCTTTCTATTGACGGCCAAGTGTGAAAAACGGTGGCGACGCCACTAAACTGCGCCTTTTTGCATCAACAAGGACGGACCGAAGTTGTTTATTGCATCAGCTCCCAAAAACACAAAGCCCACAGGAGATACCGTTTCGGCTGCCGTACCCGAATGGTTGCCAGGCCAGGGGTGTGCTCTCGGCTAAAAGGTCGAAGGCAAAACAATAAGTGTTATTACACACGCGTACGCACCGTACTGTTTCTCTATACATGCTATCTTTGTTCTTAGAGCTATTCTACTGCTTCTTACGAAACTTCAAACGAATAAAAAATCCCGGGCCATCTCCCTTTCCCCAAAATCCCCTCTGAGGAGAGGTGGGAAGGCCTCGCTTCGCAGCCCCGACCCAGACCTACAGGTCCGCCTGGTCAAGAGAGTGAGAAGAGGTCGCCAGAAGGCACCAGCCTATGGCCACCACGGGACCACCAACCTAAGTCAAGGAGAAGACGTTCAGGAGGGGGCGGACCTTCAGCCCTTTACCTGCCACACCATGCGGACTTCGATTCTCCTCGAGACACTTCCTCAAAATAAAGTTTCTCTCTCTCTCTCTCTCTCTCTCTCTCTCTCTCTCTCTCTCTCTCTCTCTCTCTCTCTCTCTCCATTGACATAAAACCTGGGATCGGCGAAGCATGCAATGTATAAGTGTATTCTTTGCGCTTTGGCGTTTTGGCCCATGGAGCTGAAACCATTTGGGGGTAGAGGTATACAGCTTTGCTGTAAAATTCACGTGTTTTTGAAGCACGAAGCGTTCTTGCGCGAGGCGTAAACGAGTGTCCCGGTGCATTACTACCGCGACTACATCGACGATAAGTACGACGACAAAGACATGAGACACCGACAGCCCGAGCCCCAAAGGGGTATGGTCCCTAAAAGCAGCACTTACACAGGTTACATTGACGAAATAACCAAACACAGGTGAGGCTTCGGCATTGCTGTGGGTTATCAAAACAAACTACAAACTGATTGTTCCTACTTGCATGCTCTGCGATCCGTGTTGTGAATACTTTGTAATGGCTTTGCGTTTAATGTTATAGACATATGAAAACTTTACTATGTTCTGTGTAATGTATACCTATTATGCTTGCACTGTTCTCTATTGCATGTAATGCATTTTTAATGCTTTCAATAAAGTGTATGTTGCGGTGTTGTGCTATGTTTCTTCCCAATCTGGGCTCGCCAATTGGCGGCCTCCGGAACGTTGCCTACGTTCGGAATAGAGAAAACACCTTGTGAAAAGCTCCCACTAATAGTGATGCTTACTAGCTACACCTCCTCTTCCAACCCATTTTTTAGCGTCATGTATCGGTCGTTTTTAAGCATGTACGATTGCTTTACTTCCGGCTCGCTAGATGTCGAGCAGTGCCATCTCACTCGAACGGTTGCGATAAGTTAGCTTTTTGTACCGCATGCGCCACCTTTGTGCTGAGATGCAGGATTGCAGGCAAACTTCCTGTCGATGTACCGGTTGTAGCAAGGTAAGCCGACTAACAACGCCTTGTTGTTCTCAAACGGCCCGCATTGGCCGTTTGTCCGAAATAAAAGCAAAAATCCTGTCCGAAATAAAAGCAGCACTCTGAACGCAATCGCCATGACTTCTGCTTTGTGCACAAGGGCGTGCCCACGCGTTCACGCTGAATCTAAGGATGAAATTGCGCGTACGGATGGCGTCATGTCTTGCTAATCGCAGTTCTGCTACTGAGTAGATCTTGTCTTGGTTATTTACCTCATATTAAGCAAACTCAACTACAGTACCTAAAACCGATCAGTTTCCTAGGCCTTTCTCTCATAAGCCTTGCTGGGGTAGCGCGGCCAAGCTGCTTTAGGGTTGGACCGTTCCTCTAATAGCTCACGAAAGGACGAAACCTTCCTCCACTCCCAGGGCTACAAACACGCTCCTCCTTTTTAAATGAAGAAAGTTTGTACCTCCTAGGCAGCAATAAATGATACATTCCTGTTTCGCGCTTGAGGAAAAGACTACCACACTTTCTTTTTACAGTGTACAATTCGAACTGCCTAAACTACTGGGGCCACTGTACTCCAGAATTATGTTGCTGCCACACCAGTGCACCACGCCATCAACGTATTTCCGGCTTTGCTTCACGCAACAAAAGCGAAAACCGCTAGGGAGCTGTTGAACTCTCCCCCGATCAAGGCATCTTTCTCCAGTCAATAAAATTAGCAGCTCTATTCAAGTGTAAAACCTTCTCTCCGAGAAATGTTGCTAATAGTCTCCGTGCCCTATTAATGACATACGTTGAATAATACACATCACAGAAATTCAAACGTAGCAAGGAAATTGAATAACAAAATTTTAAAGCGGTAGAACACATTTCCCCTACGTTTGCGTGTATGTCGCCAAAAATGCCATTCCATTTTCCGCGAGTGTCTTGCTGCCCAGATTCAGGTACGGCGGGAATATGATAGCTGTACCTGCAAAAAAACTTCATACAATGATGTAATGAGGCAGTAACATGGCGATTTGAATATTTGAGACCCCGAAACCAGAAACCGCGAAATAAAATACTCTAGTACATACGTCACGCCAATTGTGGTACATATGCGTATGGGGGCGTCCATGCAGCGTAACGAAACCGTTAAAGGTGAATGTACGCGTACCCAGGACCTTCAACGAAACCATTGGAACTGCCGCAGTAAATGTAATGGTATTATTGCCTTTTTATCAAAAGTATGTTCCCAGATGACCATTTATGCTTACCCATTGAAAATATTGCTGCTGTCATTACACCGCAAATGTGCTACGTCGGATACAGCGCGAGCAGACTTGAATGTGCAATACATACATACATACATACATACATACATACGTACATACATACATACATACATACATACATACATACATACATACATACATACATACATACATACATACATACATACATACATACATACATACATACATACATACATACATACATACAGCGAATCAGAAATGGGAAACGAGGGGCTCGGTGGATTAAGACAGAAAATAAGAAAATCACCCCCAAGTACAGGAAACAAAAAATACCTAACATAAATACCCAAGAAAGTGGTGGGGAACAGCCCCGCCGGTAGCGTAGTGGTTATCGCACCAGACCGGTATTCTGGAGGTCGTGGGTTCGGATCCCACCCGGCGGGCATTTTTTCACCACTTTTTTTTCTGACTCAAAAATTCTTCATCTGTTTCTATGACCCACCACAACCTCCCCTTTGCTTTCCAAGGTTTTCTTGACTGCCAACCCTTATTTTCTGTCTTCATACATACATACATACATACATACATACATACATACATACATACATACATACATACATACATACATACATACATACATAGAACGCTTTAACAATCGATTTGTTGGAGCAAATATTTTTACAAACATTGTATATGAAATAGCAGGTTATTCATAGGAAAGCCGCTGTAAAAGTCAGCATGGCCAAAACAAAACGGAAAAAAGAACGGGACGTTATTTACGTGCAGGTGGTCACTTGTCTCACCGCCGAACAGAAAATGTCTGTAACGCCGGCAACCACCACCCGACCATCGGTGTTTGTGATTTTGGCGTAGTTTCCCACCTAATCGAAAAGAATGAATGAATCGCAACAACTTCAAATTTACGTAACCAAACTTGAAGTAATATTAAACTAAAAGTTTCGTTCATTTGGGTTGCCTCTGAATTGACATTGAAGTGCAATCCTTGAAGAACCATTCGAACCAACTTTACCCCAACTATTGGAATGCAGTACAATAAATCTTAGACGCAGAGCTTTTTCGAGAACAAGCTTGTCAAAAATTGTCTTTGCATTAATCATAAAATATCGAAGCAGACTGCGCAAAGTAGACTGAAAACGCTTTTTTTTAGATAAGGATATTAACTAAAGTAAATATCATTTGCATTGATGTCTTTTCCGCATGTGCGTTCGCCAGGGCTACATTTGAGTTTCCCAACAGAATTAACCCCCGAAATTTACTCTTTTGCCGGACAAATAACTCAAATAACAGCTCTCCCTCCACTCGTTTCGTGTTGTGTTTGCATGACACTGGTCCTGCCCTCATAAATGGCTGCACTGCACAGTGAACATATATGTACGTCACAGCCACTTCTGAAAGCGATTGAAGCTAAGACATGGCGTTTCATCTGTGCATGTGTGCACATGTTCGCCGTGCATTTTCTAAAACACTGTAACCAAAATATTTTACTGCTAAGCCATCATCCCACATTTGGAACATCATAAGGTTAACAGGATTTTATCGGTGGGATTGCGTATTTGAATTCCATCCATCTAACTGCGCTGATGATGTGTTCAAGCGAGAGCTGTAGCGCCCACATTTGCTGTTCGCGGAAATGAATGACCAATCTGTTGTCACAACATTGTATATTTTATGCATGGCTCGAAAGAGCACGAACCATCCTGTTGGCCGAAAATTTGATGTCACAAAAACGTCTTGACAGCCGTACACCCGCATAAATATGTTAGAAACAGAACTTTTGGTGCTAGTTCGTAGTTTAAGTACACAGGCCCCCTCGTTTGACCCTTGGAGAAAATATTGAAAAATGAATTGTGGATTCCATGCATGAAATAGAAGCTCTGCACGATACGACCCTTTGGTGGGGAGCGGACAACTATTGATGATTTCGATTCAATTTTAGTCGGTTATTGTTATTTTGGTATAATTAAAATACTTTTATTGTTAAATTAAGAAGTGTTTTCAATCTAGACGTCAAAAGGAAGACAATGAGATAGGATTTGCGACACGAGAATTACTAGGGATTATGCTGTGCAGGTGAACTTTAGCACGTACTGCAGGGGAATTCATACTGTGGTTTTGTAAACCTGCGTGTTACGCTTCTACATGTTGATCAGCGCTAAGAGAAATTGGAAGCATAAAGACGGGCGATGCACGCGCTGTCTATCAACTAACAATTATTCAGAGAAGGCAACGCACATACACTCATGCACCGCGTCATGCGGAATGACTCCGTGCATCAATAAATGACTACCAACTTTTGGCCTCTTTGGTACACTCAGAGCTCTAAACGTCTAAACTTGCAATCTGGCTTGTTTATCCGCCAGGAATAAAGACGGCTGGCGTATGTTCTTGTCCCTACAGCCTTTTGTATGGAAATTTTTGAATACATCTACTGTATTTATCACCGTGTTTTGGTGATAATTTGACTAAGCCACCCATCTTTGTGAATGCCCAATAAAAAGTCAGATTGCTACGTTTAGACCTGTTAGTGTAAGCGCTTCCAAAATATTGTAGTTTTTTGTTGGTGTATGGATTCATTGCGCATATCCAGATGTGTGTGTGTGCTGCTTTTTCTGTATAAAGTGTAGTTGTAGTAAGTGCCTGTATCATCTGTGTTCCTGTGTGCCCATCTCCCTAGCGTTGCTCACAATGCAACCTTACCAACTAGCTCGCCTTCTGACATTTATGCTCTGATACCCATAATAAAAGAGCCCATTTTTCCCAGTCAGCATTGACGCCGTCTGGTATACTCGCGCCGTTCAAATTAGAAAACACTTGGTTCGTGAACGGCTGAAATTAATTAAAAGTCGTTCCAATCACTGTGTGACAGTGGACGGTTAGTGGAGTAACCCAGCAGATGAGTACTGACATATTTATAGGCCTTTATTTTCGTTATTGAGGGTGCACTGAGGACGAATTGCATTAAGAATGACATCCTCAGCTGGTGCAGAATCAGCGCAATGGCCAGACTTGGAAATTTCTTAAGCCGAACATTGTATACTTTAAAGCAGTGGCAGCACAAAATAGTGTCACTACACTCGAAACTTTGGGCCGAAACAGTCAGAAGGTATCCGTTGTTACAAAACGTTGTATCTCCCGCTTACGCTCCCGGGAATTCGAGCCTCAGGGACGTGTTCTGGCTCAATTCGCGCGAAGTTTTCCGTATTTTCACACTAGAAGGGCTGTTAAAAGAATGAAATTCGCTTTTGCTAAATCTTCCACAAACTGAAAGAACGGCTATCACAGGGTGAATTCCCCGCGTCTGCCAAATGCGAAGTTGACGTGAAATGAAAAAGTCGGGAGACCCTCCCCACACTCGGGAAGCTTTCTTATATTTGATTCAAGATTACATTACCTCGAAAAAAGAGGGCAACAGAGAAATAGTTTCATGCCAAAAATCTTGGGTCATCTCCACTAACGTCGTGAATGCTGGGGAGGGGCGAGGCATTACAATGTATAAGTGTATTATTGACACCTTGGCGTTTATGCAAACGGAGACGAAACCGTTGGGAGGTAGAGGTATACAGGTCTACTGAGAAAGTCTCTTGTCTTTGAAGCTTGAAGCTCTATAGCGAGAAGCGTACACGAGTGTTTCGGTGTTTTCTTTAGTACGCGATATGAAGCGCTCCAGCGCAAGGCGTAAACGAGTGTTGATTGATTGATTGATTGATTGAGGGGTTTAACGCGCCGACGCAACGCAGGCGATGAGGCGCGCCGTAGTGGACGGCTCCGGATTAATTTTGACCACCTGGGGATCTTTAACGTGCGCCGAAATCTCGTACACACGGGCGTTTTTGCTTTTCGCCTCCATCAGAAAAGCGGCCGCAGCGGCCGGAAATCGAACCCGCGACCTCGTGCTCAGCAGCGCAACGCCTTAGCCACTCAGCCACCGCGGCGGGTGTAAACGATTGTCCCGCTGTTTTTTTAATACGCCTTAGGTTCTAGCGTGAGACGTAACGAGTTTTCCGGAGTTTTACTATCGTGACTACATAAGACAGCAATTACGACAACGACAGGAGATGCGAAAATCCCGAGCCCCTAAGAGGCTTCACCATTAAAAGGAACAAGCGAAACTGAAAACTGAAAACTTAACGGGTAACACCAACACGCAACTGACAGCCCTTGCTGGACATACTGGCAGAAAACCTTCACTTTTGGGCGGGCTTTATACGTATGAGGCAAAGGTCGTAGAGAGCGCGTAGGACTGGCTACTGAAATCGGCAGCTTCAAATCCAATTTATGTTGTAATGGAGTAATGATCGATGTTTATATAGCAGCAACGGGCACTCACATATGCAAATATAATGTCCTGTGGACTCGCGCACCAGCTTTGTGTAAATACCTACAAAAACTTGCTTCCGTGGTTTCGTTCAAAACAGTAACGTCCGTCTCAAGTGAAGAATGAGAAATCACTATGTATTCTGTTTTGTAGTGAAAGAGGCATTGCTAATACCATCAATCACAGAGTGACAAAGTAACCGATACAATACCGATTTTTTATGGATGGCTCTAATAGATTTTTGCAATTGTGCTTCTAATGTTTACTCTTACATTTGAGTAATGCGAGTAATTTACATACTTGGCAGTTTCCAGCGAAAGGTGGTCTAAGGCAAACAAAACCATTTGCATAATTTAGGCTTCTATGCTCGGACTAAGCGCTGTGCTTACACATTTGACTGCATGCCGCATACATTTTGTCACAATACAAATGCATCACTTATCAAAGAAGAATACAAAAGGAGCAACAATAGTCATTACGTATCTTTTACCTCAGTGTAAAGGTGATCTTGTTCTGCAGTTTTTTCTGGTAGCTTTAGATAAATATGTTTCTACGCGAACCGAAGAGCGCATGTTTCGTTTATTAAAACAACGCAACTGCTGGGTAAATTTTTTAAGAGAGATGTTTTATATTGGGACTTTTCTGGATAATTTTTGATAAATGTCGTATTAGCACGCAGTTTTTCAAACTGCAGCTTATCGTTTGTAAAATGCGGCGAACACAAAATATGCCTACATAAAAAGGACTTTCCTTTTACCATCCGGAGTTATGGAAGAGCAGCGTAGCATAAAGAAACTAGTACCAGTACCAACGAGATGCCCCAGCTGAAGTGCCTTGGTATCACATATATTGCATTTTGTTCTTTACAAGCATTTTCCCTTCCCGAACACACGGTGTTCAGATTGCAGAGGAGTGTCAAAATGTTTCGTGGGACAGATTTTGGTGCGCAGGAGTGTAGCAGTTTCCGTTTGTTTTTATAGCAAATTCCGCTTCTCCAAAGCTACTTCTTTCGGACGTACCGAAAAAATTACAGGGATGCTTAGCACTTTCAAAGATTGCGCAGACGAAAGTCTGGATGTGCCTTTATTTAAACTGCTTTTGAACTTTATGGTGAGCTATGTGGCCGCACCCATCACCAGTTGACCAACCCCGAAGATTGTATCTCTCGCCACGTTCCCATCGCCAGGAACATTCTAAGCTCATTCCACTCGCCAACAATCGCCAGGGAAAACCTCTTCGTGCCTGCCGCTACCTTGACCTCACGGTGGCCCAAACTACTGGTGCAGAAGCGGACTCCGCAAATTGACCCAATGATTTTTATTTCTCCGCGCGCGCTGAGGGACCCCTTCTAGGAGCCTTTATACAACCCTCTTCACCCACGGCTGTTTCCTTTTTATCGGGTGAAACCCCGGAGTCACCCTCCCACGCTCACACCCTTCCCTGTCACGCGATCCTCGCTTGTCTAGTCAGTGCGAGCATGGCCATGGATGAGAAAGAGGGCGGGCCGTCTTCTCTGAGCGTTGCGCGGCAGCGGGCGGCTTTGATCCGTCGTCGGCATGGGGCGTCTGACCATCCCGCAGATATCACCCGCGGATCTGCTTCACTGGAGCGTGTCCACCCAAACCTAATCCCACTTACTTAGCCACCTACCGATGCACAGCCGCCATAACTAGCTTAACAATGATTGTAACCCTACTGAAACGTTCCATATATGCAGAATTATGGGAATACGGAGTTCATACGGAGTGTTACGCGCTGAAGCGTAATGAAAGTAGATATTACTTCCACAAACACGGGAATCATATGAGTTCGCACAACATGAACATTTGGCACAGTTTTCGTGTTTTTATCTTCAATAATAATCAAAATCACGCTCCGTATGATTTCTGTATACTCCGTATATACGGAATTCATACGGACAATGATTTCGCGATTTTAGTGATCTTACAGACGTAAAACAGGTGTCAAATTTTCCCGCAGGTATGCACTGTTCAGTTTTCATGTGCTTGTCAAAAATCTTGTTTTGTGGCGGCTTTGTGTCATGGTAGGAATGCAATCCGCATTCCCATAATTTTGTATATATGGAACGTTTCAGCACGAAACATAATAATTACACCTAATTCAAAGGTTAACAAGGGAAACGAAGACATACCGAGGCTCAACTAAGTGTTCCCTCTGCATATCCAGGCTTAACTGAGCTAAGCCGAAACGTTTTTGTAGCAGCTATTTTATCTACACATCCCGCAAGCTCTAAAGAGTTCGATTTTTGGCTTTTGCCTCTAAAATGAATATCCCAAAACTTACGTGATTGATGTTGTCGACCACATACACAGTTGACATTCACTACTTTTGAGAAACAGGAGAGGGCGCTGGGGTAGTTATATTGTTACCAACCACGTTTTGTCAAAAAATTCCTAATTGCTCCCCTTACTAACTTTCTGGGAACCTAATCTGTCCGTAAAGCCCTGATCAATAGGACCTTACAAGCGTCCTTACTTGGGCGAAAGCTTGCTGTGTCTCGCCGGTCAGTCCACAGTCAAAATCCTTGAGAGAAAGGCGGGTGTAAAAACTCATTCTGTACTCCTCCGGCGAGTTACAGGCCGCTAGTGCGAATGAACATGGCGGGAATTAATCGATTACAACGAGAATTACGAAGGATGACGAACTCAAAAAGGAGGGATTGCAGTTGATTACGATGAATATAGATAAATCAATAGAAATCGATGTTACATAGAAAAATAAAAGTAAATTAACATAGAGCGAAGAGTATCAGGAAGCAATAAAATTCAAAGTGAGAAAAACAACACTGAATTGCAAAAATAAAAGTGAATTTAGGAGAATAAACGAAAATAAACTGAACGAAGAGAAATTCAAGTGAATTAGCCTAGGTGAACAGGCGAATTTAGCGGAATCTGTGTGTGTCATTTTGAATTCAAGTGCCAAGATGGATGGCTAAGAATAAATTTCCAAATACAAGGGCAGTTAACGATTTAAATTCATTTTTGCTAACTCTACCACCAACTGAAAGAACGGCTATGGCAAGAAGAACTTCTCGCGATGGCCAAATGAAAAGTCAACGTCCACTGAAAAAGTCGGGACACCTTCCCCACACTGGTGAAGCTGTCTCATATTTAAATCAAGGTTACATGAGCCTACAAATGAGGTAGAGAGAGAAATATTTTCATGAAACAATAAACAAGCAATACTTGCAGCTGCAAAGCGATAACTTACGGGCATAACACCAACACGCAAATGACAGCCTTGGGTGGACATACTGGCACCAGAACCTTCGCGTACGGGCGTACTTCGTGCCTATGAGGCCTAGGTCGTAGAGAGAACGACTGGCTGCTGACATCTGCGGCTTTTAATCAAATTTATATCGCAACTAAGTAAGGATTCTTGTTTATTTTGCAACGACGGACACTCATGATGAAAATATAATGTCCAAGGTCCTCTTGCAGCAGCCTTAGTGTAAATACCTACTAAAACTTGCTTCCAAAGTTCTGTCCAAAACATTATCGTATGTCTCAAATCAAAAATGAGGAATCACTGTGTATGCTTGTTTTTTAAGTGAAGAATGCATTACTAATACTTTAAGCACAGTGTGCCAAAGTAGCCGAAACAATACCGATTTTTTATGGATGGCCCTTATGACATTTTTTGCAGTTGTGCTTCCAATATGTATTTGTACATCTGAGTAATGCCAGTAATTTGCATGATTGGCAGGCTCCGACAAAGTGTGATGTAAGGAAAACAAAACCATTGCATAATTCAGGCTTTTATGCTCGGACTAACCAGTACACTACACTTACAGAATGGACTGCATGTGGCGTATATTTTTGCTAAGATACAAATGCATCATCACTTATCAAAAAAGAATACAAAGTGACTAACAAAAGTCATTCCGTATCTTTTACCTCATTCTAAAGGTGGTCTTGGTTGTTGTTTTTTGCAAGCTCTACAAAATTATGTACTTTCGCGAACATGTTTCGATCGTTAGAGCAGCGCAACTTTTGGTTCAACTCTTAATAGACTGGTGTTTTTATTGTGACTTTTCTGCACAATTTTTTTGTAAATGTGGTATTACACACGCAGTTTTTTTCCAACTGCAGTGAAACGTCCATACAAGGCGGCGAACTCAAAATATGTCTACATAAAAAAATACTATACCCTTTACTATCCCGTGTTATTGAAGCATCGTAGCATAAAGAAACTCGAACCAGTGCCGAGGAGAGTTCCCAGTTGAAGCACCTTGGTATCGCATATGTCGCATTTTGCTGGTTACGAGCATTTGTTTTCCGGAACCCGCGGTGATTAACTTGCGGGGGGGGGGGGGTGCTAAAGTGATTAGTGTACCAGATTTTTGCGGGTAGGAGCGTAGCAGTTGCCGTTTTTTTCTATGGAAAATTCTGCTTCTCCAAAGCTACACCTTCGGGAAAATTACAGCGCGTACTTAGCACTTTCAATGGTTGCGCGACGCAAGCCTGGATGTGCTCTGCTAACTGATGATATTCGATGTGGCCGCACCCGTCATCGGCTATTTAGGCGGCGAATATACGAAATACTGGATATGACTAACCTATACTGTTGCGTACGGGAAGGCCGCCCCGAGCCGAGCTCCATCGCCTCCGACCTACGTTTGGTAGCGTGATTTGAAGCGAGCGACCAGCCAATGTTTCAGCCGTGAAGAAGTCCAGAAGCCGTAGGCAAAACGTAACTTGTTTCCTTCATAGCGAGAGGTGAGCCGAAGCCAAAGAACAATGCCCCGAGGGGCGAGGTTACAGTACAGGACTCGAGCAAAGTGACAGCATTGATTCACTTCTCAAACAGGAATGAACTACAGCGCTTGGAGAGGTCTTATTTAAACTCAAAGCGCTAACGGTTGAAACAAGCGTTCCCTCTAGATTGTGCACCCGACACGAACGGCACAGACACACACAACACTCTTTCCAGAGTTCGTGAGCAGTCGGTAGTAGCGGCGCACGCTGAGTCAGAGAGAGGGGAGAGAGGAGGTTTCCGCAGCGGTCGCGGGCCTTCTGAGTCCTTCGGGCAAGTTGAAGCGTGCCTCGTCTGCCAACGTCGGTTTGAATCGCGCCTATAGATAGGCGCCAGAGACCTACACACGCGGCAGCTTGCGGCAAGCGTGAGTCACCGACAAAGAGGGCCTGCTGGAAATGCGCACGTAGTGGAAGCTACGCCGCACAGCCTAGGTGTATTTAAACAATGTCCAGCGGCGGGCTAATTCATAACAATACCCTGTGATTGGGGCTACAACGAATTGTTAACGAGGCTACTAATGTGACCTAATAAAGTACAGGATTCCTGTATTAATTTGTGTAAATGTCACGATAAACGTCATTTCTTGGCAAGATAGTCGCACAAGAATAGGAACATACGCCGACGATGGACATGAGAAATACGTCGCTGGGGGAGTTAATGGGCAAATATTTCCACATGTGGAGAATCGGCTGTGCGAGATCTCATATTTAAAACTATAAACAGCAAAAATGAAAAATAGGACATATGAAATATAATACTAAAATAAAATAGAATGAGAAAACTATAAACTGGGAGACACGTATATAGCTCTCTCTTTGATTCATCGCCATTCATGGTTTACCCTTTAAATCATCTTAGTTTGATTCTGATAAAGAATTGCGTGATCTTTTTGTGGCACAGCTTCTCTCCTCTTCTGTTCTGGTTTTATAAGCGAGACCAACCCGGTCATATCTCGCACTAGCGAATAATTGAACCAGTGATTCCGGTGTTGGACCTTCCATCTTCAGAATATCATTTCCGTCATCATTATGAATGGCAGGAATGAGCGGTACCCCGAGTTTCCTGCTCTCGCGCTGCCTAGCAGCCTATTCAGCCATATTGTTACGGAGAGGAATATGTGAAAATGAAGGCGTATTTCACACACGCATGCACAGGGAAGCGAGCACCGCGTTGGACCTAGCGCGAACCTCTTCTTCTTCCCAGCTGAGCCGTAGCACATGTCCGCAATGCTGGGGGCTATGTACTGACATTTCGTTATTTGGCTACTGACACATTGTAACATAACCCCCGCGGTAAAAAGTGCCGTCTCGGTGCTTCCTAGGACGATGTTGTGTGAGGGCGATGGTACGGCTTGACGCGGGAAACGTGGACAATGTCTGTTTTGCCGGTGCCAAGGGGGTAAGTTGGCGAAGGGGCGGCTTGAGAGATTTCGTAGGTGACTGGTAGGGCCCCGTGTACGGGAACAGCAGTTTTTCAGAGAGCCCCACGCGGCAACACGGTGACCACAGAAGAACAAGAGACCCAGGTGAGAACTGGAGGTCTCGGTGGCGAGAATCGTAAAGCGCCTTTTCGGAAAACAGCGATGAGAAGAGGCGACAGCGGGCAACTTGTCGAGCATGGTCGGCACGGTCAACTGCGGCTCGGGCATATTCGGAAGTTGAAACTGAAGGCGGCAACAGAGTGTCCAGTGGGAAAACAGGCTCGTGACCGTAGACCAGGAAAAAGGGAGAATATCCAGCGGTGTCGTGACGGGCCGAATTGTGCGGAAATGTAACCTACGGTAACGCCACGTCCCAATCACGATGGTCGTCGGAGACATACATTGAGAGCATGTCGGTAAGTGTTCTATTGAGTCTCTCAGTGAGACCATTCGTCTGAGGGTAATAAGAAGTCGCGATCTTGTGTTGCGTTGACGAAGCACGTAGAATATTGGCTGCAACGCGACACAAGAAATAGCTGCCCCCATCAGTAAGGAGCCGACGAGGAGCGCCATGATTAATGATGACGTCTTGGAGAAGAAAATCGGCCACGTCAGAGGCACAGCTGGTGGGGAGAGCGTGTGTAATTGCGTAACGTGTGGCGTAATCAGTGGCGACCGAGATCCACTTGTTGCCCGAACTGGGTACCGGTAAAGAACCAAGGAGATCGACGCCTACACGAAAAAATGGTTTGGTGGGTATGTCCACCGGTTGGAGAAGGTCTGATGGGGATGTCGTAGGCTTTTTACGGCGTTGGCAGAGGTCGCAAGAGGCCACATAACGCCGTACAGAGCGATAAAGGCCTGGCCAAAAGTAGCGACGACGCACACTGTGGACACCGCCCAACCTACTATCGCTCGCAGCCCCACCTTGAGACCCAATTACCAGCAGATGCTCAACCGGAGAGTACAACCTCCCAACGCCGCCACCCGTCTCGCTCTCCGGAACCTCGTCGACTTTCACCGCACCACTCTGGCCGTTAATCTCCGGGAAACTAGCTGATGCAGCTCCCGGAGGTGACGCTGCATCAACGACCGACCACGCAAAGACTCTCTTTACGTTGCCGACTAAAGACAATTTGCTAGCAGTTGAAATTGATGGCGTCCTTGTTAATGCCCTAATCGACACTGGCGCCCACAATTCCGTCATGAGTGGAGAGCTGCGCTCTCGTCTCCGCAAGGTACTCACCCGTGCCCTTTCGCACGTTCGCGTTGCTGACGTAGGAACTTCGGCTGTCGCGGGTATGTGCACCGCTAGAGGTACGGGGATCGATACCCCGCACCTCTACCAAGATGTTACGGAGAGGAATACGGGAAAATGAAGGTGCATTTCACACACGCATGCACAGGGAAGCGAGCACCGCGTTGGACCTAGCCCGAACCTCTTCTTCTTCCCAGCTGAGCCCTAGCACATGTCCGCAATGCTTAGGGCTATGTACTGACATTTCGTTCTTTGGCTACTGACACACTGTAACGATATTGCTGGGTGTTCCGCGCGAGGGCAGCGCTCGATCTAGCGTTGCTGTTGCAGCTGCTGCTACAGAACTCCTATCTTCGTGCATGACAAGCTCTTGGCAGAGGCTTTCCTTCGAGGCGATATTCTTGGGATACTGCCACAGGAGAATGCTTGCAATAACTGACGCATACTTTTGTGAGATTGTAGGACTTTTTTTATGGGGCAGCTTCTTTCCTCTCCTGTTCTGTTTTTCTGAGCGAAAAATTCGCGGTCAGTTCTCAGCGAAGTGAACTTTTCGACCCAGCGAATCGCCTACTGGATCGAACAAAGTCAGAATAACATTTCTATCAGCATTATGAACTGCTGCTGCAGGTGCGGGCTGCGGTCTTGTCAGAGGCTTTTCTGCGGGGTGAAATCCGAGGAATACACTCACCGAACTATGTTTGCAATGATTCACACGTTCATTTCCGACACGATGCGTCTATCTTGTTAGCCGCCCTACTGGTGTCTAGTTCCACCGGCATAAATATTTTGTTTTTTTTCCTCGGACATACAGCGTTATCATTTCTTTGATCGTGACTCGCTTTCATTATCTTGTGCTATTTTGCAGTATTTTAATCATGGTCATGTTTACGTTCTACTTTTTCGTTTTATAGTGTGTTGAAGTGGGTGTCAAGGCACGGTTATGTGCCAGGAATGAAGGCAAACAAGCCTCAGAGGCCGGCCGTACAAACTCAGCAACTTTGGTGACAATTCTGCACTGTTTTGTGGTCCCGATACGAGCGCCTCAAGGGACAAGGCGATGGAGACCCGTTGTCATCGCGTCGCTGTATGCGGAGGAAAACGAACCCATTATTCACGTGGTGAATGCGGAATGATACTTGGCGTGCAGTGTCCGCTTTCGGATGGGAACACAAGTCAGAAAGAAACCTACCGCCACCTGCTGTATGGTGTGAAAGTGCCCCGTACACTACTAACTTTCTCAAAAGTTCTGATTTCACAAAGAAAGGATGCGTTACAGAGAGACGCCAAGTTGTGATTACGAAGGTGCAGTGACGGTAAAAAATCAGGGGCGTTGAAAGAATTACGCTGCACGCTCTATCCTGACGCTTGCCGAGCAGTTCTTCAATCCTGATCAAGTCCTTCGACCAACTACCTGATACTTTCACTTTCCTTTATCAGTCTCAACTCTTGGTTATGCACTTTCCAGTCTAACTCCAAGGCAGTCACGCATGGTCACCGACTCCGCCGTCTTTTCTTCCACACTCCGCTCTTCACGACTGACCCACTTTATACGTATTGTCACTTCTTTTAGGCCAACAACATCCATGAAGGAAAAATTATCACCGATGCTAGCAGTTCTCTGCCCAATAACGACACCGCAAGGAATCCGCCCGACCCCCCTCAGATATGTTGTTCGAATACTCTCCGCTATCGTTCTGCAAGCCCCCTTGAAGCATAACTGTACACTATTGCGACGCAACTGCCGTCCTCCTATTTGATTGGACTGCATGCACCTGTAAAGTGAGGTTCGACTTTTAGCCGACTGATCGCTGTGGATGGGCGTGATGTATGATCAATTCTGCACGTCGAGGTAAACGCAGAGCAATCATATTTTTGTCATCGCTGTTATTTTGTGGCAGCATGGTCGCGACTGCGAACTGCCTCGATGGCATAGCCATTACCAGAGCAGGTGATGTGGCCGTCAGAGGTCTATCGTTGTAAAAATGTTTGTCGTTCTTGTACCAGTTCCAGAGGAGCTCCAGGGGAAGTACTTAACGCTGCAAATGGTAACCTGGGTTTTGGTATTGCGGTGGAAATTCCCAAAAGGGTGTACATCCAGGCTAGAGGTGAAAGCAGCGCAGCGTTCTTCTGACACAACGAAAGCAGAGTATACCGTTTGCCGCCAAGGCGAAGCTGAAAACTCAATGGGTGTCCAGAAGCCCTAACGGCCAGCCACAAATGTGCCCAAAGCTGTTCCCTTCGACCCCACGTCATTGGCAATATTATTGTACGGCCATTCATTAAGCATCCCACTGCTTTTAAGTTCAATTCTGTCATCTGGATGACATTTACCTTGTTACAGAATAGTAAATTAGGATAGTCATGCTATTTTTCATGGTTAATGCCCACTCGAAATTTAAACTTACGCCTTTATTTTTTTTCTCCTGCGCTGGTCTCCCTAAGGCTTTTTCAGTCTGCTTAGTGCTCAGCTCAGTAGCAGATAGGCACGTGTTTGAACTGCGCTGAAGCCGAGACGAAGATCGCAAGAACACGTAACGGGCGCTAACTAAAAACTGAATTGTTTATTGAGGCAGAAATAAAAACACAAAAATACGTGCGCACTGTACGATAAAAACCTGCAGGCATCCTGCTCTGCCATCAGATGAATCAACCTCATATTCTATCAGCGCTTTTTACGGCGTTCTTCCGCATTCACCGAGATGTCCGTGGGTGGCAAACGCTTCCAGCTGAAATCCTTGTGCGATAATCACTCAGCGCGAATTTGACGGCCGTGCGAGTAAATATAGGAATGCACCCAACCAAGGCCAAGGCGCCTACAATTCCTAATACTGGGTTATCTTTAAATAGCTTTGATAATCCCGTAAGGAAACAATAAGCCAGCGCCCCGTCAGCCCCACGTGTATTTTAACACACGTCCACGGAATCACATGCACCACGTTGTTTTTCCACAGAACAAACTGCTTGTGTGGACTGTATTTTCACTTACAACCAAGAAACGCGCCCAACCGTGTTTAATTCCTGTTGATCCTGGCAGAAATCTTTCACAGCCTATTCTTAGCTGTGCTTTTTGATCTTCCTATCGGCTTGTGCTCTGTTGCTTTATAATGACGAGCCAACTGGCAAAAATTTTCTTCTGTTGGTAGCATGCAGCTGATTGTGAATTCTGACAAACCTCCGTCTTTTTAAAGAGTATTCCTTTATCTCGGTATTCGTACCACTGTGAGTACTGTAAAACGAATCAGCTTTGTTGCTTGATGGCAAAATCGATTTATAAGATGAAAAACGTGGATACCCGAGCAGTGTATAACCCTCCTTCGGGGACCACTTAAAAGGCGGTTTTGACTCGTAGTGGACACTGCTTATTTACAGCTGCAGATGTCTATAGTCCACCAAGGTCAGGGATATCCCGAACAAAAAAAAAACGGATATCCGAGAATTGCACTTTTTGGAACAAGTCAAATGAACGACTTCCTGAGGCAAGTGATCTTTTTACTATTGTACCAGTGTACGCCTCGCACCCTTCTAGCTGTACTCAGGACAATCTCTTCTAGATTTTTCGTGCGGACCGTTGGACACTGAGGAATTCGACGTAGATAAAGAACCACGTTTTTTGCCCATGTTGCGTGATGTCCCAAAGAGCGCTGAAAGCCGATGTGTGCGAGTTACGAGATATCGTTAGGTATTTTACTGTAGTTTGTATGCTACGTTCTGTTTTTTTCTTTAACGACAGGATAGCACAGTAAGAAGCAAGGTTTGCAGAAAAGGGCGCAGAGGTCGCGGCTACAGCTGTTTGATTTATTACCAGACGAGCAGTAGTACACGTCGACGGCCGGGTTGGACACTATTCTAATTACACGAATGAATATAACACTTCTTTAAATACTCTTACTTAACAGAATGAGGTAGTTCACCGTGGAGTTTTACACAGTTAGGGAGTCGTGCCTGCAGTCAGTATATAACTACCTACCTCTGGAGGCGTGCGGGTATACGAAACCGCTGGAAGTCGTGGTTTATTCGAGCTATCCAGAACGAAATTCTACCAAAATGGTTTGCTCAAAGGTCTGCTTTTTCATGGGAAGCATGCATGTGATAAGTGTTAACGATACCGATCAGTCACATTTTTATAATAAATATTATAGGCACTCTCGGGACGCGTGTGGTTGTTCAAATTCCCAACAGGTGGCGGGCGCTATGCTACGTGGCAAATTGGACTGATTTTCGATTTAAAACATTCCGCTCGCCTTTTGCACGCTTGCTCAGACCAAATCCCGAAATTTGTCCTTGTACAATTTGAGGGCAGAATTTATATGCAAACATGAGGTGGATAAATCAATGAGCTGAAAGGTTAGCGAGAAACCCTTTAGAACAGGTTTTTGTAACTAACGTCATGATCCTTCCTATTTCTTGGCAGTTATTATAAAACCTGTTGCAATTGTTTTTACCCATTTGTATTTGTCACATATATCAGTAAAAAAAGCTCGATGTGTCAACGGACGTGCCATAAAAAAAGTTTGCAGAACATTTTTCAAAGCTTCTCACTCTCCAGAGGTGTTTTTTTAACATCTAGGCATAGTAGCCTGCTACACGATAATAAGAATGTGCCCGTCAAATCTGACTTTTTATAACCAGGAGATTCACTTAGCGTTCTCAAAAAATGTTAGGACTTTTCGCACCGTCATGGATGTTTTTTCAAAAAAATATTTCCCGTCGATTTAGAGGCGTCGCAACCTGAAATCCTCAAAAATTGGCTTTCTGCTTTTGTAGAAGTAACATTGATCCGCGAAAACCGATTGCATGGACCACGTAGTAAACATCTATTGGGAAATTTTAAAAACACTAAGTTTACTATGAAATCCGGATTCGCGCCATCATTTTTATTTCGGGAAAACCCATGAAACAACTTTTTAGAGAACCCAAGGGCTTCATACACCGGCAAAAGCGCCCTTCGATAATTGAACTGATTAGCAAGATAATCGCCGATTTGAAAAAACACAATTTTTCCTTTTTTTAGGGGCATAATTTCGAAAAATCACTCCTTAGTGAGCACCGATACCATGAGTGAAATATACAAGGACCTTTTCAAGTCCCTAGGTCCTGCAGTTTCGGCTGTGCGTTGATGAATCAGTCAGTCATTCAGCCAGCCAAGCCAAGCCAAGCCAAGCCGGCCAGGGCAGGCCAAGCCAAGCCAGCCAGCCACTCAGTCAGTCAGTCCGTCATTCGAGCACATAATTTTATATGTATAGACAACATAAAATCAGATATTCTGTGAAAACAATGTCTCAGTAGAGCTCATCAGTAGAAGTGCAGAACAAAGGCTGGTCCCCGAAGTAGTTGATTGATTAGGCATCTGGCTTAGGCACATGGGTTGAAGAAAATTTTCGCAATGGACGCAACCCACTTTTGGTCATATTCCAACGCGTTGATATGTAATGCACGTGACGTAGGTCCCTGCATATGTCTACTGCGCTATTGTCACTTTTTCATTGCCGCAGTGTCATCACATATTCTCAGCACACTTGCGATGAAGGTATACTGCCTTTACTGTTGACAATAAATACACCTAATCAACATGCCTAGACAACGACAATATTATGGCATCAGTAGCGTTCTGAAGGTACCCGAAATCCAAGGCGACGCCGCTCCGCCATTATGTGACCGGTAGATCACGAAATTTGCGACAAATGGGTTGAGCGGCAATGAAGTTGTTCATCACTATAGTTTATTTGCCAAACCGCATCCACTGAGTCTTTCTTTTGCAATGCTCATGAGGGGGGATTTGGCACAACTACTAAGCCATATACACCCAAAAAATGAAATATTCTGAAGTATTATCCCGTTATGTTCTCCGTAACCTGTTGAATTTCGTCCCAAGGCGCTAATGGTGCCAAATTTGAAGCTCCCTTTGGGCAACAGCGCCACGGTTGCGGTGGTGGGTGCACAGTAACTTTCGAGGCTCTTTATTGTGACCCATGGAGCGACAAGGAGCAATGAAACTGTGGCAGGCACCAGTAGCCGAAAACGCCATGTACCAGTCTTTGAGGAAAGTTATGATAAGCTATGTTTTCAGCTACAGGTGTGTTCAGCTGTTTTCTGTTAGGCGTACTCTAAAAAGGAAACACCTTTCCTGCAACTTCGCTGAAGTTGGGTGCAACGCCTGAACGCCGGTTGGCGACAGAGAGCCGCTTTTTGTTTTTATTCGAATTCTTCCCTCAAGCTCTACGCATTGCTTTGTCAATTTTAGGTTAGTGTGTAGCCAGGTGACAATTGAAATCTGACGGTTGTGTTTATGGGAATTTTTGCAATTAAAATAGCAATGTTTCTGTAAAGATGAACCCTTAGGTGCTACATCAAGTAAAAAACCCGATGGCGTGAACATTAGATGTGCCCCAAAGCCAGAACACCGTCACCTAACTGCACCCAAAAACAGCCGTGACGGAAACGGGAATACTACTTAAACGCTCGACGTTACAGGACTTCGCAACTATTTTGCGCCGACACCACAAAGATCATATCATTTGAAAAAACCCCAGCCGGGGGGCTCACTGGCTGGTATTTCGGGCTGTTGAGGCGAAGGACCCGGCTTCGACTGTGGCCACGGTGGCTGCTTGTCTGGTTGAGGCTAAAAGCGAAAACACCTGTGTGTAGAGATTTTGGCGCACTGTAATGATCCTAAGGTGGTCTAAATCAATCCGGAGCCGACCGCTACGGCGCTGCCTCATAGCCGAAGTGTACCATTGGCGCGTTAAATTCCACAATCAATCAATCAATCAACCAATCGATCAGTTTCGAAATAAAATACAAAACTAGAGCGCTAGTCTCGTGGTTCCGTAAAACGACATGAGTAGCCGTGAGGCTTTCGAATTGACTTGGATTGTAAAACGTCTTTTGTGATTTCATTGAGTGTGACCAGTGGGCGGTGGGTGGACATCCCATTCCGTAGTCGACGTTGTGCTGCGGCGACCCGGGCGCGCTCCACAAGCAAGTCTTGATTCGCGATCTTGCCCTTGCACAGCAAGCTCTCCTACTGCTCAAGGGTGTGTGGGTTGGGTGTTTGTTGGTTGGCAGGGCACATCCAAGATAAATGAGTCGTATTTGGGGTGCCAGGGCAGTTTGGACAGTTGGGGGAGTATGCGGTAGGGGAAATCCAATGGAGGAAGGTGCGGTTGCTGTAAGTATCGGTCTCGAGTCCTCGCCGAATGCGTGCATTGGCCACACCCAGAAAGGGATGTGGGATCGTAAGGGCCCGACGGGAGGGTCGGTTGTGATGGAGGATGTCAGGCTAGTTTTGGGAGAAAAGGTGCAGGAACAGATTGCCAGTGAGTGGTGCCACGTGGGTAATGTCGCCGGCAGTGACATGCGCCTCCTCATTCCCTTAAAGCGATGTATGGGCTGTCCATCCATAGAATGAGGGTATGGAGCAATTTTGGTCCTTGTTCGAGGTTGGCAGGTGAAAAGCCGGTGATGTTCCCTGTTGAAAACCTTCGGAGGGCTGTCTGTGAGTCAGTGAGCATGGTAGCGTTGGCGGTCGGCGCGTGCACCCCCGCTAATGCGATGGCCGCTCCTTGAGCTATACTTGTAGAGCCGGTACGAAAAGTTGCGCCTGCCAGTATGCTGCCATCCGCCCTTACTATCGCAAGCCGCGTGTGCATGCCGGAAGCGGTAGCTGCGTCGTTCGTGGGTTTGTGGCAGATAAGCAGACCTAAATGCACCGAGGTATTTCGAAGGCGAACCTTTGTACCTCTACCCCCAAGGGTTTTGCAGCGACCGTTGGTGTGAACAGAAAACTACCGCGAAACATAAAGCAAGTTACTGGCACTGCCGCTAAACGAACCTGGAGCGAATGGAGAAACGGAGTGAGAGCCAATTGTCTTACCGATTGAGCTACGAGCACACGCGGAGACGGGGGAGACAGACGGTGTACTCACGAGCACATCTGCAAGTTTACTCCCTGCATTTGAGCTGAATGCTACGTGATAGCGTCACGCGACCTCTGGCGCCACTGTGTGCTCCTCCCACGGCACGTGTACCGGCCGTTTGCCCACCTTGCGCATGCACCAGAAGTTATAAAAATTAAAGGGCAGCTCACACCAACGCATGACCTCTCACTTCTCTGTCCCTGCCGGCGCTCTCTTCGGCGATGGCAGACACGGAAGAGAAGTGAGATCGTCTAACACCTGGTTTGAGCTTCCTGTATTTTTTAAAAAAGGAGTTTCCACTCATGAGCTTCAGCAATACAACTCAACCAACCACTGTTCATGAATCATTGCATTCATTTAACCTCTTTGAAGTAATCAAGGTTGCGGCTAAGTGCATGTCACTTTTCTCTGATTTCACTCTTTGAAGCGCCACGTGTGTGAATTCGAGTAACGTCGCATGCGTAATCGTCGTCAGTGCCACTTATAGCTTCGCTTTCCCACCATCTTCACAGGGTGGATTAGCGCGCATTTTTTTTTTCCTTGATTCAGAAATGTCATCTGGCTAAGCCACGCGGCCATAAGAGGCCTGGGGAATAATGTTAGCGTTGAGGAGTACATGTCTTTGAACATGCAGTTGGCCCCTTCAGAAATCTGAGGAAATACTTAGGTATTGCAGGGGTTCGCACGACTAAAAATAAAATCTATTCTGAAAAGCCGCGTCTGCCAGGTTTGCGGATTTACCAACCGCAAGCAGAATGTGTATTTTCATTTGCACCCACTTACCGCGAAGGGCAAAACTGTATCGTCTCCATAGCTCGGCAGGCTTGCGCATGAGCAGTTTGCGGCGCAAAACTACTTCGGCCAATGGCCGCTTCACGGAAGATCGAGCGAGCAGACCCTGTCACGCGGATTGTGCGTCCAACACGATCAGAGGGCAGAAAACCTTCACAAGATCATTTTCCGCCAACTTTCTAGCGCTGTTCATTGGAGAGAAAAAACTCGGTCTAATATGTGTAAATTAAGACTCAATAAAGTATGACGCAGCTTTCTACAACCCTCCGAAATGAAAGGTAGTGCCGTGATGGCACTGCCTCGCAAACGGCACACAGAAAGGCAACACACACGTTTAAGATGGCATTCAAGAGGACTTTTGATTTAGGATGGCGCCGGCTGGGATCTAAAGAGTACAACCGACATGCTGGGATCTAAAAACCCGATAGTACAAGGTAACCACTGTTTTGGAGTACAAAGGCTTGTTTTTGGTCGTCTACATCTCGTTTTATTGCTGTTGTCGCTCCCGCAAAAACATCTGCCCGGCATCGCATTTCGCCTTTTGCATTGTTCCATGTTAGAAAACCACATTTTAATGAGAGCTCCTTCTGTGCATCTTGCGTAGGCGTTATCCCCCCCCCCCCAGCACACGTCCTGATCAGACGTTCCAAAAACAGAGTTGGCCCAGCTTCCCTGACTTAGCGTGCCGACCCTGCTGTTAGAGAGCGAAGCTTCCTGACATTACCTAATCGCAAGGGTAAACTTTGTAGAAATTTTCGAAAGGCCCGCAGATCGATTCCCGTGCTCGCCAAATAATTTTTGCAATGTTCCACTGCTTCACCCTCTGGTGGGAAAACCTTTGGGGGTTAGCTTTCGAACTAGAAAACACTGCCTCGAGGTGGCCGATGCGAAGCGCTTAATTGTTTTTAAGGGCGTATTCTCAGTGTGCTCTCGCAAACATAAACCACGGTGTATTTTGGTTGAAAAACAATACAAATATTTTTTTATGTATTGAATGATACTTTTTTCTAAATATGTTCATGTTTTTCTTTTTGGCTCAACACTGCTGACAAGCATAAAATATTGCCAGCAGTTTTATAGTTAGAAAGAGATTTGCCTGTAATAAAATCGCGTCGTGCACAGAATTATTTTAAAAGCCTCGTTTCAGGGGTGCTTGGGTGCCCCTCTCCTCCTCTCTAAGGCCATGCCCTCTCCACATCGCTTGCGACCCAGCGTTACCACACTTCGTCCAATGAAAGCACCTACCAAGAAAAACTACGCTGTTAAAAGAAGTCATATTCGGCGACACGAAACAACTGCGGCGGCAACCAGATGCGCGCACTCACTTGAGGCGAAAATTATGCAGAGTGACATCAAAGTGGAAAAAAGGGGCGATGATCTTACGGTAGATCTTCTCAGACAAACGTGGTTTCGGCACACGGCCTCGCGTGCGTACTGAAGTTCTTTCGCCTCATTCGTCGGTAGTTTCACGGTTCTCGGCACATCTTTACCAGCAAAGTGCTTCTTTGGCCGGTTGTTGTTGTTTTAACTTTTTTCTTTAGAGTGGCTCCATGCCACATAGGGCAGAGGCGGTGAGTAAGAGCGGAGGATGGCATCGCAGGGGCTTGACAAAGGGGCTAGATGATTCTAAGAAGGTGACGTTGATGGCCCGTCCTGGTCTAGGAATACTAGGGTGTACAGCTCGTGTGTCGCCGCCGCTATTGTGCCACCTTAGAATAAAAAACGGCCAATATATAATCTTTACTTTCAAAAACCAATTTCAGGAGCAGAGTAGATGAACGAAACGAAACTAAATAGCCCTCAATTAGGAATTATACGCAATAAATATCACCCCTTACAAAGATTTGCACAATACGTTTCGACTCTCCCGCGCCGCTCTTACAGACGTCGGCTCCATCTGATCACCTATAAACACCGTCAGGCAGCCGAGCGCTGCATCACTCGTCGAAACACTAAAACAGTGGCAGTTTTGTTCGAAATACCCTGTGACTGTGCGCTCTTACGACCACAGCTTAAGCCACAGTAGCGTTGAGGTCGTGTGGATTTTTGCCATGCAGATTACCTGGGTTAGTATATCGCAATGTTGTAGAAATCCCTCCAGGAGTGCTTTATAGTTGTTTTTCAATTAGCTTGTGCAGAAATCTACACAAAAGTACAAAGAAATAAAAACCTATTTTCTGTACGTTTACAAGCATGCCAAATTTTTGTACTCCTTTCGTCTACAACACTCCGTCTACGAAACCGAACAGTTTGGTCGAGACCCGTACACAAGCGAAAGTAATCAATTTGATGGCAAATGCAAGGGTGCAACTGAGGCAACAAGCAGCGTAGAAAAAAGAGTTTGAAACCATGTCAAAAAAGGTTATTTTCCATCTTTTCTGTGACTGGCGGCATTGATCCAGCGGCCGCAGTTTGCCGTGTTGGTTGCACTCAATTATTCCACTGCCACGAAGATGCGTAATTCTGGAAAAATTGAAATTTTTGATGTTAGCAATCTGGCACGGACATGATACAGCTTGAGAACATAACGACTATGTCTAACTACTTCATGTCATTGGGAATTTCATATATTGCAACTGATCGATACTCGCAATGTGTATACATGCTAAACTACGTTTTTAGGAAAACGCAAAATATATAGTTATATATAGAAATGCGTTGAAGGTAGGTGCCCAAGAAAACAACAGTGATAGTTTAAAAAAGCAATTAAACATGAAAGAAATTACAAAGAAAGGCTCATTGTCCGGTGGTAGTAATCGATCCAGAGCGATTGCTAGTGCCACAGATCTAGTTACTGTGTAATTCGTTTCTTCTGTAACAACGGTGCAAGAAACAGTCATTTCGCTCTCAAGAGCACCTGCTGTTGCCCATTTATTTTTCTGTGGAAAACTCCTATACGGAACATCTTTATTAGCAGTTATTACTCCCTACAGAACTCTGTAGCAATTATTAACGCCTTATCATCCCACCCGCATTCTTTGGCTTGACTACAAAAACACCGTCATCACAGCCCCGGAGCCGGTGCTCGCTAAGCTTAATCGCCATTGACAACCAAACCTGTACACAATATTTCTACTTGCTGCGACGGGACATAGCCAGCCAGAATGTATTGGCCAGTGTCGATGAGAGCAGCCGTCAGAAGTTCAAGCCCCAGCCCACAGCTTTCCTGTGGCCCTTAATGAGGGGACACTGCATGGGCAGACACGCAGGTTGTGATCAGGTCAACACCACGTATTCGTCTCTCTCATCTTCGTTTGCTTCCTTTTCCTGATTGTGGGTGTCATGCGCTAAGATCTTGGAAGCTCATTGGGGAGGATGATTAAGGTGAGGAGGACAATTAATGAGCGCCAACTACGCTTAACACCCGAATCCAACTAGGTGAGACAAAAAGGGGGGACCTGTTTCTCGGTGTCCGATGTATTGTCGGCCTCATTTTCTTTGCAACTTACCTTCAAGCCGAATATATGCACTCAACTGTTTAGTCACTGACGATAACAGCTGGCAGACGCTCACGACCGTCCTTTCCATGGCGCACGTTTATACACCCACGCACAGTAGTAGCAGTAGTAGTAAGCTTTCTTTGATAACAGGAGACGGGGAAAGGTGGAGAGATCTCGAGGGGGTCGAAATTGCAGGCCCTCGAAGTTATTTGGCCATCCCTTGCGCTACTTTGTAGCGTAAGGTGTTGTCCAGACTTCGAAGTGGGCTGTGCTTCCTTCCAGAAGCATAATGAGGTTTTGTAGCTATTTTCCTCTCGATTAATTTCAAATACTTGGAAGCAAACAATATAACCAAACCTGATTTATAACATACAATTTGGAATTGCTCACTAAAAATTCCAACAGATTATTCGCAGTTTTCATAATATTTTTTCCTGGAAACGTAGATGAAAGTCTGGACATAGGTGAGTAGGTGATTGTATTTTCCAAAGATTTCTCGCTTCTGCCGCACTTAAGCTGGGGTACCATGAACAATTCGTACTCTCCCACTCAAGGAGATAGACCAGTGACAAAGTCAGTAGCTGTGAGAAAGATTCTCGTTCTCCTACAAATGGCAACTATGACATCATAATACTGATCACCAATTTTCATATAGTTGCTCATACAATTAGCTACTGAAAATTAGAGACACCCTCAAAGAATTATGGCCAATTCCTCAATGCCCAATGAAAGGACAGCAGACCCACCCTGCTGTCCTCCTTTGAGCCCCGCTCTTAACAACTTCCCCCTCTCTCAAACTCAATTTATATCTATAAAACAGTGTGCCAGAGATGAACCCTGATGCCTTGAAAAAGACAAGTCTTCTGGTCGAAACGTTGGCATAGGTCTGAGGCCGCTACATTCTCCAAAGTATTATTTATCTGGTGACCATCTTCAAAGCCCCCTCGTTCCCTGGATTACATACATACATACATACATACATACATACATACATACATACATACATACATACATACATACATACATACATACATACATACATACATACATACATACATACATACATACATACATACATACATACATACATACATACATACATACATACATACATACATACATACATACCCGACAACATACATACCTACTTTAACTTTCCCGAAATAGATTGGGTACACTTGTCTTCCTCTTGCCGCAATTCCACGGAATTTATAAACCTTGCGTTAGATTTTAACCTATTTCAAATAGTGAACCAACCCACACGCGGTTCTAACATCCTTGACCTAATCCTTACGACAGTTCCTGAAGCAGTAGGTACCGTTCTTAACATAGATGGTTTTAGCGATCACAGCCTCCTCCAAGTAACTCTTAACATTCCGCTACCTTTCTCCGGCACTGACCACAAAAAAATTCACGACTATAGTAAGGCCAACTACAGCCAAATTAACGCCGAACTCGAAACTTTTTACACTGACACATTCCTACCATTTTCGACCGTCGTTCAGTAAATGATAACTGGGTGCTGTACAGAGATAAAGTATGTGCACTAACTAATCAGTATGTCCCTCTCGTAAAAGTGAAAAACGATAAACCAAACCCGTGTTTTACGAAATCTCTCAGGCAACTTAGAAATAAAAAGAAGCGTGCATACCGCACAGCTAAACGCCATGACACGCCCTCTGCGTGGCAGGCATACAAAAACTTTATGAAAAACTACTGTTCCACCGTACAATCTGCTAAACATAAATATTACTCTGTCGGTCTCCCTTCCCTCTTGAAATCAAATTCTAAGAAGTTCTGGACCCTTGTTTCTCCTGAACAAAATGGCCAACAAATATCCTTGCTAGATGACGACCATGTCCCCCTTTCAGATAGTCATTGCACATCAGCATTTAACGCATTTTTTTCATCCGTTTTCACCCTGGAAGACTATTCCGACGTACCATACGTTCCCGAACTTGACATTGCATACATGGAACCGATAGAAATAACGGCCGAGGGTATTGCTCTTCTAGTTAATAACCTCAAGCTATCCATTTCAGCCAGCATTGAAAACATCAATTCTATAATTCTTAAAAACACCGTCTCAGTTTCTGTTAACATTTTGTATCACCTTTTCAGGCAATCTTTACCGACAGGTCAACTCCCTTCTGATTGGAAAATTGGTAAATAGTAGCCTGTGTTTAAAGCCGGCAATAAGCATTCACCCGAAAGTCACCGTCCAATTTCTCTGACATGTATATGCTGCAAACCTCTTGAACACATAATCGCTTCACATGTTTTCCGACAGTTAGAATCAAATAATTTCTTCTTTCAGAACCAACACGCATTTCGAAGGCGTTTTTCTTGCGAAACACAGCTGCTAGAACTAGCAACTGAGCTGCATTCCAATATGAACATTAACCTTCAGACTGACTGTATCTTTCTCGATTTTTCTAAAGCATTCGATCGTGTAGCCCATTGCCGTCTGATTTCTAAATTATCTGCCCTCCGATTAGACTCTCTAACCCTATCTTGGCTTCGTAACTTTCTTGCACTTCGTCAGCAGTTTACTGTAATTAACAATTCGACTTCCCCTCTTTCCCACGCAACCTCTGGCGTACCACAAGGGTGCGTCCTCGGCCCCCTATTGTTCTTAATCTATATAAATGATCTGCCAAATAACATATCATCCTGCATGCGAATTTTCGCAGATGACTGCATAATGTATCGTCCTATATTCCTCCCCGACGACCAATTAACTCTAAAAAGCGACCTTCACCGCAATTACGACTGGTGCAACAAATGGTAATGTCCCTGAACACGGAAAAATGTAAAATAACCTCCTTTACGCGCAAGCAAGACGTTTACACCTTCCACTACACTATCAATAAGTCCGCACTGTCACAGGCATCTTCCTATAAGTACCTTGGTGCCCATTTCACACCCAATCTCTCCTGTTCTCACCACATCACCACCATTTGCGGGAAAGCTTCCAAGTTGCGGGCCCTCTTTTGTTTGTGTGGCCTCAAATCATTGTTAAAAATGTTCGCGAATGACTGTGTTTTTACAGGACTATAGCGAATGAACGTGATTCAAAATACTTGCAGCATGATTCAAATAAATAACATCCTGGTGTGCTGATTCAGAAAAGTCGTTGAATCTTAAAAAGTGTGTTAACGTCAACTTTACAAGAAAACCTTCATTCCAATAGACCCTATGAATGCGGTGATCTA
Organism: Haemaphysalis longicornis; assembly: GCA_013339765.2. Lineage (NCBI taxonomy): Eukaryota > Metazoa > Arthropoda > Arachnida > Ixodida > Ixodidae > Haemaphysalis > Haemaphysalis longicornis. The sequence goes on along the minus strand of CM023456.1, from coordinate 82,551,275 downwards.
GCAACACTGATGTAAACGAGACCGTCGGCCACATACGGGCGCCGACGGGAAGTGTATTGTTTACTTGGAAGAGCAGGTAAACGTGGTATGGCTCACGGCGGCGTTTTCCGGCTCCCGACCGCGGATTGTGGACGAAGGACTATGCGCTGCCGACTGTGTCCGAAGACTAACCACTCGGGGTGCCGCGCCAGACCCATCCGAGCGGCAGCGGAGCAGGGCATGCCGCCTAGCCACCGAGGCGCATTGCTCGCCTTCATCGGTGCGGACAAACACGTGCGACTCGCAGTAAGTAAATCCTTCTTTGTTTTTAACTTGACGCGAGTTAACCGGTATGAGCATTTGTATGGCACTTTCTTCATTGTTTACCATGCAAATGCAGCGGCGACCCTGTTGCAGTAACTCTGGAAGAGGAAAGCGACAATCGCCAGACCATACCGCTAGTGGGTGGATTAGGTATTTTCAAATGCTGTACATCGAATTTACGGGATGATTTTTGGCGAAGATGTTTACGGAAAGGTTGCGGCCGTTTTCCGTGACGGTCGTCCGCCCGCGCGTTTGCCGCAAAGCAATCGTGCTTTGCGGCGAAGTCAACTACAAAAGGCAACATACGCCTTGAATTTTCTTTTTTTTGTGTGTTTTCATTATTTATTGCGCATGTTCTGCGCAAAAATCTGTTTGTGTGTCTTTCTTCTTCTTTTTTGGCGGGGGGGTGGTTGTGTTTGTTTCTAAAGCGCATGTTTCTGTTGTGCACGAATAGATAATGCAGTAAAACCTCGTTAGCTCCGAACTCACTGAACTAGAAGATATTTTTTTAATTTCGATGGGTCATCGGTATAGCCCGAATGTTTACCTGTTTATCTCGAAAGATTCTGGAAGTGAGTTCCAGATAATCATATTATTGCTTGCTTAAGTTATGACGAACACGATTATGCGGGTACTGGTATCATTACCCACGCTGAGGTTTTTAAATGTTAAACTTCCTTCTCTTGAAAAATGCATTAACAAAGCATGCAGAGATACTTGCACGCTCGAACTTGACAAACAATTTTGACATCATTGCTGTTTGAGATGTAGATTATTGCCCTTGCAACAGTGTTAAGGAAGACACAAAATCTAGGCATTTTGAGTCTGTTCCTTGCGGCCACTTCTTTCTGCTCTGTCCCTTTACCATAAACTGTAGCGGACTAGTCCTGTTCTTCACTGAGTGTTATTTACTGATACTCTCTCTGTTCTTGCAGGTTGGGCCTCATCCATGTGCTCAGCAGCTGCTTTCGCTCCCAGAAGAAAAGTGGCCGGCCCTAAGTTGTGTGCCTCACCTTTGAGACGGACAGTGGGGCGATTGGGGAGGCATCGTGCGAGTGCCCGGCGGGTTGCAGTGGAGCATGGAGTCACATCCTGGCTGCTGTGCACCTACTCGCCCTCTTGCAAGCCGAAGGTTTTAAGAGGCGCCACCAAAGCTTGCTGCACTGAGCTGCCACAACAGTGGGGACGTAAGACATCAAGGCGAGTGTCCAAAACATTGATGGAGAAGCCCGCGATAGACCCCTCCCTTCCCTCGAATGCGTCGTTCGATGCCTGAGGGAGCAATGCGAGCAGCAACAACGTGCCGTGCAGGCGCTTGGGAAAAACTTTAGCCTTTGGAATGAGTTTTTTGCCCCAGTTGTGCTGGCCTCCCGCTCCTCCGCCCCCCCCCCCCCCCCCCCCCAACAGAAACAAGGACTGGCATGGCACCTAAGGGTCACCTATGAGCTACCAGCAAGCATTCAGGAGCACGCAGAGGCTGGGCAACGTCGTGTTTACTAGACCGCGACATGCAGGGGTGCGCGAATGCTTCTTTTTGTTCCATTTATATCCACAGTTTGCTCTACTGCACGCGCTATAAATCAGCGAAGTAGTTTAATTTACTGGGATTTTCACTGTGGATACAAAAAATTACCAAAGTCTCAAGCTGGCGGCGCGCATGATGCAACTGCTTTTCTTTTGAATAAAACTTGAAAATTGTCTCAGCTACCTACATCAATGGCCACTATCATTACGTCGGAGGCATGCATGCAGCGTGTGACAAACTAGAGGAGTGAGTGTGTAATTTTAGTCGCAAAATATTCGACAGTAAATACATCGTTGCTGGAATGACATGTCATTAAGTTAACTTGACGTAACAACAAACCTTTCAGCCCGGAAAATCGGGAACCAAGCGCAAAAGCTCGAATTTTCCACCGTTAGATCATCATAAAACAGCGTTCGCCACTTCTGCAACGACACGCGGCTAAATGCAACGTAAAGAAACCAACAACACACTCCCATACTGTGCGCGCCCGCCAGAGAGAAATTTTCGACGGCGTAGTGCGGCAAGAAAAGTTTGTTTACAGCCCTAGGTAAGATAAAGGCTCGTGTAGGGGCTAAGCGGTACCATTTAACAATGAAATGAAGCGGGCGCAGAGCCACAGGGAAGAGTAAAGAAACAGCCTAATTTGGCAACGTGTGGTACTGTTTTCCCGGTCGAGCGCCGCTGTCAGTCGCGTGAATAGGCGGCGCACGCTAGGCTTCATTTAGAATACAAAGGCTGGACAAGAGAACTCCAACGCAGCTGTATTTTTCATACGGACAGCGACTACGGAACCCCGCGCTTAGCGAACCAACGACAAATATTCGCTCCAAGCGCACCGCGCCCAGCGTGTCACAAAGGTTGCTCGCGCCGGCACAGTTCGCGTCACAAAGTTCGTTCAAAAGCGTGGAACTTCACGTACCTTTTCTTCTCCATTTGAACCGGTAATTCTGCATTGCGTGCTCTGCGGCACGAAGCAATGCTCCGGCATTGTAGTCCATCACCAAGAGCGGTCAATGCCCGCCTCTATGTTTTGCTAATTGGTTTCGGTTTCAAACGACCGTACCAAAATGGCGGACCTAGTTACCGGAGTCGACGTGAGATGGCGGGGCGCATTTTGCATGGGTCTATTGAATGCATACAGTAAATTACACTGCTTTAGAACGGCCGGGGAATATAAATAACGAGGAGTTTATTTGACGAGTTGTTAGAGAAATAGGCACGTTCACAACATAAAAGTACGGCTGCACGTGTTTTTGGCTTTCCGAGATAAAATTTCAGCGAACCTAAATAAAAGAAAAACCGTATTTCACTCATGTGCGCTCAATGTAATAACTGAATAAATCAATAAATAAACAAATAAATAAAAGTAAACTTAAATGGTAAGACGGGAAAGATAAACGAAACCTAAATTTTTTCGTAAATAACTTGGAATAGAAGGGAGAAGTATATCGGCCATTCTACATATCCCCAAGTGGGATCCGCAAGTTATTAACTTTCCTTTAGGCTTGCCGATTCGTTTTATTTTAGATCGGGAGTTAATTATCTTCCAAGAGATTTTACCCTACGCATTCAAACTTGACCAATGAAATATTTAAATAAATAAATAAATAACTGAATAAATAAATAAACTTGCGGAGCCGCAAGTTCGGCTCCGGCGGGTTGAGAACCCTACGCATCAAACTTGACCAATGAAATATTTCTTGCTTTATTCGTTGCAGTATGCAAGGTTTGCTGTATGAATACTACAATTGCTAAGTTATTTGTTTAAAAGAAAATCTGAAACTCTTGTCTTACGCCTTCCCTTGCGTGAACACAGAGGGATACAACTGCAGCCATCTAGAATGCAACTGCAACACGTCTAGAATTTTCTTAACATAGTACGACTTTGAGGAAAATTAAGTTCTTTTGGACCATTAAGGAGTGTGAACGTAACTCATGAAAACAACATAAAAATATATTGAAACTCAAAGTACTTCTTTTATCTCTTCTAGAATCAGCCCTGTGAAAGATAATCAGAAAAGGTGATCGAGTAGAAAATTTCTTTGCAAAAATAATGGGCAAATACTGGACATACGTTTTGTGTGAAGTAAATTACATTGAATGCTGCTGAGTGTTTTGTGGAGTACCTAACCGCTTCGTAAAGCCATTCGCACCGGTTTTATGTACAAAAAAACTGGTCAACCAGCTGTTGTAAAAATAGTTGGTTTAGTCAGAGCATGAAAGTGTTGTCTTAAAAGAAATTGCCTAAAAGCGGCCCTTCATCTTTGTGAAATTCAACCCACTAAAGTATGCGCCTTCCGCCCCCCCACCCCCCATCCTTCCTTGTTTATTACAGGTAAGCCGCCCCGCAGAAGATATCAAGACCTGGACAATACTCTATTCCAGCTTCTGCAAAGAAATGAATATTTGCTGTATTCGACAGTAAAAAGAGGCACAGCAATTAAAGGAAACGACCATTTGTGAGCACGTTGAATAATTATTTTGATGTAAACTGACACTGGATAATTAAGCCAGGCTGCGCTGAAGGCTGGACGGACTGGTGGTTGCGCCACGGGCTCACTTTGATGTGAATGCAGTGGACCCAAATGGTGGGTTTGTGCTGCTGTACAGCGCGATTGAGTCATCTGCTTCCGCTGCATGCAGTGGTCGTCCCCCGGCCTCAGTACTGTAACGTAGCTGTGGCTGGAACTACGATTCCCGTAGCACGGCCGAATTTCCGGCAGCTTTAGTCGGGCTGGAGTCCGACGACCGCATCTCGGCTGTCATCCGGTGGCCGTACTTTCGGCGCACACGGTGGCTTTGGGATGGCCGGAGCCCTACGGCTGGAACTGGCCGTATAATCGTAAGCCGGTCGACTGGCCGACGGACCACTGGCCGTTGGACAGTGATGGGAGTACGGCCGTATACGGCCAAAAGGCCCAACATTTGGACGCGGGCCGAACATGGTTGCCGGAGAAAGGCCAGGCAGGAAATCACCGGCCAAAGTATACCTCCGGCTTGAGTAAGGCCGAACAGTCCTGTGCTGCCTGGGTGCACAGACGGATGACGGCGAATCCAATGCCGAGGCGCCTGCCCTGTGGTCCTTTATCTTTCCGCGTGTACTTTCTCTAATCGTCGAATTAGATCGAGAGCTCTTGCGATTTTTCTAGCCTAGCGACAACGTCGCGAAATGCTGTCCTGTCAAATCAAATAGATTTCGCAGCATACAAAAGAAAAGGAACATACCACACACTCCTCTTCGAACACAAATAACACGGGAGGGCATGGCCAGACACGGGATTCAAAACACATAAGTAAACATTACAGAGACACGTTTCCCGGCCGTATGAACCATCGTGGTGACCAAAATCTGTACGTAGTAGGAAAATGTGCCTAGAAATGCGATCCAGAGGAGATAGTCACGAGAGCGTACACCCACATAAAACTATTACACACCGCTTATTCGATTGAAATTTGGGGGGGCTAAGTACAACAGGCCTAGTTACTCGTTTTAATCGGTTGCGAAAGATAATAGAAATGGGCGGTGAGTTCTGCACATAAAATGGAAAATCTTTATTGCAAACAGTTTTGGTGGAGCACGATAAAGTTGTGAATAATCCGGTTTTCATTGTGTCGCTTATTTTTATTTGGTACTAATGAAAGGCACTTTGTCATTTAAAGAAAGTACGCTAACAAGAAGATGGCAACGGAGTGTCAAAAGGCAGGCCATAAGAAAGTTTCTGCGACTCGAGAATTACAAAGTATGATGCTATGCTGATGTAGCCAACCGTGTGCTGTAGGGGCATGCAAACTGCGGCTTTGAAACTTGTGTAGCAGGCTGATACATCTGGAACAGCGCTAAGGAAGTTGGGGAACATGAAGAGGGACGACGCGAGCCCTGCCTCTCAACTAACGTTTTTTTAAAGAAAGCAATTCACATACACGCATACATCAGGGCTTGCTCAATGACGCCGTGCATAAACAACTGCAATCGTTTGGCCGCCCTGACATTCTCATAGCTCTAGCCCTAGAAATCTATCTTCTTTATCCGACAGGCATCGTTACGGTTGGCTTTATGCAGTTATCACCAGAGCTCTTAATGAGGAATGATTCGACTACTTTTATTTTTTTTCGTCACCGTGACCCCCATTGAGCACAAATAGAACAAGAGCAACGATGACAATGATGATAGCAGGGAATCATTATTTAGGTAGCCCAGGTGAAATAGGCTCACGTTCCTATTCAGCCCTTTACTTTGATATTTACGGCAATGTATCCATGTTGACCGCCCGGAGATGCTTATGCCTAGGTCGTGGGGAGAAACCACGCGAGCGCAGCGACACCACATTGTATGACGAACGTCACACTCAGCGATTGCAAAAACCACATGCTTGCAGATTCGAAATTTGAATGAGCCAAGAAGCGTCTTGTTAACTCTGTCTCACCTACAGCTGTGTCCATATCAGTCTATCACACATTAGCTTGGATACGTATCTATTTTCTCGCATGCTTTAGTGCATTGCGCTTTTCTTGCGTAACTACCAAGATTTATCAGTTGTTATTAATTGGGTGCGAGCTCCGGATTGCACTGCCGGGAATTCAAAAGCCACGTCCTCAGGCTCGGCTGAATTTTCATGAACGTTTTTGGAATACTCGAGCTGTTTTTTATGGAATAAACGTTATTACTGGTGGTTCATTTACGAACGAAAATATGAGCTTTCACGTGGTTAGTTTCTAGCATTCGCCTAATATAAAATTAACCTTTTGTCAATGAATATTTTCGGCACCTAGAGCAAGCTTGCATCAACGTTGAAAAAACATGATAAATGCGAAGCAGCGAAACCGAAATACGCCAACACGCAATTGCAGCCTTTATTAGACATCCTGGCTTCTAAAAATTAGCTTTCGGGCGAACTTCATGTGGACTAGGTCTAGGTCGTAGAAAGCACGTAGGACTGCCTCGTGAGACCTGCGACTTCAACACCAATCTATTTTGTAGGAGAGCAAGGATCGATATAGATTTAGCAACTGCGGGCGCTCACTGATACAAATTTGAAGTTACACAGTCCTCGTTAGGAAGCCATGGTGTACACAGCTACAAACAATTCTTGCAATGTTTGCTGCAAACATTACCGAGTGCCTGAAGGGACAAACGAGGAATGGCTGTGTACAGTCGCGCTTTGGAGTTAAGGAGGAACTACTGATATTACCGAGCACAGTCCGGCAATGTGAAACAATACCAATTTTTCATGCCTTCCCTTCTGGAAGGTTTTGCAGCAGGGCTTCTATTGTTTGTTCGTACATTTGCGTAACGCAGCAATTTGCATAAAAGGCCGCGTGTCTCGCACAAGCTGTTTGAAGTGAAGCGAATACGTTGGAATAATTTTGGCTTCTATGCTCTAGCTCAGTCGCAAAAGGAAGCGGTGCACTCTGTGTCTGGAGAGCATGCGGAGTACATTTTTGTAACCATAGGCATGGATCGTGAATAAAAGAAAGAATAAAAATGAGGATGAGGTTTATCTGTTCTGTCTGTATAGGGATGGTCTCGCTGTGCCGTGTTTTACGGCAGACCCTGAAGCACGAGTTCTTCCCAAAAAGCCGTGCAGTGATTCAAGGCCAACAAAACCACAACAAACTAGTTTTGCAACGAGAAGATATTCAGCTACATCCATAATACTTAAAGGCAATGATCAGTGGGGTAACGTCCCTCTCGTACTATGTATTCAGGACCTCTATATGCACGAGGGTGCTGGTTTGGGCCCGTTGGTAGAACTCGGCGGTGAATTGAAGCGCTCGAACAACGGGACAGGCGCGTCGACACACACACAAGGCGCTACCCTCTTGTGAGCTTCGACTCGCTTGTTGCGTTGTCCTAGCGCTTCAATTTTCGCCATTGTTTACATTTTTACTGGATATGCTTTAAACACTCTGCACTTGTTTCCAAGCATTTGTTCCTGCTTTTAGACGCAAATGCCAATCTGTTTAACAAAGTTTTATAAACTACACTTTGTAGCTCTTCTTTAGAGAGTCTTTTTAGATCGCGTACGTATATTTTTCTTTGTAACAGCCTCGTCAAAAGAGTGTAATCGGATTTCTTGACACCCGTGCGCGTGACTTAACATACCACGCTGATGTAGAATTTGTGGCCGCGAATTTTTAACCTAGCCTATGAAAAGTCACCGGTAAACAATTTGCGGACTCATTCTTTCTGGTTGATTATAAAAAGAGTGTTGCAGAACTCACGGTCCAAAAACGTAATTTTCAGGACGCCGCAAAAACACCACAGCGCCGAGAAATTGGCAGACAATAAAGAAGGAGACACGATGCTGTTCGTGCGCCGTAAGCATCGGGATGCGATCTTACTTTCGTTACGCGTTACCAGTAGGAAACGTTTCACGTACCTTCAAGCCTGACTGCACCACACTGAACGGTACGGGGTGATGAAGTTTACCAGGCTTAAAATTAAATAGATTGTAGCTGTGAGGGAAGTCTTAAAAGCCCAGGAGACACCATTGTTTTTGGTATGCCATTTACCAGCCTCGATTGTATTTAGTCTATGTTTTAACACACTGAACAAGCACACTTACTTCCCGAATGGAAACAAGCATCTTTGCCTCTTTGAAAGTTAAGATTTCCGTTATGCAAACGTGCTGCCACTCAATGGCCAGACAAGCATGACGCACTCTCAAGAGGACAATGCAGGAAGGAGACCTTCCACTGCAATATTTATGAAACAACCGGATACAATTATTTATAATTTATTGTGAACTGACAAGCTTCTTTTGTTCTTGACAACTTTTCCACTCTACTTCTTTTATTGCAGGTCAAAACCTTCTGCTAAAATTTTTTGAACGCCGTCCATTCCTGCGGTTCGTTGAGCTTGTGTGAAAATGTCAATCCAGGCAGCTTTCAAATGCTGTGTCAATTTTCCTGCTCTCGGCAGTGCCAGTTTGCCCTTTAAGAGCACAATGAACGCACAGCCTTTGCTCCAGGCACAACCAAATCTATTGCGGAACGCCTCGCGAGTATTGTCTTCTATTCACGCGCGCTTGTGCGGCTGCCAAGCCAGACAAAATATACCGAGCTGCTCTCCCTTTGCTTTTACGTCTAACACGAAGCATCCAGTAAATATAACAGGATCTGGGTTGAAGTGAAGCCCCAGTGGCGGGAGTGAAGTTTTCGTAGCGCCTCAGTGTTCTCTGACAACACACTCGTGCATTGCTTCAACTAACAAAAATCAGATGCCCCTCCTACTAATGACGACCGTGGGTAAAACGCGAAGCTGAAATGGCAAAATTCCCAAGTCAAATGCGCTCCAATCAAAGTCCAAGCGTCAACAATCTATGTGCACACTTCATACGAGTCAAAGTATAAACTCCGACGACGACAGCAAAGCTGAGCTCTCACAAGGAAGCTAAGCGCTCTTTCCACCCATCGCCATCGTTAGACCAACTTCGCCGGCCAGAATCCAAACTTTCAATGTCTATAGCCAAACACCACGTCAACCCAACCTCAAAATACTTAGGGACCCGAATGCGATGATGGCACGACTAGATAGACGTTGGCGTCATAACTCGAGGGGCCCAGGTTTTATTCCTACGACGGGACGCATTTTTTCCTTGATTGGTCATCACCATTGTGCGAACTTGTCTTTTCTGCAGAGCGTTTTTGTTACGATGCCGCCATCAGTGAGACCAAGATAGCTTCGCTTTAAAACAAAGCTTTTCCCTGTACCAGCCTCCATAAAGATGGGCCCACTCCGGAAGTGAGACGTGGATAAGCCGCTGCCATTGGCTGCTGAGCATCTCTTAATGCGGTTTCCCCCATGGTTCATTAAAGAGGCTGCCATCTTCTAACCTTTGAATAGGCAAGTTGCGAATTGATCATGCCCACTGAATTTCGACGTAGTTACGAGCGCGAAAAGTGAGGACAAATGACGACGAAGAGTGCGCGAAAGGAACGTCTATTCTTTGATCTGCTCTGTCTTTTCTTTCGAGCTGGCATCGCATTTTCTTACCAACGATGTTTTAACAGTGGCAGTGTTTTGCATCCACAAGCCTGTACTCGTGGCCGCTAAATGTTACCAACTCAGTTTATTAGCTCGAGAAGATATGCTGGCTGCATTGGGTTATTCAGGCGCAGAAGTAGCCCATTGTGCGTCAGCAAGTGATGTTAAACTCTTTGGGGGAGGAGCGGTGGGGTGGTGTCGCTTTATGACTGTTTGTTTTCAATTTCCGTTTATTACAGACCTGGCATGTCGGCCAGCATCAGGGTTCTGGCAGCCACTGATCATGCGTTTAAACGGCCACATCGGCAACCAGCGCTTCGGTATTTTTCCGTCCGCCCGTGTCCGACGCACAACGGCAGCTAACCGGCTGCCAGATATTAACAGTTCTCTTAAGGCTGCCGATGTTGTAGAAAGAGAACGGCCGAAGTACGGCCTTAGGGCACTCCGTTTTTTCTTCGGGAAGCGGTAATCGGCCGAAGCACGTGCAAGCGACCGGCCCAGAATATTGCGTATTCTTGCGGCAGTTGGTGTTCGAAAGGAGACCGGCCGGAGCGCGGCTGCCGTGGCATTCGTTGTTTCAACGGTGAACGCGCGTCCGGCGGTAGAATATTCGTTTTCTTCGGGCAACCAGTGTTATGAAGGATACCGCCGACGTACGGCCCCAGAATATACGTTTTTTTCATTCGGTTAGCTGTCCTCGGCCGAATTACGGCAAAGCGAATGGCCAAAGAATATTTGGCATACCGGTGTTCAAGAGGAGACCGGCCTACGTAAGGTATCTGGTTATACGTCATTTTTCGGCAAACGGCATACAGCCGAACAACGGCACGCGCCTGGGCGCCGAGAATTCATGCACAAAGGAGACCGACCGGTTTTTTCCTGGGGGGAGAAAAAGCCGTTAGTGAGCCGAACGACGGGGACGCGTTTTTCATCCGCTCCGTGTTTCTACGTTTTAAATGAACGAAAATCGTTTGTCAAACAGTAATGAGTGTTCTCGGTGAACGGGCAAGGTGCAAGGACTCACTGGACATTAGCAGGGAACCTTTTAGGCCCTCGAAATGTCATTTATTGCCACAAGAAGACTGTGCAACACCGACGGGTGAGCTAAGCCTCGCCAGTCATCGCCGCTACCACGCCTCTGCCGCCGGCTTCGTCGACGCATCAGCTCGAGGCTATTCGCCCCTCCAGAAATGGAGAGCATTGGAGACATCGACCCGGCAGAGATGTCCGATCCGAGATGGAGATGGTTCACCAAAATAACTGCCTTCAAGGGCGGCGAGCAAGCGGGCCCACACGCAGGAGCCTAAACCCGCCACCATGTCAAGGACTCCCCACCAAAGAAAGGCAAGTGCGAGCAAAAGCGCAAGTCTTCTCTTACAATTAAACTGCGACAAGCAATGTTTGCACTATGTTGTGGTGATAAACGACTAGAGAGACTCGCTCGTGCCTTGGTAGGATCACTTCATGCCCTTGCACTCTGTACTTCATGGATTTACTACTGCCTATTTAAAAAAAATTATTTTAAATTTGCGATAAGAACCGAGCCTTGTACACTGACGAAGCCTAGCTGTTAACTTAGTTCCGATGTTGAAGGTGAGCTTAGCTACTCTTGGGATGTGACTCATTTGCTTAAACATAATACGCCAGCATCTAGCAAACACGGATTTTGTCAGGATTTTCTTGCTGAACGCAGATGTTCGAGTTCACGCCGATTTGGCCCTCTTGCAATAGATAAGCTTAAAGTGGTTGACTGTATATTCTTGGACTGCAAAAAGCAAATGATGGTGTTCCATATCACCTTCTGCGTAGTACATTTCATCCTATGAACTGAATGAATCGGTTTTGCATTGTTATTACTATTGTTCTTTGTTCAAAAGTACTGTGTAGTTTACCGGACTATAGCGAATGAACGTGATTCCGTATACCTGCAGCTTTATTCGAATTTAATAACATCCTGGTGTGCTGATTCAGAAAAGTTTTTGGATGTTAAACAGTGTGTTAACGGCACCTTTACAAGAAAACCTTCATTCCAATTGAATACGTATACCGTAAATTATGCTGCTGTGACAACGGCCGAGGAATATAAATACCTAGGAGTTTATTTAGGGAGTGGTTAGAGGTTAAATAGGCAGGTTCACACCATAAAAGTTACGGCTGCATATGTTTTTGGCTTTCTGAGACGAAATTTCAGTGACCTCCATCTAACTGAAAAGAACAACCGTATTTCACTCATGTGCGCTCAATCTTGGAGTACGCATGTGTTTTCGTGGATCGCCTACACCAAAGAGCTGGTTGTTACGCTCTAAAAACACTACATAATATAGTCAGTGCGATTCGTATTAGGTAATTGGCACGCTCAACTTAGCATGAGAGAAAGGTAAAAGTAAACGGAAATGGCAGGACGTGAAAGATCACAGACGAAACCACAGGTTTGAACTTTTTCGTAATATCTATCATTCGAAAACTGGAGTAGAAGGGGAGAAGTATGTCCAAGCGCCATTCTACGATATCCGCCAAAGTGGGACCGCTAGCTTAAAGCCAATTATAACTTTCCTTTAAAGGTGACGCCTTGCGCGATTCATTTTATTTTACATCAATACGCAGTGTAATTATCTTCCACGTATGATTGCATTAACTGTTTATATTGACGATTTTCAGCGCGCTTTGTAGAATATTTTTGTTATTTTGTCTCATATTTAATGCTTAGTGTTATGGTATCTCCCTTCTGTAATGCATGCAACGGCAAGCAGGCATCAATAAATAAATAAATAAATAAAACAAAGAATACATAAATGAATAAAAATGAATAAATAGATAACAAATAAATAAATAAATAAATAAACTTCCAGAGGCGCAAGTTTGCCTCCGACGGGTTGAGAACCCTACGCATTCAACCTTGACCATAAATATTTATTGCCCTATTCGTTGCAGTATGACAAGGTTTCCTGTATGCATGCTACCATTGCTATGTTATTGGTTTTGAAACAAATTATGCAACTCTAATTTTACGCCTTTCCTTGCGTGAACACAGAGCGATAGAACTGCAGCCCACCTGAAGCAGGGGCGCCATTCGCAACGCGTCCAGACTTTATGAACGTAATATGACATTAGAAGAAAATAGTTCTTTGGACTATTAAGTGGTGTGGACTGTATACTCATGAAAACAACATAAAAATAGATCGAAAATGAAAGTACCTGTTCGCTCCTTCTTAGGATCAGCCCCTGCGGCAAGAGTCATGCAGAAAAGTTGATCGAGTAGAAAATGGTCTTTGCAAGAAAAATGGGCAAAAACTGGATATACTTTTTTTGTGAAGGAGTTATAATTAAATGCTCCTGAGTGTTTTGTTGAGAACCAAAACGCTTCGTAAGGCATTCACGCCGGTTTTATATACATCAAAATTGGTCAAGCAACCATTATAAAAATAGTTTATGTAGTCATAGCATGAAAGTGTTCGAATATTGCCCTAAAAGAAATAGGCTAAAAGCAGTGCAATTATCTCTCTGAAATTCAACCCACTAAAGTATGCGCCCTCCGCCGCCCCCTCCCTCCCCCTTCTCCTCTTTCCCCGTTTATTACAGGTAAGCCGCCCCACAAGAGGATATAAGGACCTGGAAAATACATCTATTCAAGCTCTACAAAAAAACTGAATATTTTCTGTGTTCGACAGATAATGAGGAAAAGCAATTAAGGAACGACAATTTGTAAGCACTGTTTAATAAATGAATTTTGCTGTCCACTGAGGCTGGTAATTAAGCAAGGCTGCGCTGAAAGCTTGACGGCTGGTGGTTGCGCGCGAGCTCACTTTGATGTGGCTGCATTGGACCCAAAATGCTGGGTTTGTGCTGCTTCTGCACTGCGCGAATGAGTCATCTGATTGCGCGACATGCAGTGACCGGCCTCAGTACAGTTAACGTACTGTGGCTGAACTCCAATGCCCGTAGCACGGCCGTATTTCCGGTAGCTGTAGTCCGGCTGGAGTCCGACGACCGCATCTCGGCTGTCCTCCGGCGGCCGTACTTCGGCCGTACACGGGTGGCTTTGGAATGGCCGGAGCCCTACGGCTGGAATCTGGCCGTATGACCGTAAGCCGGTCGACTGGCCGACGGACACTGGCCGTTGGACAGCCATGGGAGTACGGCCGTATACGGCCAAAAGGCCCACATTTGGACATGGGCCGAACATGGCTGCCGGAAAAACGGCCGGACAGAAAATCACCGGCCAAAGAACACCGGCCTGTTTTAGGCCGAACAGTCCTGTGCTACGCCCGTATAATCGCGCTGAATGGTGAAATAAGGAGTTACAGGCGTTGAGCTGCGCAATGCCGCCACACGACTTGCCCACATTCAATTTCGTGTCTTCTCGCATAAGTCAAAAAATATCTGGAAAATATTTGATGATTGATTGATTGATTGATTGATTGATTGATGATTGATTGATTGATTGATTGATTGATTGATTGATTGATTGATTGATTGATTGATTGATTGATTGATTGATTGATTGATTGATTGATTGATGTAACGCACCAGGTGTGTCGCAGTGGAGTGGTCTGGATTATTTTTGACCACCTGGAGATCTTTAACGTGTGTCAAAATTTCGTACACACGTGTCCCCCAAATTTCTACAATATCTCACATCTAGCAATTGAATTTCTTAGACGGAAAAGCGTTCTCAGCCTGTGATCGTGCTGCTGACCGCTGCGCTTGTTCTCCCAGCGCAAAACATGCTTCGTGCTCCCTAGTTTTACGCTGTACGGTAAAAGTATCAGTTTATTTTATTTCCTTAGTACCTATATTGACTTCGCTGACTCTTCTCCCGCCTTCAAGTGGCCTTAAATTTTCCTGCTTCCGTACCAGTCAGCGAAGCGTCGCATGTGCGCTTGTGCAGCGCTTGTGTGGAGCGACCTGGACTTGTAGCTAGAAACAGTGTACAAACAAAGTAAAGAAAAGCACATTCTTCCATTCACAAAGGTGCGGGGGCTTTGTTTCAACTGAGCAAACAAATGGCGACGACCCGTCGGCGGCCGACGGACGAAACGCGGGGCCGACTGACTCTGCCGGAAGGTCGGCGTGCTGTGTAGTAGCTCAGTCAATGGTCAGGCCAAGTCATCCCCTCTTGACGTCACACGAAAACGCCACAGAAAATGGGCGAGTATACAGAGAGGAGGACAGCATTTTCGAATTGGTTTTTCTACTGAATAAATTCGCGTAAACACGCTAAGAATGGTTGAAACATGGCCTATGGACTCCGGGCTAGAATTTGCACTAGTAAACCCGCAATGTTTACAAATCATTTCAGTGTCCCTTTAAGCGTTCGAAACTCGTGAACCGCTGGCACTCGTCATACATGTCCCCGTTGTTTTGCGCAAAGAAACCTGTAGGCACATTTGAGGCAAAATATACGTAATTAACCGGCAGCGGCCGCGTACATTTAGTTAGGAACGCTCGTTGGGTTGCTTTTTACCATCGTAAGTGAAAAGAAGTGGCAGTACAACGCTGGCACGTGCGGAAGGAAAAGCAAGCACAAAAAGAACAGAACTCCCTGTGGTGCAGTTTCGGGCAGGGAGTGCGCGAGCACTGCGAAGGCACGAGATTTGAATTGCATTGGGTGGTAGCAGAGAGCGTATAACGGCGCTACAGCCCATTATGGCGAATCACTGCTCTGCGCTGACGACAGCTTTCACATTGAGTGGAACGGCTTTATCTTTCTTGCTTTTCGCCTCTATCAGAAAAGCGGCCGTGACATCCGGGAATCGAACACGTGTCCCGGGAAAACGTTTGAGCTTAAGCAGATTTCAGGAGGCAATTCACGCTCCCTTTGTCCGGCCATAACCTTCGGATACCTATGTCATCATCTATTAGGTAAACAAGAAAAATTAGAAGCTGTTTTCCACCGGGGAGCACCGCTTGAACCGCCTGAACATGCTGAAGCCTTGCCTAGAGCAAAAAATGACAACCGCTTTTCTGGCAGCCAGCTAATTAATTCCGCTATTTTTTTAGCGTCATGCTAGGGAGAAGATAGACATTTTTTTGAGCAACGGTAGATATTGGGCTATCACTTTGTGGTGTGGGTTTGTTACTATCTCGCTACCCTTGGGCCTTGGCTACAGCCATGGTACGGGTGACTAGAAAGATATGATGAGTGTGATGGGAGCTAGCCAGCATGCCTTCTCACTTCTCCGGGGTGGTTTGCGATTGCGAGGTAGCTATGGGGTGATGGACGGGCCAAGATTACGTGGTGGGTAGCATTAAGAGTGTGGAAGAACTTACGATTGAGGGGTATTGGTTAGGAGTCATAAAGTTGAGGATGGGTGCGTTGTAATAGGTGTTTGTAAACGACGCCAGATGGTTGCTCCCTCTTTAGTTAGTGGACGGCGGGGTTGAGGCAGCGAAAGAGAGAGAGAGAGGGGGGGAGAGAAAAGCAAACTCTAAGGCCGAGAGGTTATCCAGGCTTAGAGCCAGGATTGCTACTCGAAACTGGGGACGGGGTGTGGAGGAGATGAAAAAGGGGGTAGGCAAAAAAGAAAGAGGGGAAAGGAGCACGGCCGCGCACGCATTTTAGTTCCTTTGCGGGCACTATAGTCTTTCAGCTAAGCCTGTGTCCTTTATAAAACACAAAAGGGCTCGTGTTGCCTCCTGCGAGGTCGAGTGTAGGGTCGGTGTCCTAGAATAGTCTTTAATGTGAGCGATTGTTTGTCCAATCGGTTGAGCTTGGCGGCCAAAACACGTCTTCCCGATGACTACTGCGGGAAATGACAAAGCACATGTTCGATTGCATTTTCAACCTCACAGGCGTAGCAGTGGGAACTACTGCCCATCCCGATGAGGAAGGAGTAGGCTTTTGTGAAAGCCACTCCCAACCACAGTTTACAAAGTAGACGGTAATCGAGATAGCCCACGCGGAAGACGGTGCTGTAGTAGAGTGTCCTAGTTATGCAGGCGCGGATGCACAAAGCCCGGTGTATTTCATTGACTAACGGAAGTCCTGATCGCAAACATACCAAGCACCCTAGCGGTATTGGTCCTTGAACGTGGAAGCAAGATGGCGCTTTCACTGTCATAGCCTGTCCGGGCAGCTGCATCGGCTAAAACATTGCCGGTTATTCCGCAGTGACTTGGCAGCCACTGAATAAAATATTATGGCCCTCTATGACGGCCTGGTGAAATATTTCTCGAATTTCTGCCACCAGTTGGTGGAAAGGACCGTAGCGCAGGGCTACCTGGAAACTTTGCACGGCGCCGTCGGAGCCGGTAAAAATAGACCATTTTCGCGGAGGAGCTTCCATAATGCTTTGAAGAGCTTCACGGATAGCTGCAAGTTCAGTAGCCGTAGAGCTCGCCACATGGCCGACACGGAATCGAATTCTGGATGATTCTGATGGTAGAACCACCACACCTGCCGCGCTCGAAGATGCGACAGAACCATGTGTGTATAAATGCTTCTGGTCATTGGGTTGTTGATGCAGTAACTTTACAGAAAACTGTCTGAGAGCCAGTGGTGGTAACTCGCCCTTCTTTCCAATGCCCGGAACATGGAGACGAACCTCGGGGGTTGTCAGGCAGCATAACGGGGAGAAAGGTGTGACCGCAGCCATGTAACCCGACGGTACTTCAGGCCTGTGTGCTGCAGGAATGGCAGCGAAAGGCAAACGTTGTGATACTGGTTGAGGATGGCGTGGTGGTGGCTGGGCGGGAGGTGAAGAAGGCAGGGCGGTGGGTTCTGAACCTGAGGAAAATGTCCGGTGAGAAAGGGCGTGACGAATCACGTGAGCAGCCTTATTTTCTAAGAGGGACGAATGGCCAGGTGTCCAGACGATATAGAGGTCAGAGAGGGGGTTGATTCATGAGAGTATTCGTAAGGCGGGCTGCCCTTGGCCCATACTATCTCGCAGTCTGCACGCGTGTGGTCCATCTTCCCGGTCTCTTGGGCTGCACTGCAATGCGTAGCGTCCTTTCCTGAAACATCAGCTTGTGCTTGACGTACAGGACTTGTATCCAACGGCTCCGCAGGCGCATTATCAAATAGCACTCCAGTGGCTCTTTGCTCATCACAGAATAGCTCGTAATGTGAAAGCGGACGTTGCAGCATCCATCGCGCATGACCAACGTGGACCAAAAATATAGGCTACGGTTCTCTCGGAAAAATGCCTAATAAGCACTTGCATCTAGTGTGCCATTAAGCCTGCAGCGATCCACTTGGGCAGACGTATCCCATCATAATGGGCCTCTCTTCTCTGTCGACCCATGTTGCAATTTTCAGGTGCCTATATGATTGCCTAAGCAGGCGGAAGCAGTACTTCACCGAATGCGGTTGAACGTCAGTTCGCGCAATGCTTCCGCTTCAAGCTCAACCAATCCTTGTCGCCACTGTGCCCACAGGGCCATGTGCGTGAACACCTGCAACACCTCATCTAGGATTGCGAGCAAATTAGAAGACAAAGAGCGACTCTCGCAGTCCCTCTGGGCCAGGGCTCCCTCTCGGTCTAGAGTTGATGATGATGATAATGCTTGATGTTTAACGGCGCAAGGCTAACTAGGGCAAACAGCGACAAATAAAATTTTTAATGAATAATAAAAACGTGTGAGTAAAAAAATCTGAAACAAATCACAAGACAATATAAACGCCTGTTGTATAGGGCCAATATGATTACGCGTGATATCACAAAGGTTGTAGAAATGTTTCCTCTCCTAAAATTTAACAACACGTTTAAGAAAAGATCCATTAGTCTGCTAAATATTGTGATGGGTGCACTGGAATCTGTCGTCTGTAAAGTTCAGGGAAATGTTTGTATCTTGTGTCAAGCGCCGTGCATATAATTAGGATTTGAACTACGGACAGGCCCTCCCCAGTGCTGCACCGGTGTCTTGAAGATGCAGTCAGCAGGTGGGAGTCCGTAGCATGAGTGTGGCCTATCCATAACCTAACCAAGGCCACTTCAGTGGGTCTGTTGCGTGTGTCAGTGGTGTATAGTCCCAGGTGGGGTTTTATTACATGTATGAGCTTCACCGCGCAAAAACAGACCAGGAACAACCAAAAGAGGGACTACAAACAAGCGCTTCGTGTAGGGACCACATGTAGTTTGTTGTCTGTCTGTTCACTCCAGTGTGATTGCCAAGTTTTCAGAAGGTGTTGTCTGATGTGTGCTTTGAGGTCGGTGTTTGGTACAGTTATGTCTACTGTATTTGCGAGTGCGGCAGTAATGGCAATTCTATCCACCACCTCGTTGTCAGCGATCCCAACGTGGCGTAGAACCCATCACAGAAGTTCAGGTTTTTGGGCACAATAATCATCATCACCATTATCACCATCAACAGCCTATCTACGCCCACTGCAGGGCAAAGGTCTCTCCCATCAATCTCCACTTATTCCGGTCCTGTGCTAACTGCGAAAAATTTATCACTGCAAACTTCTTGATCTCATCAGCCCATCTAACTTTCTGTCGTCCCCTGCCCCGCTAGCCTTCTCTAGGGAACCACTCTGTTACCCTTAAGGACCAACGATTATCTTGCAATCGCATTACATGCCCTACACAGGTCCATTTCTTTTTCTTAATTTCTACAAATATGTCCTTAACACACGTTTGTTCCCTAACCCACTCCGCTCTCTTCTTGTCCCTCAATGTTACATCTATCATCTTCCGTCCCATTGCTCGCTCAGTCGCCCTCAATTTATGTTGAACCCTCTTAGTGAGCCTCCATGTTTCTGCCCCGTAGGCGCGTACCGGTAAGATGCAGCTGTCATACACTTTCTTCTTCAGGGACAATGATACGCTGCCATTCATTATTTGAGAATGCCTGCCCAATGCACTCCAGGCCATTCTAATTCTTCTATTTCTGCCTCATGGTAGGGATCGGTGGTCACAACCTCGACTAAGCAGATATATTAGATGCGAACGCATCTCATTCACTCGCCTTGTCCCTGCATCCATCCGGCGTTGTCGGCGTCCACCCCTCCCCTATTCTCCTCGCCGCGCCAGCTGCGCTCTCCGCCGCTCACCCCTCTCCTCTCCGATAGCGAACACTCTATCGCGAGGGGCATTGGTTTGGATTCGATTGGATTTGCTTGGCTTGGATTGGTTAGATTGGATTAGCTTGGCTTGGCTTGGTTCGGATTGGCTTGGCTTGGATTGGATTGGATTTGGATTGGATTGAATTAAAGTAGATTGTGTTGGATTGTGTTGTGTCATAGCCGCGGCAGACGCACTGGCGCCGGCGCGTCCCCTCACCGTTATGCGCGCTATAAAACGCGGTGCCTGCGCCGCTCCGCTCCATCATTCCAGCGCCGTTCCTCCGCTGTCCAACGCTGCAACGTGAACCCCCTATGCGCCTCATCTACACAGGGGTTCCCGCGAGGAGAGGTGGGAGTTTTTAAAGACGATAGTCTTTCTTGGGCTACTTAAAACCCAGAAATTTGATCTGTCTTATGTCTGTATGTCTGTCTGTCTGTCCGTCTGTCTGTCTGTGATTCGATTCAGCAACCCGGCCAAAGCAAAACAATGCCTGCGCAATAGTCCTTATATAGTCAGAGCTAAAAATGCCCGTTTATGTCTGGTGTAATGCTCATACTTGTCAAAATTGTTGAAGAAGAACAGACATATACGCAAATATGAGACAACAAATCAATACAGAAGTGATATTTGCAGTGTTTCTTTATAAAAAATAAAACATGCTGGACTTTTGCGAAATTAAATACTTCATCAACTGCAAAAAAAGAATTCACTCCGCCGTCGCCTGCTGGTCGCCCGCGCCACTACAGCTTCTGGCGCCATTTTAAGAAATCAACCGGCAACAGTTACGCAAGCTTCCACTAGATTGGTTTCACGTTCTGCTTGCAACGCACGTGGAGTAGGGAAACGCGGTTCTATAAACGTTGAAGTAGGGCGCCTCGATGAACGCTCGTCTTCACCGTGCGGCAGCGTTCGCATCGAGACACCCGGTTTGGAGCAGTGGAACGCGGGAAATTTAAAATGATTTAAGCAAACATTTGGCGTATTTACCTTGGAAGGAGCGCGACACAAGAGGAACAACATGAGAGGTGAGCGGGAAAGCGAAGAGAGGCATTTACTTCGCAAAAGCCGATAAAGACTATCGTCTTTTGACGGCATTTGCAACGAAAGGAGCAGATACGCGGCCAATTTTTTCACTTCCCACTTCCACTGCCTCGCCACCCATCTCAGACCGCTGTGCTCTCCCGAGGTTATCGATCATTACTTAAGTTTTCTGCATGTTACTTTTGAGGCCCACGTTCCTACTTCGTTTGTCCAGTGCAGTAAGCATGCTTTGTAATTCGTTTCCCCCAAGTAACTTAGCAAAGCAATGTCATCAGTAAATCTGAGCTTTTTGGGGTATTCTCCATTAACCCTTATTCCCACCTTCTCCAAATTCAATGTTCTGAATACTTCTTGTGAACGTGTATTGAAAAACATAGGAGAGATTGTGTCTTCTTGTCGGACGTCCTTCCTTATAGGTATTTTACGACTCTCCTTATGGATGACGATGGTAGCTGTGGACCCATTGTAGATTCATATGATTATATAATGTAGATATCGTAGATATCAATTTGGAGAAATGAAAGCATAATGGTATTGACAGAAACATTGACAACATGGCTTTGGGGGCAAGACAGAAGGCAACGCCCTCACAACTCTCTGGGAGTCTGTATAGATTACGGATTGTGGCTTGTAGATTGGAGGATATGATTCGGTCTAGAACTGAGGGACGTATTAGGCCATTCGAGCGCTTTCATACGTGCCTCTCGCGCTGCAAAAGCCTTGTTGGCATTCCTAAGAGACACAGGTCTTGATCAGACCTTGTAAATAGCTATAGGCATATGTGTACCTCTTCATCATCGTAATCACCATCGTCGCCGCATTCATCTGGTGCAAAAATCCAGGCAGCGTAGCTCGTCTGACACCACCAGCATCATTAAAGATCATCCTCTCCGTAAGGCGGGAAGTGAGATGCTTCCACGTAACATGCTTCGGCAGGCTTGCTGTCAGACTGTAATAATTGTAGTGTATTCGGAGCTAGTGCTAGCGACGAGGGCTGTGGCATTTTCGCCAGCACTGAGGGTTGATGGGGAGAGAGTAGAGGGGGAGGAGAGAAGTTTGCCTTACGGTTTGACAAGCACCAGAGCATGAGACTGGCGTGAGGGGAAGGGGGCGGCGTCAGTATACAGTAAAACCACGTTATTACGAAACTGGATATATCAAACTAATGGATATAACTATGTAAAAACTTACGCTTGATTTTCCCATAGGGCCCATGCATTTAGGACGCTGTTTTAATGAAGCTAACATTCCTCACAACGGTTATAATGAACCTTTTTTTCTCACAAGCATTTACGGACCATTTTGGTACCCGTCAGGTAAATGTCTTATAGCGTGCGACGTTCTACGTCGCATCAGGGATGCGGTAATTCAAAACTCGCGGAAGCTAGGGCCGCCAATTCCAGCGCGGGAAAATGGCTTCAAGCGCCTGGATACACGAGCGAGGGTGTGCGTCTCCCGGACTCCTGGTAGGGTGCCTGGATGTCCCATCTAGCACTCTACCGGGATGCGGCAGGCGTGCTGCGCCACTTCTTTGGTGCTTACGATGACGGCGAGGACGGACTCGAAATCGCGGCTGCAGCTGCAAAAGCCATCATTCGCCCGGTAGAAGACGGGGAAAAAATCTATCGAAGACAGTTTCTCTGCGTAGAGAGCCGCTAGCTCATGTGGTGTCGAGTGATTATGGATGAACCGTTTGCGCGTGAATAAAGTAACAATACCTTGTTGTTTTTTTGTTTTTTTTGCTTGCTTTCTTGTTTTCGCAGGGTGCTTTGAGCTTCGGGGGTGATTACATCTCTCTTTCATGTATATTGTCGGTAGAAGTAGAGATTAGCTATAACGAAGGAAATACGATATTTTTCTTCAAGTTCGTTATGACAAGGTTTTAGTGTAGCGAGTGTCGGGGTAAACGTGGAAATGGGAACGCACAGGATTAATCCGGGAGAGTCTTGTGGCTTGGTGGAATTCGGGGTATATATTGCTTGGAATTCTGGGTGCACATCTGTAATTTTACCATGCATTCAATTTGCGTCCCTTTCAAGGACACATTCACGCGATGCGTTCGGGTAGTGCAGTGAAGCAGTTTCTAAAGAAGACGTAAAAACATGGATTACTCGGCAAGCAGGGGCATCGAAGAGAGCTCCCGGTAAAAGCGGAAGGAGAAACAAAGACAAAAAAATTTCTCGCACTCTCGCGGGCCATGCCAAACCCACAAAAATTCAAAGAAACCGACGTCAGCAACTGCTTTTGCCTTGTGTAATCTACAGCGATCCGGCCATTCGCGTGAGGAGAAAGCGCAACACCGAGGATTCAACTACAAGGGCAACGCACTATATAGTGCAGTCAAACCCGTTTATAGCGAACTGCAAAATGCACTGCGATTAGTTCGAGATATCCAATAGTTCGATATAGCCGAACCCGCTTATAACGAACCTATTTCACGAGTTCGCTATCCGCGGGAGCCACCCCCCCATCCCAACTCCGCCATCGCCCGCATGCAGAAACGAACACAGTAAATTAGCCATTACCATACACAAAATAATCCATTTATTGCAAATAATAAAGCTACTTTCCGCCTTAGCTGCCTACTTTGCAAAAAAACGGTAATTTTTGTTTTCACTTTCATTTTGGCGGCTTCAACTATCATATCATTCTCTACACCAAACATTGTTTGTACCAGTTCGAGTCCGCGTCCTCCAAAATCCGCGTCCGCGTCCTCCAAAAGCAACAACAGTTGTGGCGTGATCGTGACGTAGTCGTGACGTGGTCGTGGCGCGGTCGTGCCGTGATGGGGCGGTTCTCGGCGTTCGCTCTCGCTGTCAATTTCTTTCGAACCAGATAAAATCGGGTATGTGCGCCCCCCGAAAATGCTCTGCATTTGACCGTGCCCCTCGCGAGGGGGATGTTTTGCTTTCCGTTGCTATGACAGGGAGCCCTAGCGGGTGCGCCACTGGCGTTGTAAATTAGTCTGTGGGTACGTACTTTTGCCTCGGCCGTAGTATCATTGACCCCCTTCCACAATCTGATTGCGCTGGTCGGCATTCTAGCATCGGGCGAGCACTCGCCACTGGGTGCCTCAGTTGTGTTTTTCTGTTAGAACCGATTACGTACAGTCATGGACAATTCAAATACGAACCGCGCAGCGCATGGCCGACGATACCGGTGCCGTCACCTGGCAGCGGCCGTCGAAAACGCATGGTCATGCGCAGTTGAGATGTCGGGTGCGAGGGTGCTTGCCCCACTGCGATATCTCGCCCTCTCCTCGGTGGCATGCTCGCCTTGTCGCCATGCCGCAAGAGCGGTGCAAGCGCTGCAAGTACTACCGACGCTGCAGCTGGAGGTGTTGGTTGAGTTGAGAGCAATGCGGCGGGTAATTCCTTGCCGCGCCTTTGACGGTGTCATCGCTGAGGCAGTTCGCGGATTCGGTGCAGAAAACAATAGATATACCACCAGGATTAGTCTCCAATGATATAAATTAACTGCAAGCATTGTGTGGGCTGGGCGAATTACTGGCAGAATTTTAATATTCACAGAAATTATAAGATAGGCAGATTCAACCATTCTATAAGCTAGTTGCCCTTTTGGCGGCCTGATTTTTCTTTCCTTTTGCCAGGCACCTCAGTGCTTCTAGAAATCTGCGGAGCATGGTTTGGGCGCGACCGAAGTGTTGATCGTTATTTGATGCGGAGCATCTTATAGCGGTGGCCTGTCCCGCGTCGGCGTCGGCGTCGTCGGTGTCCGCACTCACACTGCGCATGCGCAACTCTCCTCCTTCCCTCTCTCCAAGAGCAGCGCGTTACACTCTCCTCTCTCTCTCTCTCTCTCCTCTCTCTCTCTCTCTCTCTCTCTCTCTCTCTCTCATCTTCTCCTCCTCTCTCTCTCTCCTACAGCGGCGTGCGCTTCTCGTGCGTTCGCTTCTGCTCACACCGCGCAAGCTCGGCGCTTGCGCATCTCTCCTCCTCTAGTCTCCTCTCCTTCAAATGTGAATATAAGCAGCGGTAGCGCGCTGCGCGCGTTCGTGCAGCGCTTGCTTCGGTTGACGTCGGTTGACTCCGCTTGACTCCGTTGACTTCAGATGCAGTGTGATGGAAGCAACAGCCCCGTCTGCGAGTGGCCTGACGCAACCTCATACTAGCATCAGCACAAACGCACACGGCAACGTTACTTCCAATCAAGAGAAAGCTGCGAAGCGAAGGGCACTCGACGCTGAACGTAAACGTTTGAAGCGAGCGGCAGACCCTGAACTACGACAACGAGAAGCCGCTTCGAAACGACAACGTCGAGCAGCGGTACCTGAGCGAGCAACAGTACTCGCTCCGCATCACCCCATGGCTCCCCTCGGGAAAATGGTGTAATTGTTTTTGATCAAGTTCGTGCATTCCACGTGCAAAGCTATGTCGGCAATGTGACGCCAGCACACACGGGGAGCAGGCGCTCGTGTGAGCCGAGCATGCAGTGTCCGCAGATACTATCTCGCGCCGCATCACCAACAATTTTTTCAGCGCTCTTGCGGCATGGCGACAAGGCAAGCATGCGAGCGAGCCGAGGGCAACATATCGCAGTGAGACACGGAGCCTCGCTCCCGGCATATCAACTTTGCTCGTCCGTGTGTCTTCCCTGACCGCTGCCAGGTGGCGGCACCGGTATCTCCGGCCGTGCGCCCCGTGGTTTGTATTTGAATTGTGACTGTACTTCCACGGACGCTTGATGAGCACGGCAACATCGAAAAATGGGCGTAATAACACTAGGGCTGTAATAAATAATTAAATAAACCAAAACAATGTATACTGTATAGATGTATATACTCTATACAATGTCTATTCTAAATAATTTCTTTCACGTCGTTACAAAAAATAACTAGTAGTGGGCACTAGTAGATTTTCTTGGGGTAATGAATAACTGGCGTAAAAATACAATCGGAGGACAAGAAAAGAGAGTAAAATGAGAGTCTCTATCCTGACATTATTGAAAGAAGGCAGAAGTGGCTCTTACAATCCACGTACGAGCAATGCCATACATCACAACCCATAGACGATGCTTCAAAAGCCCCCGATAGGGCCACGGACCCCAATAATCCAGAAGGAAATTCATCTGTGCCAAAGTTAGCGAAAATTATCTTTCTCCTGAAGGCTCTCGAAGCACAGCCCCCAAATGTCCGAAATCATGTGGCCCATAGCCTGCACATTCCCCGACATGTGAAATATTTATATTTAAAAAATATTCCACATATTTACGTAATCGTTAGTGAAATGAACTATTTGTTTTCTGCTGTTTCCGGCGCAGGGGCTGCCTTTCAGGAGCGCAGTCATCTTTTCCTCCCTACAGGACACACCTAACCTTACTCTCGCGTCGTTGTGCCCACAATTTCCCAGAGCGACATCTACCCGCCTCTGTAACAGCTGCTGGGGATTTAGTGGGAATATTTGGTAGTGCCTCTCCTCTCTGGGCTCTCTTTGACAGCCCGAACTTTACCACACCGCTGCCGGAGCTCGCATTGGTTGTGGCGTCAAGTGGCACCGTCAGCAGTGGTGCCACTCATTCTGGAGCATATCCTTTGGCTCACCGAACTTCTCAGGGCGCGGTGAAGGTGTACGCGCGGGACACCTCGCTCGGTCCTGCTTTCACCGTACCGCGGGCTCCACTCGTGAGGTTAGCGAGCGGTTTAGTAGCCCGCCTCCGAACGTGTATCGCAAGTACTCGGGTACGTGAACTCCCGAACTACTGGTCGGTGGCATGGACGTCGCGAGACGACGGCCTCCACCACCGGCAACAAGTAGTAGTGGGGCACTATTCGTTACCACCGAAAAAAATGTCTCTATGAGCATTGTTACCAGGTAGCTCAGGCACAAAGCTGGCCTAGCTCTGACAACCATTGTGAAAAACAACCATCGCTATGACACAGAAGGCAAGCAAACAAAAAAAAGAAAAATACATAACGTGAGGCCGGCGCACTACAGCAAACTATAGAGTCCAGTTCCGGAAATAAATTCCTACAGTTCCTTGAAATGTGGGCCGTGTGTCCACCGAAGAATATCGGGAGGATGGCCTGGGCGATGTCCTGTGGGCCCTATGTGTCGAGCTCGGGTTGATTGAAGCCCTGGGCACGTCCCTAGCAAGTGTTTCAATGTCGCCGCAGCAAT
This sequence comes from Haemaphysalis longicornis, assembly GCA_013339765.2. Lineage (NCBI taxonomy): Eukaryota > Metazoa > Arthropoda > Arachnida > Ixodida > Ixodidae > Haemaphysalis > Haemaphysalis longicornis. The sequence goes on along the minus strand of CM023456.1, from coordinate 82,524,272 downwards.
AGGGACAGGGCAGTAGGGGCCGGTCGAGGAGGGATCTGCAAGACTAGAAGTCCACGTTGCTCGCCCAGCAGGCATCCGTGCGACGCCCAGGTTGATCCTTCGAAGCACGACCTCTTCACGGCGGGTTAAGCCGCCCGGAAGGTCAGACCCACGCGGAGGGAGAAGAGAACGCGTGGACCGTCGAAAAATATCTTTCTTGATGCATAGGGTGTCTTTCAGCCGAGCTCAGAAGCTAAAGCACACAGGCCACCACGACAGGCAACTAGCTCCGCCAACACACAAGGAAGTGGCGCCTCCGTGAAATAAGTGCATGTCGGGTTGATGGATGGCATAGTGGGGAAGACCGGACTTGTGTGGAGAATGCCGTCGGCTACCCCTGCGTCCACATGTGCTTGAAGGCCCTCTGGCGAGTCAAGAGGGAGCGGTGGGTTGGCCTGCTTCTCTTGGAGGTGAATGCTTTTTATGCACCCTAGAGGCCGGTTGTCCGTAACTTGAGGTCGCTGCCATGGAGGGGGCTCCGCTGAGCCAGGTAGCAGAGGCCAAATTTAAACGACGAGCCGATCGACGCTGATGTATGATTTCACCCAGCGTGTTCAGTTCCGCCTCGGCATGAAGTGTCAGTATAGAGGTCATGTGAGGGAGTCCGGTGATAACTCGCATTGCTTCTCTATTTGCAGTTTCAAAGCGATCCTAGTCGCACAAGGTAAGGTGTTGAAACTGGACTTGGTAAACGAGTCAATGCTGGAAGATAGCATGCACTAGCGTAGGCATGACTCGCGAGCAGGCACCCTCTGACTTCTGGCAGTTTCGGCGGAACAAGTGTAACATGCTGGTGTTCTTTTGCCGGGTGGAGCGACCTATGAGGCGGCCGACCCAGCTGCACTGTTTTCTTGCCCCAGTATACGCATATTATCGGTTGCGACAAGGGGTTCACCATTCAGAAACAGGGATATCGGTGTCTGCGGCAGCCATTGTTGACCCTGACGATTTGTGATGTACAAGTAAGTGGTTTTTTGCGGATCCTGTTCAGGCCCATAAGTGAACACCATTGTGAGGTAATGTCCACGCCAGCCTGTAGACCTGCTTCTTGACGAGGCAACTTGTCGTGCATCGACAACACAGTGATATCGTCCCCATAGACGAGGAAAAACGTGTCCGGTATGCTATCCAGCTGTCACGCCAAGGGTAGTAGAGCCACGTTGAACAGCACAGGAGGCAATACGGAGCCCTCAGGCACGCCTCACTGCGAAACAAAGTGTCCCCACGTTCCCAGCCTACACAGATAGAGAACGACTGTTGTGAAAAAAGGACTTCCCAAAAAGCATACTGCTAGCGGAAGGCGGAGTCTCTGCAGTATACTGATTATAGCGAGTACTCACGTTGTCATACGCCTTTTCAAGAGTCCATGGCCAAGATTGTACGGATTTTACGTGACCTGCCACCTAAAAGCACCATAGATGACAGATGGTGCAGGCCATCTTCTGTTCCGAAGTGTGGACGAAACCGAATTTGAGTTGGGTGATACCATCCGTATCGTTCGAGCCACCAGCAATTGCGCGTGGCCAGCACCCGTTCGAGTAGCCTGCAAAGGTGCGATAGGACGGAGGTTGCTCAACTGGTCTGCGGGCTTCCCAGGTTTCGGGATGGGTACCCCTTCGGCGTGTTTCAAGGTAAGTGGAATGTCGCCGGAAGCCCAGACAGTGTTGAGCCAGTCTAGTAACCAGTGCAGACCGAGACTGTCCATGTTATTAAACACATCATATGTCACACCATCTGGGCCCGGTGCTGTGCGCAGTTTAGCCTTGTAAATAGCTGCAAGTGGCCCAGCCAAGGTAAATGGAGGCTGTATCCCTTGAAGACCTTGCTGGATTGGGCGCCACCCAGCCTCCGGTGGAAGAGATAGGTAAGCTGACAAATGCTGGTGGAGCTTGGTCGTACTTCGGGAAGAACTGCTTGGCCACGTCTGGAGAAAATTGGCTTGGAGTACGTCCAGAGGCAAGGCAGGCCGTGGCTTCGGGTCTTGAGGGCGGCCGCCACGCTCCATACGGCGAAAAGAGCGCTAGACGGACGCGCCGGTAGAAGATGGGCCTAGTGAGTCACACCAGTCACCCACCGTTGACGGGATAACCATTGTTTATGACGGCGCGCGGCTGCAGTGCGGCGGTGCAGCGAAGTCCGTAATTCAGGAGGAGGAGGAGGAATAAACGTGTATCTCAAGTCAGCCATGGGGAAGAGTCCTCATTCCAAGGACCCCTTGAGTCCGTCCGGCTTCTTGGGCTCGCTGCACCAGCCAAAGCTGGTCGTCAGGGTCCGAGCTGGACAGTGCTCTCTCCCAGTGCTCAGGGGAGGGAAAAGCAGCGGGGGAAGGGGGGGGGGAGTTCGGGGGTTCTTATCACAGCCCCACATGATATGGTACAGTGTGTCCGGAGCCTCGTAGAAGCGGCATTTGCGAGGAGTACAGGGTGGGGGCCAGAATGTGGGCTCTAGTGGAGTGGGGAAATGTGTTGTCTGAATGCCCCGGAGGTGGCGCTCCTGTTCTTTGGTGAGGCTTTTTTGCGCAGGAGGATATAGCATTCGTTCCAGACGGTAATGATGAGTGATTTCGCGGAACGACGAGAGGGGAGACCTGCCACTGCTCGCCGAACTCCTGGCTTGCCTGCTTGGTCAACTCTCGGCCACGCTGATGGGCAGCTGCGTTGCCAGACACGGCGGAGTGGGCTGGAGCCCAAATAATCCGTACGGATGTCGAGGACGAGGAGTATGCCCGACTAGAATTTTTTCGGGCAGTCATGATATGCAACCGCTGGAGACGGTTCTACAGGCTTGTTGGCTGTCTGTGATATTATTCCTGCCGAACTTTGTGCAATCGCTAGGAAGATGGCCGCTTCCTCCGCCTGCAAAGAGTGGATGGTGGGGATTGATGCGCATGTAACGAGGTTTTTGGTAGTAGAAACCACAGCGGTCATAGCTCTTCGCCCAGGATATGAAGCGGGCGTCTGTATAGACTGTGGCAGAGTTTCGGCCGTATTGATTAAGAATAACTTTCGCTCTGCCTTCCATACGAGCCCTCGTGATGTTCGGATGCATGTTGCGTGGTGGTGGGGCCACAATCAATGAACTTGCGAACCTCAATCGGGAAGCTGAGTCGCATCCTCCTGCGGGTGTTGCAGAGGAGAGCGCAGGTGTAGTTGCGACAGTATGGCTCTTACCGGTAGGGTGTAGAGCTCAGGCGTAAGAGTTGGCTCAAATGCTGGGCTTCCAATAATTCATCTAAGGTACTTGTGAACTCTCCAACCGCAAAGGTTTCTGCTTTGACGGTGGTAACAGGTAGTCCTAATGCTAGTTTGTACGCCTTGCGTATCAGGGCTTCCACCTTGTCCTTTTTCGTCTTGGAGAGTATGGCGTAGGGAAGGGAGTAAGTGACCCTAGACCCGACGAAAGCTTCAACCAGCCTGAGTACATCCTCCTCTCGCATACCCCTCGTCTTGGTACTAATTCTGCGGATCATGTGCGATACTTGCTCTGTGGTGTTCTTAATACTGTTGAGCAGTTAGGTGTTCGAGCGATCCGCTTGGAAAAGCATGCCTCAAATTCTGACCTGTGGAGTCGGAACAAACAGGGCCGTCCATGTGCAAAGAGATGGTTGGCGACCCAGGACAGTTTCTTCCTTCCGGAGCTGCTGACCGTAATTCCGGATTTGTGGCTGTTTATTGGCCGCCAGTTCTCCCCTGCGTCGAGCTGCCCACAGGTTTAGAAGATGTAGGTCTGGTGCAGGCTTGTTCTCTTCTACCCAGGAAGTGCGCATGTCATCCCGATGGGTGGTACGTAGCACACGCAGCAGCCGATCCGCGGTTTCTCACAGACGGATGTGTTCATGCCCTTCTGAAACAAGTCCCAGTCTGTGACAAAGCACTGGCGTCTGTTTGAGCGCTTTATATCGGGAGCCAAACCGAGGCGAATGGGATAGTGGTCACCTCCCCAGCAGTACGGTTCCTGGTACCAAGACACCGTCCATGCTCCAAGCCACCACGAAAGGACGGGGGAGTATGGAGGGCTGCGCGGATGCTCCTGTCACGAGGGGTTGGGGTGTTCACAGGATTGAGGAGAGCAAAGTCCGCATCGGTGAACGCGTCACACACTGTCGCTCCTCGGGCGCTAGAGTAGGGGTATCCCCATGTCGGATGCGGGGCATTGGAATCGCCGCCCGACCAGCACAGTGCACCCTGGGTGCGCTCGGAGGAGATGGTCCCATTGGACCACAGATATCCGTAGGACGTCCGTTTTACAGCCGAACGTCCAAGTCCCGCACTCGCCGTCTGCTAGACGTACTTCGGATGTATTTTTCTGGGAAATGTGAACGTCTGCTCAATTTGGTCTGACAGACGTCCGAGCTACGTTTGTGCATGGACGTTTACTATGGTCCCATCAATAAATTCCGCTGGACGCCCATCGTACATCTGTACGGTTGGAGCAACATTCCTCGATCATGTTTGTAACTTTTCGTAATTAGCCTCGCGTTAATTATGTTATCTATATTCTTGCTGCCTGCAGCGGGAGACAAACAATTTGTAAGATCAGAAAACAATTGTACTAACTGTAACCTTCGCACCTTTATGGCTCGCGCACAAATAACTCCTTGCGGGCTGAAAGAGTCAACTTTGTATAGTTACGTTGGAATTCAAAAAAAAGAACGACCGCAGATCTCGTAAAGTTTTATAAAAACAGTTGGGTTGATACACAATGTTGTATTGTTTGATTTGCTGCTAATTAGGCTAAAAAGTAGTTTCTGTGACTAAAGTTGTTCATTGTTTTTCTTTTGTGCGATGCAAAGCCAACACTGGTCAAGGCACGTCAAGCCGTATAGGCTCCGGACACCGAAGTTTGCCGCGTGAGCGCAGCACCAGCCGCGACAGATACGCGCAACTCTGGGTCGGTCCCGCCGCGCCGACCGCCTTCAGCGCCAGTGAACGAAACTTTGCAAAAAACGTTTGTTTATTAACGTTATTTGCGCGTATTTTACTACATAGTGCAACAAAGTCATCCAAAATGTCATATAGTCGGGGGAAGCCTCCAAATAAAACGAAGCACTGATAAAATGCTGTCGCCTCGCTGCCGACCCGTAGGCTAGCACAACTGGGAAGCATGTGTTCAAGGGCTTTGCATTCTCCCCGGATTCTTCTTTCTCTGTTTTTTTTTTTCGCAGATACCGAGCATGGTTACTGAATCTTGAAAGGCCCACATTAAGCGAGCGGATTAATGCTGCCGTGGTGTACGATGAGCTTGTTAGTAGGCTGGTTAGCAGGCGGTCAATACACATAAGTACGCTCTGAATTTGGTAACAAAGAGGGCCCCCAAGCACATCTATAGCATTGTAGTTTTTCACCCAGCGGTTCTAGTCTGCTTCATCTAATATTCCACGCGCTTATACCGCCGAATTATATATAACCACATATGGGGCGCGGACACTTATAGGCGTTAATGTTCCCAAATGTTTCGCGAGCATTTGGATAGCATAAAATCACCGCCTCTTCTTGCAAAAGAAACAATGAAATTGTCGTCTAAGCCACTGAAAAGCAAAGAAAAATAGATCTAAGACGTGCCGCAATCAAAGTTGGAACAATATGTACACAGGAAAAAAAAATTTCGCGTACGGGGAGGAGGAGCCGGAGGACAAACTTTATTTATCCCATCCGTTGTGATTGCGGTCACTCTGGACCAGTGAGGGGTGTACTCAAGTAACTAAATTTTTTCTCCCGTGACTTTTGTTGCAAAAGTGTTGGACGGTAATAAAAGCGCTATTCCTTCCTAACGGAGGTCGCCTGCCGAACCCGTTGGCGCGGAGAGAAAAAAAATAACCGAATATGAATAATCCGTAATTTATTCCGATACGCCTATTAGATGTTCTGCTTACCCCTCCCCCATCCCATCCCTGCCTAAAGGAATTTCTTGTGATAGCCTTCTCGTGATGAGATTCTTTTTTGGTGGGCGTGTTTACATATATGCAACTAACGTGCTGGGCTACAACTGGAAGCTCAAAAGATTCTCGTCGAAGCGGGCACCTATTAACTGTCCGCACTTTCGCTATACCTCAAAAAATGTAAATTTCATACTGTTACATGTATGGAGCATCACATTCGGATCAAAGACCTATATGTAACTCCCGTGTGGTCCAGTTAGTAGTTCTGCAGTCGCATGCAAGTGCACTCACATGGATGGAATACCCAGCGCGCACGTCTGATATATTTGCAGACAAGCCTCCTCTTTTGTGGAGGCGAACAATATAAATTAACGTTTTCTTTGAAGCGAAACATGCTGATCTTAAGAAAGGTTTGCCCGCAGGCAGGCTGTAGAAGCGTTTCTCTTCTGGGCATCCCGCCTATGCGGCCTTTAATATGCCTTCTCTACGCGAGTTCAACCGAATAAATCCTTTCTCCATTCACATGCACTGTGTGGCAGGATTTTTTATGGCAGATAACTTCGTTTTAAGCCCAAAAGGGGCGACTAATATGCTTAATCTACGCTGCAAAAAGAAGAGCGCCGAGCCAGCAGTGCACCGGCTTGCGGGGACCGACCCAGTGTAGCGCATATCTGCCGAAGGGGGCGCTTGGTGTCGCGGGCTCCTACGGGCTGTGGAGCGCCAGCGAGCTTCAATTATCTAGAGAAAGAAACCCTGCTGCTTTCTTCTAGACATATTTTTGCGTCCTCAACGAAAGGTAAGACATTTTTATAAGTGCCGGTGAATGGGGAGGGGGCGGGGAAATCGTCTTCAGCTTTCCGTGTACTGCAAACCCCGTACTAGCCGTACGCTGTGCCGACGTTAGACATAACTGGCTTAGCGCGTTTTGAATGATTGTGTAAAAACGCGCTCAGCGAATCACCTTTTCTTCGCACACATAGGGGCGGTAAATTAGTTATACCGTTTCCTTAAAGCTATCAGCGGTACGTGCACGTACTCTCGTTGAAAGAAAGTCGTTGAGTATGCCCGCGTTCGCATTCAGCCAGGCGCTACCTACGACGTGGTGTGCGCAGTGGCTACTTTTAGGTTCACTCAGGTTTACGGAAAGGGTTTTATCAATTTTTACTGTGTGAGCTCCTTGCAGGGATGACCATGTATTGGCCTTGAGGTGAAATGTAGGCACGGTGTCACGAAACGTGTAAGAAGCCGTACGGTGCGTTTTAGGTATGGAGGGGAATTCACGACCCCAGAGGAGACGGGGTTGAAGTGTTTACGCCGAAGTGCCCTATAGTGTGGCTCATGCCGGCGAACGCGGTGAAGTAAACGCGTATTGCTGACGTGAGAATGGAGCGTGTGGTAATATATTTGCCGTGCTTGCTGATGCGCTTGTAGACGCACGTACCCGTCAGTACCGGCCGCGGTGGCTCAGTCGCTAAGGCGTAGTGATGCTGAGCCTAAGGACACGGGTTCAATTTTAGGCCTTGGCGGTGGCTTTTCTGATGGAGGCGAAAAGAGAAAACATCCGTGTGTACGACATTTAGGCGCACGTTAAAGATCACCAGGTGGTCAACGCCCGTGTGTACGACATTTAGGCGCACGGTAAGGATAACCACGTGGTCAAAATTAATCCGGCGCCCTCCACTACGGCGCGCACACCTCATAATTGAAAGACGCCGTCAAAGCGCGTAGGTGAAAAGCATGCATCGTATCGAAACGCACCCCACTGAATCTGCCAAGCTTAGAGCTTGGCTACTTGGTGATTAAAAAGTACTGAAATATGAGGGGGGAAGCATTTAGCCTGGCCAATCAGGCTTTTTGTGCTCAAAGCTGCGTCCCTCTCCAACAGCCAGTCACCGTGTGAATGTATTGTGTATAAAGGCCCATTCACACTTGCGACAGGAGCAACAAAAGCGGTGGTGATTACTTTTCTTGTTGCTGTGACAAAACATGCTCGAATCTACATTAGCTGTAGATTCGAGCCAACGAAAATACTGCAAAACCAGGCTAAAATTCTTTTGGTGTGTCTAATAATCACGACCAACTATACATCGGACCTGCCCAGCAAGCGCGCCCCAGCACCGCCGTCGCGGGGATAATTTTCACCGCTGCTCGTGGAGTGGCGCTACTTACGCCCTGTCGTTCCCCGGCGCCGCGGCCGCCGCACGCGTGGGCGCAGCCTTGCAGAACGCGTTATTGCAGACGTGGCATGGAGCGTAAGTTGCGTCTGCTGTATGTAAAGCACGAAGTTTGAGACATGAAAAATACAGCTTATTCAGTCCTCTGTATGTTTCCTTTTACGAGTTCCCCGTCACCGAAGTTTGAGACAAATGGATAAAGACAATCTCAAGAAAAGATGAGAACACCCTTGGTTTTATTTTTATCTTTTTCCCTTCACAATTGTGTTTGATTTTTGTAATTATACGTTTTATCGCTCAACCGATCACGACAAATTGAAGCTAGCATGCTTCGCTGCGCATAGTTATCGTATTTTATAATGGTCGATTGGTGTTAAAAAGCAACGAGCAGCGGTGCGCTGTCTTTACATCTGAGCGTACCTCTCATGTTCCCACCGAATTTATTGGTGTGTTTTTTAGGTTATCCAGTTCCAAGCATCAAGGCCAGCACACTGGGCCTCATTGCGGGCTTTCGTAAGAGAACCGTCGAGGAACACATTAAGTGCTCACTCTGCGTGGAGTGGCTTAAGGCGCCTCGCTCATCTGGACCTGCCACTGCGGTGATCTTCAATTTGGACGGGGTGGGCTATCTTATCCGAGGCTTCAGTTTCTGGAATTCGTCTGTGCACTGGAAAGAGCGGCCCAAGCATTCGCAAAACTTGCGATATCCTACAAAAACACCGATGGCACTGTTTGTGAGGACGATGGTACCAGCTGCACTGGAAAACAAGCTTTTCAGCCCCGACAGCTCAACGGATAGCCATACGAGGGCAGTGGTTGAGCTCGGGCTGGAGAAGTTCAGCCGACTTTTTTTCACAAATTTTGTTGCGGAGAAAACGGCCAAGAGTGGCAAAGGGAAAAGGATTGCGGAAAAACCAGACTCCCGAATAGTGCTGAAAGTGTGACTACTGTGCTCCATTGTTCAAGTGAAATATCTGGTTGTGAACGAAAATTAACTTTTGAAAAAAAAATGCCAAAATGAAAAGGATTGTGCAATACTAGCGTTCATTAATGTTCTAAAAACCTGACTACAGTGTGGCATTGTGTGCCTAAACCGTGGCATTCTGTATGTAAATAAAATTAGCCTGTAAATAGGCTTAAAATGACATCGTTGTTGAGTTAGTAGTGTAGCAGGTGATTGTAGCACTTCACATGCACTCGCAATAAAGAATTTTCAATTTATTCGCAAAGAAGGGGCCAAATCATCGTCGCTAATTAGTGCGTGTAAGACCATGACTAGCATCTTCAGTGCTTGAATTTTGGCATTTTGTTTTCCGGGCACAGAAAATTCATCCGCATCCTTATAGCAAGAAAAAACCGCTACGCTTCATGAGGAATTTCAACAGAAAGCTTCAGTTTTGTTGTATTTACTATAACAAAAAGAGTTCCTGGGAAGCTTTTATGACATAAGTTTGGTTTATGCTATGAACTTCCCAATGTACATCAAATTCGGGAATAACCTCCCCTGGCAGTATGACACCGTACACTTTGGTTAGCTAGTCAGTTCCGTTGTCAGTACGTGAGATAATGTTATTTATTTTCGGCATCACTTCAAATCAGACCACAAAACCAAATGCGTCGCGTGCCCCGTTATGCATCACAAAACGGGAAAGCCAGTCAAGAGGCCCCGGCCTGCTTAACACGCTGAATCAGAAAAAAAAAAACATTCATTCAAGGATGGTCACCGTAAAACTGCTACTTATGCATTCGGAATTACCGAAATCAATTAACTGAAGTGTGATCTATTAACACAATTCCCGCGCCGGACGGCTGCTACTATAGCGCTCGAGCACGCACTGCCAGCGTAGCCGCCGCTCGCCGCAACAGTGCGTAAGAGCGCCCCTAGCGGCCGGGCGCGAAACGAGACTCGGCGCAAGCCAAGCGCAAGCGCTCCCATAGAGCGCCGCTGGCTGGGCAGTACCGAAGTAAAGTTGGTCGTGCTAATAATGTAGCCATATATAGGACTAAATTAACCATGAAGTTTGAATTTACATGCATTTGACTTCTTCTGTGGGGTGGCTCCAAAAAAGAAACCTGTAATTGTTGCTTTTGGTTTTGCAGGTGCTGACCGAGGAGTTGGGGAAAGGTTTGAGCAAAGATGGTCCTGGCATGAAGCACGATTTGCACGTGAAAGGTTGTATTTACATTGGAGGTGATAAAGCGTTAAATAAATAATTTTCAAGTTTTGCGATATTGTCTCACCTGTTTTACATGCCATACTTTGCAACATGTAATCTATTTCATTCAGTATACTTGTTTTCAGCAGCCTGCTTAACTCTTCAATACTTCACTTTTTCAAGCAAACTCTTTGTTCTTTAGCGTGCATTGCTGGAAGTTGTAGCAATTTAATATATATATCCCAAACTTGAGAACCTGTACCTGCTGCAAATTTCAGCGCTTTATTGATAACATGCCCTGAAGTACTACTACAGCTTTGAGAACACTTAACACAAAAGCCCCTTGTGTAGCTTGTTTGGCAAAACCATAATTATAAATGCTCGTACCACACACTGTTTACAGAGAACTCCACACCCTATTCATATTTTTCGTGGCAAGAGTGGGAGCAGTGATGTTTACAGTTGCATAATACAGTGGAAATTTGCGAGCTTATTATCGTAACCGCTTTCCAATAGAGAACCGTGTGTACACTGCGGGCTGCCATGTTGAAGCATCCTCTTCACCGAGGTGGTAACTGCCTACTACAACTAATTTATGTTGACACAACCAAGGAGGTTGTATAAAACTTCTGGAGTGGAGGGCTCCCATACCCGGCAACGCGGGGAGGTGAAGCCGGGGAAACCGGTCGGCGGCCATATTGCCGTGGGTAGAAAGGGCGCTTAGCTGGTAGGGACGCTTAGTGTCTTGCGTGTTTCTTTTGGTTTACACGGGAGATACCGATAGCTAAATTGGATTGTTTGATTAGGTTATTGGACGGAAGCGTTTATTTCGCCTTTCGCATAAACTATTGACGGGATTCGAGCAGCGAATTAGCGTTTGCATCTCTTTAAGTGGTGAAGAGCCGTGGTGAAAAGCCTAGTTCTGTGCTAGAAACATCACTATTGCTTTGATTTCAATAAAATCCGCCGCGGTGGCTCAGTGACTGAAGCGTTGTGCTGCTGAGCACAAAGACGCGGATTCGATTTTGGGCCGCCGCGGCCGCTTTTCTGATGGAGGCGAAAAGCAAAAACGCCCGTGTGTTCGAGATTTAGGCGCACGTTAAAGATGCCCAGGTGCTCAGAATTAATCCGGAGCCCTCCACTACCATGAGCCTCATCGTCTGCGTTGCGTCGGCGCATTAAAACGTCATAATCAATCAATCTTTCATTTGAATATACGTGTATTTGGTGTCTGTAAGGTTATAGGCCGCCCCTTAAGTATTAAAATTACATGTTGCACACCATGGCAAGAGGTGCCGCCTGAAAACGGCTACTAATTCCCGCATTTCACGCTGGAAAGTGCTGTACCCCTCTGTTCAAGCGTGATTAGTAGGCGCAATTGCTTCTTCTAGCAGCAGTGCCGGAATTAATTAATGTTAATCACGCAACTCTCACACCCAAACAAGCTTTGTCGGAACTGTGTATCGAGACGACTTGTTTTTAAACAGTGCTGCAACATGCAAGTTTTCTGGTTCATTCAACATCCCCATTGATGGCACATGCACAATACCCAATTAAGTAGCATGCTGAGTTACTATGCGGCCCACACTTTAGAATTCCCTGTTTCCGTTAATCGCTGCCATTTATAGCTTTTCCATGTATTTTACAAAATGTATATGTAGTACCCTTAAGCTGGTCACAGCTGTTTCTTTATACAGGGTACACAGTCTATACGACTGATGCACATGTTTCGTGTCTCCCTCGCGCTGTTTTTTTTTTCTCTTTTTCAGGAGGTTACTTTATTACATTCTCAACTTCGTTAACCACGCACATTCGCACGCGATCAACCCGTTATTGAAAAGAAAACTGCGCGCAGGAGGTTACTGTTGGCGTTCACAGCCTCGCTAACCGTGTACGTTTGCACGCGAGTAGCGCCTGCTGTTGAATAACCCGGAGACGAAGAACGCGGGAGAGCATTGCATCAATGAATTGTACAAAGCTAAGCGAAACGGCTCGGCTAACCTCGCCTTTACAATTAAACTCCAATCAAAACCCTGCGAGTACTCGCGTAAGGCGGGCTGAGCGCAAATCAAATATTCGACGGCACTGCGTTGGTTTATGTCGTTACTACACAGGGTGGTCAATTTTAAGTCGACAGGTTTTATTATAACTACACGCTTAAATGTCCGTAAAAATCACCTCTACAGTGATGTTATGCACTCAGAAAAAAACAAAGAAGGTGGTAACTATTGATGTCGGTGGCCTAAATAACTAATATTCACAATTATCTTTTAATGGGTGCAGTAAACAGGCATGTTTGTGTTGCAAATTTAGGCGCAATTGTGTTTCTGCGCAGCATCATTTAGCAGAAATCTTCAAGCGCATCTGTACTCCGAGATATTGAACTGCGAAGTTTAATTGCCGTTCGCATGATTACGTATGCAAGACAGTGAGGACCGGCACAAAGCCCCACCTGCCCATCCCACACACTTTTGTCACTTGCCTTCGTGAATGGTTTTTAGGTTGACTACGGGGTGGAGGCAAAGACAAAAGTGATAACTGGCGCCTTTTCCGTCTTGGCTGGCGTTATCGCAATCTGCAGTATTCGGAATCGCTATCGAAAGACAGAACAAAGGCGCGGAGCTCTGCGCCGGTCATCGTGGTCTAGCATGCGTAATCATGCGAAGGGCAATTAAACTTCGTAGTTCGGATGCGGTAGAAGAATTCTGCCGAATGAAACTGCGCAGAAACAGGATTGTGTCTGCCTTTGCAATACAAACGTGCCTGCTTACTGCAGCCACTAAAAATTCAATAAACAAGTTAGTTAATTAAGCCACCGACATCCATATAAAAGCACTTAATTCTATGCCCCCCAGGGCGCACAACTTCACTGTAGAGGCGGTCTTCCCGTAAATCTACGCGCCTTATTAAAAAAAAAGCAAAAAACACCTGTTGACTTAATTTTGATCACCCTGTATTTATTTGAGCAAACACTCTGCATATAAATTAGTGCGCAAGAAGAAATTGCGGAACACATCATGCGTGCTGCAATTTCTGCTTCCGCACTACTGCCATTGTTTAATAGTATGTCACATGTTTTTTATTAGTATTAAACAAACACGTGACCTCGCGCAGTCATGCGACTACTGACCACCGCAACTACGAGTGAAAGCATTTGCATATCTGCGTAAACAATTGCGTAAACAGGTAGGTGGATCGGCACCATACTGCACAAATAGTGGGAAAGTGTACACTTATAACGCTGTAGTACTCGTTAGACACAAAACGAACTAAGCCCAAGGTTATCATCCCCGGTGTCTTCTTCGTGCGATTAGCGCAGCCGAATGCGACGCACGAGCACAGCATTTCTAATTTCTACAGCTTTGTAGCGTCCGAAGAATATTCACGGCAAACTAAGCCACAAATGCACTCATGCGCGCGTGTAACACCGCAAGACTTTCAGCAGGGAGCCGGCAGAACGCGACCGATGCGGTGCGGCTGCTGCGACGGAGTGAGTTTTTTGCCCAAGGCAAGATGGCGGCCGTCGGCGTCAGTTCTCCAGAGCCGTCTCTACTCCAGAAGTTCTTACAACCTCCTTGGACACAACAGCCCCCAATGTAGGCATAGTCCTTATTGAAAAGTGATGACGATAAGCTTGCAACGTTCCAGTGTATTATGCTTCTGTAACATCACTGTTCGCACTCTTGGCAAGATAAATATGAATAGGGTGTGGAGTTGTCTGTCCACAGAGTGCATGGGGCAAGCATTTATAATTAGGGTTGTGCCAAAACAAGCTACAGAAGAAGCTTTGTATCGAGTATTCTTAAAGCTGGAGTAGTGCCTGAAGGCATCTTATCAACAAAGCACTGAGGTTTACAGCGAGTACAGGTTCTCCCGGATTCGAAAAATTTAGGACTAAAGCGGACGTCCGGCGGACATTCAATATCCGCATTTTGTTATCCCCTGAACGTCCGCTGTACATCTCGGTTTGGAAATGTCTGATTTTGAACATCCGCCGGATGTCGGGAAATTCGGCTGGGACGTCTGTAGGATGTTCGTAGGATAAGCAATTCCTTTGCATCGGATCATCCCACGGACGTCCGTACAACGTCTGCTGGCTTTCTGCGAATGCCTAACGGACGTCCAAATGTCCGACACCGGATGTCCAATGGATGTTCTATGGACATGTGTGGTCCAATGGGGTGAATCCAGCCTCGTCACAACACAGGAGAACTCCCGCTGTGCGGGCGCATATAGCAGGACACTAGTATTACTTAGTGTTAGGAAGGCTCACTAGCATGGCCACTACTTCCTGCCACTCATTGCACCACGGTTCTATGTTAACCCGAGTAGGGGGGTAACAGTTGGCGACATAGACTTCGGCCTTGTCGGGTGGGTCAGATGCAGCACTACACCGAAAGATCCGAAACACTAGGTGAACCATAGGCGTTGAATCCACGCAAATTCGGAAGTGAAATAGCTTCTTGTAGGAGCAAGGCCCAGGCGGGGAGTCTTCCGTTAAGTATACGACAGCGAAGCTCCCCCACCTTGCTTGTCAGTCCTCTGCAGTACACTGCATCACACACTTGTAGTCTCTCGGAATCATTGCATCGATGGAAGGTGTGCCGGCAAAAACAATGACAGATGTTGCAGTTGCTGCACCACAAAATTGAGCAGTTTCTTCGGAGATAGCTTGACAGATGGTGGTGGTGCAAATGAGGCAGGCGTACCAGCAGCAAAACAGCGATTATCAGTGGCCGCTGACCGTTTAGACAAGCGGATGAGCAAAGCTCTCCGCTGGCGAACACGTCGGACTTCCTCCTGAAGCGTACTGAGATGCTTTTCGACTTCCACCAACTCTCCGGAAGCTTGCAGTGCTGGCTCATGCAGGTGTTCCTTACGATTACGGCGTGTTTCCCCGCTTGAGTACTTCCTTATACGTGAGGGTGTCTTCGTGCTCAGTCTCCAGGCTTAACAGAGGGAACGTCTCCTCATCAGTTGGTGTCAAAACCACGTACCGGTTAGACGTCGCAACCCCACCATCGGACACGTCCTGATGTCTCGATTTGCGGTTCTGAGTATTCTGGTGACGAGCTTCATCAGCCGTGCGCGAAACGGGGCACTCCTTGGACGTAACATCGTGGTCGTCCTTTTTGCATATGCCACATTTATATTTACCAGCTTCTGGCGAGTTTTTGTGTCTTGTGAAGGCTGCGGGCATGTGGAACGCATATGGCCGGGCCAAAAAACAACGGTAGCAATAGGCCACGCCTGACTTGTACGGGAGAAATCGCAGGATACCACCATAATGTGTGAGCGAGCTGGAGCAGATGCCGGGCCCTGAAGGCATGTTCGGCCCTAGGCATGTTCGGCCCCAACCCATGTATCGGGCTTGTGCGATGTGCATGTGAGCGTAGCCGCAAGAGTTTCAGGTGACTCGTCCGGGTCGACGCCGAACACTACATACCAGCGAAGGTCGGAGCCCGAAATCAGGTATGCTTGAACCCCCACTGCACTACGGGCTGGCAGGGGGATCTCCTTCAGGCCGCAAAGACACTCAACATCTGCTAGCGAACTTACGCAGACGGAGATGGTGTTGGTGGGACGGTGAATGGCGAAACCTTGAAGCCCATTGGTTTGGAGGCAGGAGTTCAGGGTGGTTGGGAAGATCCTGCTGGGCAGATTCGTCACGTTGAAGCACACCCGTGGTTTAATCGCCACTTTGTATAGCGGGGATATCCCGGGTTCCACCACAGGCACTGCCGATTCACTGTCGCGCTTACGCACAAATGTGTCCTGAGTCGACGTAGCAGGCACTGCCAATGGTTGTTCACATGCTGGTCTCTTAGAGCACCTCAGACCACTGTTGACACATCGGGGCTCTCGAGCTGCCTCAGTGGAATCGGTGTATAATACCAAGTGCGGTGATGGCGCAGTGCCGAGCTCAGAAGCTAAAGCACACAGGCCACCACGAATGGTAACCAGCCTCGACAACAAAGAAGGAAGTGGCACCTCTGTAAAATAAATGCATGTCTGGTTGATAGGTGGCAGAGTGGGGCAGACAAGACTTGTGTGGAGGATGCCGTCGGCTACCCCTGCGTACACATGCTCTTGAAGGCCCTGTGACGAGTCAAGAGGAAGCGGTGGGTTGGCCTGCTTCCTTGGAGGTGAACGCTTTTTATGCACCCTAGAGGCCGCTTGTCCGTAATTTGGTGTCGCTGCCATGGAGGGGGCTCCGCTGAGCGAGGTAGACGAGGTGAAGCACGATCATAGTAGTGTGCAAGTGCGGCCGCGGCGGGAATCGAGTGTATTTTTAAACGACGAGCCGATCGACGCTGTTGTACGATTTCACCCAGCGTGTTCAGTTGCGCCTCGGCTTGAAGTGTCGGTATAGAAGTCATGCGTGGGAATCCGGTGACAACTCGCTTTGCTCCTCTATTTGCAGTTTCTAAGCGATCCCAGTCGCGCAAGGTAAGGTGTTGAAACTGGGCTTGGTAATCGAGTCGAGAGTGGAAGATAGCGTGCCCTAGAGCACGCATGACTCGCGAGCAGGCACCCTGGGACTTCTGGCCGATTCGGCTGAACAAGTGTAACGTGCTGGTGGGCTTTTGTCGGGTGGAGTGGACCCCTGAGGCTGCCGACCCAGCTGCACTGATTTCGAGCCCCAGTATTGGCGGTGAGATGTTTGAGTGGCGCCCCCTGGCTATGACGTCGGCTTAGGGACTCGCGCCGCTGTCGTCCGCTACACCCCGCTTGTGAGGGGCAGCAGTGCCTGTGCTAGAAATCGCCCGCTTTGTTGCTGTAATGCGTTGAAAAGCGTATTTCTAGTGACTCAGTTATTTTGCCAGCTTCAGACGCATCTGAATAATTACAAGCTGTATCCCCCCAAGTTTGTAACACACGAGGAGATAGGGGACAACTTTCTTTAGAGCATCGGCCAGAAGATCGTGTGTAACTCGTCCTTTTTAGCTTATTCGCTAGGATCAGCAATCAGAGCTCCTCGATAAGTATTCAAAATGCGTAGGCTTCCCTGCAGTATTTTTTAGATGCTCTTATGAAAACTCAACAGTCTAATGCTACGTACCAAGCAGCGGCCCCTACGCGCACATCGCACAGCAGGAAATAAAGCGACGTTCGAGCATTCGGCATGGTTGCAAAAACTGTTTTACCTTACATGCGATCACCCGTAATCGTAATGCCTTCTGCTAAAGCCAAGAGCCCTGAAGGCCTAGAATTTGTTTTGGTCTTCCATTTTCGCTGTTGGTTATTAGCAGCTGACTGACTATTCCTTTTGTTCGAAAGATTAAGTGTAAGTGTAAGTGATTTGCGCACCCAAGCGCGCATTCCAACTTTGGAATGCAGGCGTTGGGTCGCCGATTTAAGGTTTATGTTCGTGCTTTATCACCGCGGTTTGAAATTGGATAGAGACGAGTATCTCAAACCACCTTATCATCACTCCAGTCGTACAAACCACAGTAAATGTGTGAGGCGATTGCTTTCCCATTGTGACACATTTAAACATTCTTTCTTTCCGAGGGCTATCGAAATGTGGAATGGGTTACCGCGTGAGGTTGTAAGTATGAATTGTGTCGACGGTTTTGCTGAAACAGTCAAGGAACTTTGGTTACGCAGCAATGCATAAACATGCACCATGTATCTTTTTTGTTTAATTTTGTGCCTGCAATGTATGCTGGCTTCATGTTAGTTGTGTATAAACTCTGCGTTGGGTGTTTCCTTTTTTGCATTTGCTTTTTTAGCGTTCAGTTGCTCATCAGTGTTTTGATTATGTATACGCTTTGACCATCTTATAAGCTACTCTTGTGTTTCTCTTTTATGCCTACCCCTGTATGGGCCTGACCAAGGCTCACAGTATCAATAAATAAATAAAATTGCTTAATTGAGAAGCTGACGCCTAGCTCCGACTCTTCGCGCTCCGCACAGGACCGGCTTCGCAAGGAATGGGGCGACGCCGGCAATGTTTCTTCCGCAGGGGTATCCAAAACTATACTTTAACAGACACCAGGAGCTAGTGTATGCGAGTTTAAGGCTATTTCTATGATAAAAAGTTACCCGTACGCCAATTCTGGTGCCGACCAGCATCAGAAGTTGACCGAGCGCAAAGAAACAGCAGGGAGAGCGAGCCTGAGTGAAGCAGACGACAAATGCGAGAATCCCTAAGCCGACGTCACGGAGGCACCCTTCGCAGCGCCGCCTGTGTTCGCGCTCACCGCCAATACGCATATGTTCAGTAGCGGCAAGGGGGTCACCATTCAAAAACAGAGATATCGGTGTTTGAGACAGCCGTTGTTGACCCTTACGATTTGTAATGGACATGTAAGTTGTTTTTTGCAGAGACAGCTTCAGGCCAATAAGTGAACACCATTGTGAAGTAATGTCCACGGCAGCCTCAAGACACACGTCTTGACGAGGCAACTTGTCGTGCACCGACCACGCAGTGATGTGGTCCGCGTAGACGAGGAAAAACGTGTCCGGTATGCTATCCAGCTCCCACGCCAAGGGTAGTAGGACCACGTTGAACAGCACAGGAGACAATACGGAGCCCTGAGGCACGCTTCTCTCCGAAACAAAGTGCCCCAGCGCGTTCCCTGCCTACACGGATAGAGAACGACCGGTTGTGAAAAAAGGACTTCACAAAGTGGCATACCGCTGGCGGAAGGCGGACTCCCTGCAGTATACGGTTTATAGCAGAGTGGCTGACGTTATTATACGCCTTTTCAACGTCCATGGCCAAGATTGTACGGATCTTACGTGACCTGCCACCTAAAAGCACCAGAGATGACACATGGCCCAGGCCATCTTCTGTTCCCAGGTGTGGACGAAACCCAATCTGAGTTGGGTGATACCATTCGTATCGTTCGAGCGACCAGGAAAGGCGCGTGGCCAGCATCCGTTCGAGCAGCTTGCAAAGGGTGGATGTCAGTGCGATAGTACGGAGATTTCTCAACTGGTCTGGGGGGTTCCAACCTTCCGGGTACTACTTCGGCGTGTTCCAAGGTAAGTGGAAAGTCGCCGGAAGCCGCGACAGTGTTGAGCCAGTCCAGTAACCAATTCAGACCGGGACCGTTCATGTTTCGATATTTGGCTGTTCTTCCATCGGATCCGGCGCAGCAAGATGTCGAACGGCAGCAGTTTCATACTCCATGCTGTCGCGTTACAGCGTCCCGTCCATGCAGGGCGAGCGTAGCCCTGGGGTTGCCATAGCAACCGCAGCCCGGCTAGCTCTGAGGCCGGAGATGCCGGCGGATGCTAGGCCTACTCGGCGACCATGATACAACGCTGGCCCGATGGCCGCATCAGGGCCTCGGTCGTCTGCAATGAGCGGTCGGTGAGGTGCCAGTGTCTCTGGAGAGGATCACAGCACGCTGGGTAGCAGTTCCAAGGCTTATACACATAAAATCACTGAAACCGAAGGAGCGAAGAACGACGACGTGTTGGTTTCATACCCCTGTCTCTCCATTGTTTTCCAGTTACCTATGCCGTGTGGCAAAATGGTGAAATTAAAAAAATCATCGCTAGTTCTGACAGAACTTCACAAAAACGTCGCCGTAATATAACGGCGGCGTTAAGTCGCTTCTATCTATTGCAGTTGTGTTCGGTAAACGTATGCGTAACTGTGCTTCTGAAAACTTAATTGGGGTGTTGTTTTGTTGAATAAAACTCTCAATTACAAACTTCCACTTGGTAAGATCGGTGTGTTACTTTGTTTTCGGCACTCAAATAAACAATAGCAGCAGGTGTACTGGTTAAATAAGTGTTGAGGTTGGAAGCCATGATGCCCCATTCATTTAGTGCAATTATTAAGCTCCATAAAACCGGTTTTAAAAAACTCAGAACTTCACAATAAATATCTGTGCGCTGAACTTGAAATAAATGAAACGGCGTCATGGGTTAATATTCAAGTTATTGCTGTTTGAGGCAAGTTTAAAGGGTGGATGATCATTTTGACAGGATGATTATTGACTTCAACAAGCCATTCAAGGAGCAAACCACCGTCTTTTGACGTCAAACGCCAGGCCATGATTTTATTAGTGGTGCGTGACGAACCTTTCGTCGCACAACCATGGTAAGTTTGTTGTGAAGCTTCCGTATTTCACGGAAGTAATAAGAACAGTGTTGTACCCCTGGGAAAAACTTGTATTGGGTTCTCCGCCTGCGCAAGATGGCGAGCTAGCATCGTTTTTTTTAAATAAAATAAATATGTGTGTGGTTTTTTAAATGAAACAAATTTCCGGCGTGGGTAAGCTGCACTTCGAGCTGGACCGGCATGGAACGAGCGAAGCACAAGCAGGCCTCACGACGAGCCATGACCACGAGGTTCATCAATGAAGTCAACCAGGTTCTCCAGTCTAATCTGTTCGAGCTTTCGGGACTTCCAATCCTGCACGGCCGCCTGCGTGCCAGCAACTTGGAACTTCGAGCCCTGAACAATGAAGTTGAAATACCTGATCGATGGCCTAGCGGTGGACGACTACGACGTGGTCATGCAGTACGACAACGCCGCGAACAGTACGTTGGCGTTGCTCGAGCACCACATTGATGTACTGCAGACCGCTGCAACGCCTCCGTCTTCGGATCCACCTTCAGCCGCGTCGCTGCGTCTTCCAAGACAGCACCAGCGGACACCAACTTCCTCCACGTGAGCTCGGAGCGAGGCTTCCGAAATTGGAGCTTATTCGGTTTGGCAGCCCTATAGGGACATATTTCGGCATTCTGTGCAATCGATAACGAAATTGTAAAACGGTGATCGCTTCAACTACTTTATCTTCCTTCTGGACGGATCTGCTGTGCAAGCCGCTGCTGGAATTCAGGTGACCGATTGCTGCTTTAATGATGCACTCGATATTCTCAAGCGATGGTTTGGAACGCTAACATTATCGAGCACAAATGCCTGGAGAATTTGCGAATGATCAAACCTGTCAGCTCAGCTAGCAACGTGCCTGCTTTGCCCAAGCTATTCGGCACAGTGGAATTGAACAGGAGGGGACTGCATAGCCTGGGAATCACGGTAGTCATCGCACGCAGCTATGCTCAACGAGGTGCTGCTCAAAGTGATCCCAGCCGACATCGTAATAGAGTACTACAAAAAAGAAAGCACGAATAATGCGACAGGAACCATGCCGACTTCGTCTGATGAACTTGACCAACTATATACTGAAATTTCTACGAATAAAGGTCGAGTGCCGAGAAAAGACTTCTGATCAACAATTGGACAAATACATCAGACAGCAATGTTCCAGTCTACAACCGATCTCCCAAGAAGCAGACTCCCACTCCTGCCGCGTGGGCTCTTCAGAACAGGACGAACTCTTCGCTTCCGTCCTGTTCTTTCTGCTCCGCCACCCAGCACTAGACTGAGGACTGCACGAGCGACATGACCTTGGCAGAGAACCCCGAACAGCTAGCGTCCGACCGCCGGTGCTTCAGATGCATGGCAAAAGGTCATCTAGTCCGTGACTTCAGACGAAGAGTCCAATGTCAGGCATGTAAACGACGACACTCTTCATCTATGTGCGACAGTCGTAATATAGACATAGCATCCTGGCCTAATGGTCACCAGCTGAATGTTACGATGCCAACTGCCGCACAGAATGCTTCAGCTCCTGACTTAACAATGACGTGCTGCTACAGACGTTTCCAGCATGCATGATGGCGTCAGAGCGTTGTTGCTACGTGCGCAGAGTCATCGGCAATGGAAGCCAGCGAACCTTCGTCAAGGAGAGCGTTGCTTTTAATCTGAAGCTCGCTACTGTCGCCGAGGCGGAACTCTCCATCAGTGCCGTTGAAAGAGTGAGCGGACCGAAACGACGTTACAGAATAGTGAAGTTTACGCTCCGCAGTTAGCACGACAGCATTACGGCGGATACCGAAGGCGTAGTCGTCCCTTTCATGTGCCAAGAGATGGCATGAACCGCCTAGTGATATCCCGTTTCTCCAAGCCATGGCTGCCGAAGAAAAACATCTGGTGGCCGAAGTCGTTTATCCTGGCATTAATCACGAGCCAGGAGTCGGTGTTCTCAGTGGCTCAGACCAACTCTGGAAGTTGATGCCGAGTATGAGAGAAACTAAGTGGGACGAAGACAAGCCTGCATTGATCACCACTAGCACTAAGATGGGCTGGACGCTGCAACGCCCTTTACCTAGTGGTGGAAGTACACGTAACAAAGCGAGCAGCCAAATTTGCGTTCTTAGAACGAATTTACACTTTACTGAGAGATTTTTCGGCCACTGCAAAGAGTTTGGGACCTCCAAGACCCAAGTCCTCAGGCGCATTCCTCCAAAAAGACCAATCCGGGCGACCTGGTCCGCAAAGGCATATCTGCACAGGGCCTGTTTATGAATAACATGTGGCGACATGGGCCTGAATGGCAAGCTGGTGCCGAAGAAGCGTCGCCTCAAAGCAACGGTATTTCCGGAGAGTCGTCGGATGTTGTACGTGACTTTTCCCAGGTGACCCGCACTCACGACCTGCAAACCTTTTTGAGAAGTCATGGGATCCTGAGAATCAATACACTTTCAGAGAACGTGGTGGCTTCAAAAGGCAGTGTGCCTGAACCTGCAACCCCGCAATCACCATTGCCGTAACCTCACCCCCGACAGCATGCACCGGACTATGCTCATAGTGATGTCAACGACACTCCTGCGGAACTGCGTAAATATTTTCGGTTATTAGGGGCAGACAATGTGTGGGAAGTGCCATGTCTAAGTACAAAGTGTGTGCCGGTACAGCTGTTGTGCCCGTTGGAGTCGGGGAAGGAAACTGGGAACTTTGTCGGGCGCGGAGGGTGTTGTAAACTGTAGATCAACGCGGTGCACTTATCGATGGATAATGACCTTAGGGCATGCAAAGTCGTTTACCAGAAGGTAGAGAATTGAAAAGGCCAGTAGAGCTGTTGTGCCCGTTGGAGTTGGGCGAGTGATCTTTCTCGGGCGTGGAGGTTGTTCTAAATTGTATTTGAACCCCACGCTGAACTGTCACGTGGTCAAAATGAGCCACGCAAGAGGATGATGACGAAGAAATGTACGTGCAGCATGCAGCGCGTGCAGTGCCTTTGACTTTATCTTCGAAAAGAACACGACCCTCGTTGAAATGAATGCCAGGTCTTGCGTCGCTTTTCTTCAGCGCCACTAAAAGTCGAGGTGCGGTTTTCCCACATTTACAGCATGACTCAAAACAGGGGCCCTGTTCTCGAGGCAGTAAATTCACCGTGAACTGTCAATTCGCCGGAAGTCTTTTCTGACTGGCTTTCAATTTGATCACGTACTTTCTGTTGACAAAACGGTTCGGACGGCCTTCGTCATTTTGACGTTTCAGGACGTTTACTGGCACCAGTTCTAAACTTTTTTTATTTCCCTCTGCTGAAAGCGCATAATTCTTAGCCGGCAATAAAAACCACACGAAATGATGCGGTCATAAAAACTTAGGCCACCCTTTGCTATTTAACAAGGATACGTTTCGTATGGTACGCCTCTCTGTGATTCGCTGAGAAAACGTGACATAATTTAAATAGTTGGCGGCAACGCTTACATCACACTTTGGCAACTTCAGCCTGGTTAAAAGTTACGAGAGGCTGCGTCACAGGTTCCAAATGGCGGCTGCTGTGGCCGTGAATTAAAGCAAAAAATTTCACGGACCTTGGGTGCCGTGAAATCTCCGTGTATTTGCAGCAGGAGCGGTTTCGCATGACGCGCGGTTTAAGGCTTTTTTACCCAAGAAATAATACTTTAGAGTGTTTACAAGGCAGCGATCACGGAGCGCACAAGTAACATGCCGTGTTTGTTTTATGTTTGGCGATAAAATAAAACTCATTTGTTTGGCGTAAAAGCACATAGGAGGGCAGTACAAGGCTGTTCATGTCAAAGAGAACCCAATGCATGCAATTTGTCCACACTCCTCCTAGTAAGCTTGTGGGTTACATGATCGAACCAAACAGAAAAATTACACATAACACTGACTGTTTCATTCATTACTGCGCTGATTTAGTTCGAGCTTGACGATATCTCGAATCGGTGAGATCAGTATGCTCTGCCGTTATGACGCGCAGCGTTTCGCTCTCCCTACTGCGTCGTACAACCGATGGTAACGGCCGTCTTTTTTTTATCTGTGGTAACGCCATAAGCTTGCAACATAGTAGCAGACCAAAGCCTGCATTGATGCAGAGAGCTCAACTATGTTACTAAAAGCGATTTAAAGAAATAAATAGATACTGTAAAAAGATTGCGTGATGTTCTTTAGCTCAACACCCGCCTTTCGCTCGCTTCTAGATCAAGGTTACTTGATCGCCTTGTGGTGTTGACGCCAATTTTAACCCTAAAGAATGTTTTTTTTGCCAGCCTCAGCTGCAGTCCTATTTTTATACTACATGCCAACTGTGTTATAATCTTTTATGCGCTACATTTTATAGTTTGGTTGTTATTTTTATGCGCTTAGAGTAAACTTACACTGCATGTCATCATAGCTATACGTGCATCACGTCGCTGATTGACTTCGTTTTGCTTATGCAAAACAACATGGCGAAATTCCTCGTGAATGTATGCAGTCGAGAACACGCCCCAGAGCAACGGCAGGATCCGATGATGCCAATAGAAAAAATATTTCATTTCATTTATTTCATTTTTTCGTTCTTAAGGGCCCAAAAGCATTTGGCGATCACATCAAGGTTGCAACGTCTTCATAATAAAAGAACAATGATAACAGATTTTAAGAAGAACAACAAAAAAGGAAAAATAAGGAAACGAATGAACACTCACTCAAGCGAACAGCAGCAAGAACATGAATAAATTTTGCAGCAGTGTAATAACAAGAAAAACAAAGGAAGAACGCAAGCATGATATTTGCTGGAATTGCTGGAATAGGTTAGTTTTTCACGTAATTTTGTGGGGTTGTTGCACTAAGCAATACTATTTAGGATCGCGTCCAAAGTGTGACTGCATGGAGGAGGAAAGAGGTGCTCATCCCTGTCATGCGGCCCTTTATCGCCACCAAGGGGCGAGTGTGATATGCGGGATGATGTTCGAAACGGACGTTTTGGGAGGGCGTGTCCTAACCCGCTGAAGGAAAAGGTGTGAAGGAGGCAGAACAAGTTATACGCGTTGAAGCAAGCGATCGAAGAGACATAGTTTGTTTTAAGGCGGTTATGCTATGTCTTGAATACTGTGAAGCAATGAAACTAGCAGCGCGGTTTTACACGGCTGCTAAGTCGTCGGTGAGATAACCTTGGGATTGGTGCCAAATAGTTGATGAGTACTCATGTTTTGGTCCAATTATGTTAAATAAGCAAGTTTTTTTTTTATTTCCTGATATGCGGATTTTAACTTGAGTCGCAAGCACCCAAGTGTACGTGAAGCTGCACACCGGCTCCGGTCTTTTCGGTGCAGGACGTTTCGGTACAGAGCATTTTGGTACGGTCTTTTTGGTGCACGGACCTTTCGGGACACGGGCGCTTCGGACACGGGCGTTTCGGGACACGGACCTTTCGGGACACGGGTGTTTCGGTGAATTCCGACGGGCGCTTTAGGCTGCGCGCGTCGTTGACGTGGTGATTTATATTTATGTGTTGGTTATTTATTACAGATGTTCTTGTTCGCAATTCTGCGTGATTTTAGGCAAGGGGATGGTTATACGGCCTTGCCAGAAAATACGGCCTTGCCAGAAACACGTATTGACTGGCACCCGGTCAATACGTTCGTAAACAAGGTCCAATCGACTCTCGATAATTAAAAAGTCGCATAATTAAAGTTTTTCGCTCATTGGAAGCTGATGTTCCTGGTCCTTGAAAATATACGAGCAATCCAATGAGTAAAGTTGTACGATATGTTCAAGCTAACACCAAAACATGCATCGTGTAATTGCAGGAAATTTTGAATAAAAAACATCGAGGTGGCAGTCATTTCTCGATGAAATTCAAAATAGGTGACATCGAAACCAAGGCCGTGTGCAGCCAGATCAGCTGAGACTCGCGCCAGCGTACTCATCCCTCACTCTTCAGGTCCTCAACCCTCTTTGTAGCGCACAACTCCGTGTGAGCACTTTGCGTGCTGGATGCTACACGCTTCAAGTCTGAACTATCAGGGCAAACCATATTGTGCGCTAGAATTGGCGATGAATGTCGACGTTCTGAACAAAATAATAAAGAAGGAGAAGTGTACCGTACTAATCGCAATGCTCTTATTATGCGTTAATTCAAAGTTTTTTGCGGTCCCCATGGACCGTGTTAACGGGTGTCGACTGTGTTCCGAAATGGCTATTCAAAGCGCATTTAGTAATTCATTTCGTAACATCACTTTTACTGGTATTTTAAGAGCCTCACTGCCTAATCATCTCAGTAGAGTTGAGTGTCAATTTTTTTGACGGAGCTGCCATATTTCGGTACGAAGTATTCCCAGCGCAACCAAGGGTGATTGCTTGGCTTCCAGCGTTCTTTACAGCGAGCTTCCAAAACGTTAAAATATTCCAGCTAATATCCAACACATGAACAGACGTTTTTTGGAAAGGCCGTATAACCATCCCCTTGCCTAAAATAACGCAGAAATACGAGCAAGAATATCCGTACAAATAGGTTTGATTTCCGTGCTTGCAGCTCGCACGTTAACAACGCGCGCAACTTTTTCTGCCCCAAAAGCTCGCCCGAATTCGTTTTTGTACCGAAAAGACCTGCACCGAACCACCCCGTACCGAAATGTCCTGTACCGAAACGCCCGTGTCCCGAAACGCCCGTGTACCGAACGCCCATGTCCCGAAATGTCCGTGCACCGAAAAACTTGCTATTTCCCCTCGTGTTCAAAATCCCTCCTCTCATATGCACATGTTAGCAATTGTCTCCTCTCGTGTCCCCTCAGCGTCCTCCCTCTCTCTCCTCAGCGAAAACGACGGTTGGGTCGGCTTTTGTTGCCGCCAAGACGAACAAAGGCGCAGTGGCTGTCCTGGGGCGCAGCGTGTACAATGCGTGCGCGGAGACGTACAATGAGTGCTCCCCTGCTGCAACTGGTGGGTGATCACTGATAAGACGTCCCTGCGTTTTGCTCCATCTTCAGCCGCGGAAACGCCGGAAACACAGGCGTCAGAGTGTCGTACACATGAAGCACAGAAGTGACGAAATAATTACCAACAATAGTGTCGATAGAACGGTGGAGTAACAACAAGCAGATCATACCACGCCATTCCAACATGAAGAATGTAATGCCGTAATATGGGGCACTCACAGGAATGACTTGAGCGAAAAAGGACTCGCTCGAAAAGTGTCACCTGTGCCATGAACATTACAT
Source organism: Haemaphysalis longicornis (assembly GCA_013339765.2). Lineage (NCBI taxonomy): Eukaryota > Metazoa > Arthropoda > Arachnida > Ixodida > Ixodidae > Haemaphysalis > Haemaphysalis longicornis. The sequence goes on along the minus strand of CM023456.1, from coordinate 82,496,763 downwards.
ATTGATTGAATTTTTTATTGGAGCAAGGAGGGCGTGTGCCGTACCAACGCCGCCTGTATAAACATTGCCTAACGCGTGAGCAAAAAATGGCCAAACAGCCACTCTCCTGTTGCTCTCTCCTACCCTTCCCCGCTCCGTAGCCTTCCAGCGTGCTTTCGTGTCCGCCAGCCAGCGCCGCTTTTCGGAAACTATGCAAAATAGTGGAAAGTTTGTTTAGCATTCCCGAGGTGGCGCTCCTACGCCTTCTTGTTTTAAGTGCGAAGCACTTCGAAGTCGGGCCTACTCCTGCTTCCACCGCCGTCCTCAGTCCGCAGCCTAGCAACGGAGCTAGCTACCGTGCCTAGCAACGGCGCCGGATTTCCGACGCGTGAGGGCGCTCGCGCCTCCTCTCCCCCCTCGCCTACTCTCCTAAAGCCCCTTTACTACTCTCCAGCTCGCAACACCCTCTCTCGGCGCGCCAGCCAGGCCACTACACTATATAAAAAAAAACAGCATCCGGCGCCAGGTTTCGATCCGAGGACTTTGCGGCCGCAGCGCGACGCTCTACCGACTAAGCCTCGGACGCGACGAACGCGCCTTATATCTTTAACGCATTCAAACTACGTCGTCAGCGGCGTGCGTTTGCGACTCAGCGGCGTTATAGCGCCTTGATAACTGCGTGTGCAACAACCCTTAACGGTCCACTTAGCGACCACAAGGCGGTCGTAATGACCGTCGCATACAACGACAACACAACCAAGTGCTGAAGTAAATACTGTCGTTTCACTTTACTTTGCGCGTGTGTGTGTGTGTGCGTGATTACATTCCCTCTCGAACATCTCTCGAACATACACGTTAATTCACCAAGATTTCCGCAGAGGGACAAACGAGGCGTGTTAAGCCGAACGTGATCACGAGGGGTGTTAATGTAACTAACGGGCAAAATGCCACCAAACTTCAACAAACTCCCCCTCATAGCATCACCCCGTGCTTCGCACTTCCTCATACTCCCCTTCAGGATGGAGAGAGTGGAGCAAGCAAGAGGATTGAATAATATTATAAAAGTCATCTAAACAAGCTTTGATCATCAGAGCAACATAAATCGAGTGGAGGAAAAAGAAATTGCCACCAAAAATTTTGTTAAATAAACAAACTTGCTGTGCAGACAAACTTCGCCTTTATTTATCTATGTTGATATTTATCTTGCTCTTATCTACCTACAGTTATTTATCTATGATGAGTGGACTGAAAATTTACCCTAAAATATTTGCAAGTTAACAGGGGAAACAACAGGCTAAAAATCAACGAAGTACACAATAAGCATTTCGAAATTTTTTACTGAAGTGAGCACGCAGACGAACTACGCACAGAAAGTGTTTACAAATTGTTGTGAAGGAGCTTGTCCATAAATTCCTGCGCACCCCGCCTTGGGAAATTTTTTGTCATGCTGGGTGGGCGTTCCCTTCTATTTCCGGCACTGCTGTGTTGCTTGCTTCCGTGTTCTCCTCAGTTAATCCAAAGAAATGCAGTTGCTTATAACTCTCACGATAGTTTTTTTTTCTAGGCATGTTGGAGAGTAACACGCCTGCCATGCGGCCACATGTGTCTCAGGACCTAGCAATAAGCCCGCATTAATGCCGAGTCGTCAACCTGTAGGTTCCGTGCGTTTGCAGTAAACCTAACTATCCCTTGTCTTTACCGGGGCTAACACTGACGTCCGGGCCGGCCCGAAGCATTTAAAGTTCGCCAGAAAGGACAGACACTTTATTACTCTGCTGCAGTTCCTTGTTCTTTATTTGCAGGCAGGAAGGCACGACCGACTTTGCCCTCCAGGCGGACCGAGGTCGCAAAATGCCAGGCGGGTCTCCCCTACTCGTTCCCACTAGCGTCACTAAATAAAGGCTTTTAGAATATCGGCACTCTTTTCTCTCATTGTTATGTGCCGCCAGGATTTTCCTTGGTCGGTCGGCACCACGTGATATTTGTTTACTTATGGGTGCAACCATTTTGGTTCACGACGCCTCTCTTATCTTCCTCTCTCTGCTGCGCGGCCGGTCACACTCTGCCCGTCACAACCGGCGGCAGTTTCGTTGGGAGAGATTGCAACACTGCAATCCAAAAACAAAATGGCCCCCAGACGGTTCCGGGTGCATGAAGTGGCGGTACTCTAAAGCGTAGCTTGTAGTTAGTGACGCTAGTTCCCACTAAAAGGGTCGCTCCCCTCTCCAGCTGTAGGAGAGGGCTTTCGCGGCAGGGGGAGACGCAACACGTGTGTATAAAGACAGGCATTTCGGACAGTAGGATTTTGAGACAAGGGGGAAGCGGGGAGGGAAAACTGCGATGGGGGAAATGCGACAAGGGCAGGCGTCCTACGCCCGAATAGGTGTCGCCATGACACATATGCGCACGACGTAAAAGCGTATTTATATCCCGTAGCGCCAACGGTCAAACTGCTTTACACACACCTCGAACACAGAACAGACGCCCAATAACACTATTTACCGGTGTCACGATAGCGGGGGTAGCTGCTCACGTTGAGTCGGCGAGTGGGGAAAGAGGAGATCTCTGCGACCGGTGTCAGCCCGCACATACATGTCTCTACATGCACTAGAGCTTGCTTTGTATTTTGCCACTGCCGTGGTGTGAGTCCCCGCAACACGCACCACTGTGGTGGTAACGCTCCTGCGTGTCATTGCTTGTTTGAGGAGTGAGGCTTGACCACTAAGCGCACGAAGCATTCGCGCACTCCCCGAAACTTGAAGCTGGCGCGCACGGGGAAGAGGCGCGCTGAATCGTAAAATATCTACGCCGATCAGCGTGCACATACAGCTTTAGTATAATGCTTGTAATCCTTAACCATTCTTTTCTGCACATCCGCGAAGTTTCATTGTGTAACCATCTACATTTTACAAAGAAGCATAAATGGCTAAATTACCACATTTAATGGATATGAGAGCGCACACATATATAATTCAAGCATAAATGGCATAAGGACCACATTTAATAGATATGATAGCGTAAACGAATATAATTCGTAGAAGCAGTTTTTGAAAAACTAAAAATACAAAATACGAAAAAAATATATATATAAATGAACTAACCGAATCAAAACCATGCATCTTATACACCACTCCCTCAAAAACGTATACTTAATGAAGACAGCTCCTGAAAACAACAACGCAAACAGCCATAAGAATCTCAAAAACGCAACGCTAGTCTAAGGCCCGTCATTCGCCCAAAAATGCACAATTGGTGATGTTAACACACCTATTCGTTGTATTAGCGTTATGGGATAAGCGCTTTTTAGGGTAATTTTAACAGCGGAGCTGTTTAAGATTGAGTTGATCCGGGCCTCGCCTCACTCAGAACTCGGCCCACCAAAGTGGAGAGGAGGAAAATACTAGGCCAAGAAGTGCGAGCGAAGGTGGCCAGGAGGCAAGGAGCCGATAAGCAGGCGGGGGGAGTGTGCGCCTCAAGAAAAATACGCTTCCCGTTGGCGGAATTTAAACTGGGTTCATAGCGTTATGAAATTGGTGTCTATCCGATTGCGCTATCATCGTATTTCATTCGGGCTCATAGCGCGGGAGTTGGCTTTGAATTTTGGCTCTGGCGAAGTGTATTTTGGCTTCGAAAACTGCCAGTTTGTATTTTAGGTGTACTTCTGGAGGGTAGAGTCTGGACTTTGATATGACTGAGTTTGCATGAAGGACGCTTCGCTATCTAACCATCATCTTCCTCTTAAGAAAGAGGCACACCTGAGAAAAGGCAAGTTGAAGCTAGTAAACACCCCAGCTCCGCTGTTTCCTCAGTCTTCCCATCTCACTTTTTAATGTGGCCGATTTTTTTTAGAATCCAGACGCGCAAAAGAGGAAGAAGTTTCAAAAAGGTACAAATGAATTGACGAAGTCATGAACATGTATCCTGCACATAGCCTTGGAAAAACCGATGACAAAAGTAATATTGCCCCAAAGAAACAACCGAAACATACAAAACTGTCAAAAAGGACCATCCACTTATTACGCCTTGCAGTTGCCCAAAAAACGCATAATTGAAGAAATTATCACATCTAAACGTTGTTAGCCTAAATAGTGAAAAAAATGGAAGAAAAATTTCAAACCCCAAGTTGCACAAAATGAAACAAGAATATTAAGAATAAACTGGCGACGTCTAAAACATCCATATTCTACCCGCCCCTCGCACAAAACGGCATGATAATTCCCGGAAAGACATCCGGAACACAAATGAATAAATCGTGAAAAAGGAACAACGTTGTACTACCCATTGCACACTAAAAAAATACATTTTGGTGACGTTGCAGCCCGTAATTGGTATATTATGTAAATGTAGAATATTTGGTAAACAAAACAATACAAATGAACTGAACAACCATATAACGTAACGCATACGGCTACATACACAAATGTAGTTATAAAAACTCACAATGAAGACAAGCCGCGTAAGAATGCCTACTCACTAGCAGACAATTCTCTAAATTTCTGCGCATTAGCTTGATTAAAGGTATGAAGTTTCGAGAAAGTAATAAACGTTTACCCCGGTAACGGGTTCAGAAAACCGACATGGAGCTCATGCTACTGTTTCAGTGAACATTTGATCTTAAGTTTGATTGCGAACGCATTTTGGCAAATCGTACAGTTCACTGGTTGCTGGAGGTACAGCCGCCACAGTGAACATTGCAGGTACTGCCTGATGCACAAAGGCGGATTCACTAGAGTTTAATATAACAAAGTCTAACGCAAAGCCCGCGAACTTTACAATTTCTTAGAAGTTTCGCTTTTTTTATGCTTGACTCATGCCAAGTACAAAAGACTGTATCGTAGAAGTGGTTTGAAAAACGCATACGCAAAAATATGATTGCCGTATACTTCTGCAGGATGTTTCAACAAACTGCGGATAGAACATAGCTCCCTGAGAGTTTTCAAAAGAAGCTTTAAGGCCTTATGGTTTGTAGTTTAGCCTGCTTGAAAAAAGTATTAACACCAAACATCATGGGAAAGACCCTGTCCTTTAAGAAAGAAATTCTAAAAGTTTTTTGACGCAGTATGTTTAAAATTTACAATTCAAAAAAACATCCGAAGTATTACAATCCCCTCTCACATAATTGCTGAGCTGTCGCACTCCACATAATTTTTTCAAACCAATTTGTACTAAGCAATATTTTTTTGCTGTATTGGAGTCTATAAAATGCTGAACGCTATACTTTAACACAAATTAACAACCGTTCCCGCAAGCCCAAAATATTTCATACTTTAGTTCATTCAAATATTACTACTTTATTCCATAAAATTTCATACTCTCATCATTTCAGCAACAGCAAGAATATATTATATCCGGCCATTAGCTGCACTCTCTGCTCCCTATAAAACACAAGTACAAATACAGTAAACCAGTATATAGAACATAGCTAATAAAACCTTTCGAAAAGCCCTTTGCATTGACATATTATGTAATTTACAATTCACGCCGCATAGACAAACGCATTGCTTGTTCTCACCATGCAAAAGGATACCGTAAAGTTCAAGCGAGGTTAGCAAAAAGCAAAACAAAGACGCCTTCCGCATGGACAAACGCATTGCTTGTTCTCAGCATACAAAAGGATACCGTAAAGTTCAAGCGAGGTTATCAAAAAGAAAAAAAAAGCGCCTTAAAAGCAAGGGTCTCCCCTTGACATGGGATTATTTTTTTCACCTACTTGTACAACCTAGCATTATTATCCACCAAATTGGTCGAAAGCTATTTTATCCCGGATGTAAGAAGCTTTTCAGAACAACCTGCCTAAAGACGTGCCATTGGCCTTTGTAACGTTTCCGATATATGTGGCCGGTCGCTTTTGGGTTCAATGAAGCGACAATTGCTATTTAGGTAGTCATATACATCATAAACCTCAAGTAAGGTTTTAGAGCAAGGTGGAAAAAACAGGCCTTTTTAACATTTTTCTAGGTTCAGTATATAGATGGCCGACCACTGTCGGGGTCTGCGGGGCGGCAACCGTTATTTCTGCAGTTTTTACCTGCATATGGGGTTCATCCTCGCTAGAGGTGTTCTTAAGAAATCAGCGAAAAGGCGGCTTTTTGACCTTTTTATAAGCTTTATGTGTAGTTGGCCGACCGCTGTGAGGTTCAGTGAAGTGGCGACTGTTATTTATGAAGATCTAATATACCTATATATAAATATATATACGGTCTTGTATGTAGCTCGTGCTGGTGTACTGCTAAGAGTATCACAGAAATGACTTTCGGTAGCACTTTTCCATCCCCTAAAACGACCTTGTTGAATCTTTGTCTTCTGTCCTTTGTGTTGGCTTCTTTTGAGCGCCAAGGTAAAGCATACTTCCATTGTTGCCTGATTACACCGTTGTGAAATATGTCCTGCCCTGCGCAATGTTGTTGCACTAACTCTAAATTCTTGTAAGCAGTATGATCCATACATGTACACGAACTGTGTAGTTTATGTTTAGGCTAAGCAAACGTAACCACGAAAAGGAAACTGCTACGTATATTTTCGATTAGTAAGTTACGTAGATCTGTAAAAGATACTATACAAAGTGTGGAAATGTTCTTATATTTCTCCACTTGCCTAAGACATCCCATTAGGTACTTCTACAAAATTTTCTGAAAATCATTGGGTAAAAACAGATCCTACGTGTTAGTAAATGATAAGAAAGTGTTCTAATGATGTATACTGAATACCTATATGCCTTATATTACACGTGCTTGCTAGCGCTTGTCTTTTAAAAGTGAATAACGGCTACGGACATCCGCTGCTTTCAAATTACCCATGGTCACTTTTCATGCTTCAATCTTTTATTGCGCTCAACTTAGTTGGAATAAGAAAGTGTACTTCTGATCCCGTGCATTTATTTTTACAAGCAATTGAATACTACGTCCCATTGTTAATGTACGTTGATGTTTTAGAAGAATTATTCATTTCTTACGTACATGGCGATGTTATACTTACTAATCTATGCCATGCCGACTACATACCCTAAATTTATGGGGAATATAATTTTTAGGCCCAATCTACAAAGGAAAAAACTTTCTTCGTACTAGGGCGCAAGAGCACAAGAAGTATCAACATATAAATAGCTTCAAGCTCCTGTGAGCCTGTAACCGATATTCTATATATTGTTGGTTGGTGCAATATTTTTGCACAAAATGTCGAAAAGCTGATGGGACCCAATTGTGGTGCCTTTGAAAACTGCCTGTGAATTTTCAGAGACCGCAATTGTCTATCCGAGAATGATCAGTTCAAGATCGGATACTGGAGAAAAAGTTCTAAAAATAAGAGAAGACATGACCCTAAAGTTAATAAGAAGCACCGTATTTTCCGAACAATTTCTTGTACACACAACCGTCGATGGAACGCCAGCTCGTTACGTTGTAAGTTGCTTAAGCTGTAAATTACCATCTTTTACTTCAGTTACTACGAGCGCGTGTGCGACGCTATTTGCTGTGCTGCCTCCCCCATAACAGAAATAAAGCTATGCGAAGTGAAATTTATTAAAAAATGTTAATTTAGTTTCAGCCAGTAACAGGGATGAAACGTCCGCTGCAGTGTACCTCAACAATTCACCTAAACTCCTATCATGAATTCCTGTAACCATACCGTGTTCACTTGAATAAGACATTGTGAGACTGCGAGTTTCAACCCTTGTTGAGCTCGCAAATATTCCAAACATGTATTGTTCTAAATACAAACTAAATTTTGTTCTTTTTTTGTACTAATTTGTGGAACACAATATACAGTGTTTTTATATATCGGTTTACGGTCAACCATTCGCGCATTTTATAAACGTTTTTGTGCTATCAATTGATGCTTTTTGCACATAATTCATTCTTGAAGAAAATAAGCTATTGCTTACAGGCTTTCCGTCGCAAAGGATTGTACAGCCCGACAAATAGCAAACCCTTTAAATGCTTCAGTTTACCCATTGCTTGAACAAGCGAAATCGAGTTTTTAGCATGCATGGTAAATTTTAGTTTCATTTAAGACGATTTTCACGAATCACCAGTCATTGATTGTTCACTGCAGTAGGAAAGATGCCCAGTTTCAGCTCTTATCCTCTATTTTCCCTTCGAGAAGGAGCTACCATTTTTTTGCTATTCACAGCTATATGGTGTTCTTCTTTTTCTGCTTTCAGCGTATTCCATTGACAAAGTAACATTTTAATTGCACGCGCGGACCTTCACGGTACAATTTTTTCGCGAAACGGGTGCGGTCGCAAAACACACTGTGTCAGACGCTGAATGCCCTTAGCGCAGTGTATTTGGCCCTCACAAATGATATGATCGTTGAAAAAAGGCTTAGAACGCTAATCTAGTGATAATAAGATTGAGGCACAATACTGAGAATACCCAGATGCATGGGTGGCTGTAAAGCAAAATTTGTTGAAGTAGTGGTAACTGAGGGAGCACTTTCAGCCGTATTGAAAATTCCCGATACATCTTTCGGGGCTGACGACGCTCAATTTTTACGGATTACCGTTTGATGCTGTAGCGGACTTCTTCACGCTGAACGTCCGCAAATCTGTCGTTTTTTAAATATCCTAAAACATTTATTTATACCTAAAACATTTTTTTAGCATTCAGTTCAGTCAGACAATAACATTTTCAGACGAAGGCTAACGGAAAAATAGAGACCAGTTTTGCATGCCAAAATGACAAGACTGCCAAGAACAAGAAAAACTGCGAACTGAATGCGATGAAGCTTGACAGCTTCCAAAATATCACAAAGGGTGGCGACACTCTTCCAACAATACCGCTACTCACACAAACATTTGTTTTCCTGATGATATTCAAACATAACCAAGGTAGTGACTTTTTTCGTTGTTTTGTGTTACATATTAGGCAGCTTTAGAATACGGAAAGCCGGCGTTGGGGATCCCCAAGAAGTTAGGGCAACCCAAACGCAACGGGCACGAGCGCTGTGAGTTTTAGAAGACCTGCGCCCCCCCACAACCCACAACAGGCTTGCATTTTTCGGGTAGGCTCGGGTCACCTCGGGTGAAATAAAGTGGTGAAAAATGCCCGCCAGGTGGGATCCGAACCCACGACCTCCAGAATACCGGCCTGGTGCGATAACCACTACGCTACCGACGGGGCTATTTCCCACCACTTTCCCGGGTATTTATGTTAAGGTTATTATGTTTATGTTATTTTTTCACCACTTTCTTTCTGACTGAAAAAATTCTTCATCTCTTTCTATGACCTACCGCATTCCCCCTTTTTGCTTTCCGAAGTTTTCTTGACTGCCAACCCTTATTCTGTCTTAATTTACCGAGCCCCTCATTTCCCATTTCAGATTCGCTACAGCTACATGCATAGCGAGGGCCTCTGTTGTGGCAGTCTTGGTGCCAAAGGTAGCTTAAGAGGGTTCAACGCTGGTCGACCACTCTCGACAGTTCGTAGCACTCGATTCACGGCCCGGGGGTTAAAAAGAAGGTCCGCTTCACCCCGAGTAGTCGAGTGGCGTTGGCTACCACCCCCAAGTGCAGAAAACAAAAAATACCTTGAAATAAACACACAAGAAAGTGGTGGGGAAACAGCTCCGCCGGTAGCGTAGTGGTTGGGGGTTCGGTGGTTCGGACCCCACCCGGCGGAAATTTTTTCACCACTTTCTTTCTGACTCAAAAAATTTCCATCTCCTTTTCTATGACCTACCGCATCCCCCCATTTCGCTTTCCGAGATTTTCTTGACTGCCAAACGCTTATTCTGTCCTTAATTCACCGAGCCCCTCATTGCCCATTTCTGATTCGAAATGGAAACTAGAAAGAAAGAGAAAACACGCGCCTGGATTTTTCTTCGTTCTCACGTAATTAACAAAAAAAATAAGTGTAACGTCCACTAACGGCAAAAAATAGTCTAACCCATTCCCCTATGGACCTCTGCTTTGGTGGTGTAGACTGCCGGAATTGCTTCTGTAGTTCCTAACGAGCCCCTCATTTCATACCCTAATATATATATAAATATAGTTTTATGTCTATATATGCGTGTGCCCCCCGTGAACTGAGGGGGAAATTCGAACGGAACCACTCCTTTTTCTTGTGCTAAATCAACTATCAGTGGCCTTAGATTAAACATGTTAAGGAAAAAGGAAAAAAATTTCGTTGTGAAGCCTATAGTTGTGTGACTACCATTCTGAAGTGTGTGTTGTAAGAGCGAAAACAGCTCGAAATATCGTTGTACTATGTAACACGTTTTATTCTGCTATACACACCATTTCCGCCCGGCGTTCCCTTATTGGAATTTCTTCTTCAGTTGTAGCCCATTCGTGAGATTGCCGCACAGTGTTCACCTAGGTGAAAGATTGAACCTCCGAAGCACTAACAAACACGCGGCCACACCTATGCTTTCCCAGATTATACTGTGATTTTGTTACTGCTGCACCATGAATTTTGGCACTGCGAAAGCCTGCTGACAATCCCTGAGCTGCTGCAGAACTCTACGACCAGCAGCATTTGGGACATCCGGATACTTTTGTGCGGCAGTGCCAAGGCTGCCCGCTCATCCCGAGTATTCCTGGAGTAGGAACCACTCCCACTTCACCGGGTCAATCAAACATTTTTTACTCCTGCAACCTCTACGTTTTTACTGTTCCCGTATTATGCTATAATATTGCAAAGAGGCAGGAACTCCAATATTTTTCCGATCAAACCATAATTTCGTAATGGTTGTGTCATTTCTGTCAGGTTAAATTGCACAAAGGCGTAGGCTGCCGTTATCCCCTTGTGGTGAACCCAAGCGAAAGGCGGAGTGTGCGTACGTTACAGGTATTCAAATCTGAAAATGGTCATTAAGAAGCCAGTTACAATTGCACGTGATGTCTGTGTTCACAGGTCAATGGGGAAGATGCAGAAGCAAATCTATACCATGACGCCGAGACCATGTCTTCACTGCACGTCTCTGAAGAAGACGGCCTTGAAATTGTATGGACACTTTGTTGTAATTACTCATTTAAAATATTTCAGCAGCTAAAACTAAGTTAGCCAAGTTTGAAAGCATTTCAGCCATCGCATGGTCCCTTGAGGAGCCGTGACGTTATGAAAAAGACAACTCGCAGGGAACTCTGCGCAACAAAAAAGAACTTGCTTATGGAAGAAGCTGATTGACAGATTCGTTGTAGGGTTTAATGCGCCGACGCAACGCCGGCGATGAGGCCCGCCGTAGTCGAGGGCTCAGGATTAATTTTTACCACCCGGGGATCTTTAACGTGCGCCTAAATCTCGTACACACGGGCGTTTTTGCTTTTCGCCTCGATCAGAAAAGCGGCCGCCGCGGCCGGGAAACGAAGTCGACACCTCGTGCTCAGCAGCGCAACGCCTTATCCACTGAGCCACCGCGGCGGGTTTAGGGAAGAAGCTGGGTTGGGTTGTAGAACAAAGTGCTAGAAAAGACAAAATATTAAAATAGACGCTGCCCCAAATAATGCTAGCAATTTTATTACCTGTCAAGTTGCTTGTGCCCACAAGTGTGCACATCAGAAGTCTTTGATACTCCATTTCAGTTTGTAGCCGTTCAGTCCACTTGTGGCTAGAATAGTTCTGGAGTTTTTTCGACCAGTACCAAAACAGAATGTTTCTACGGAAACCTCGCAATTTAATCAGGGTGGCCCTATTCATTTACAGGGCCTAAAGAACAGATATTACTGCACCATTAATACTTTTTTGACGTCAGTAACACCTATTTCTTTAACTGGGTTCGTCTCTGTGGCAAAAAGACAACTACGACAAAATTTAGGGGAAAATATGTACGCTGAAATAACTGCCCATAAGCATTCATAACCAGTGCACTTCGCAGACATGCTTAGTTGCGGACAAAATTTCCCAGCTTTTCTTGTCGTGCTGGCTAAAGGGACACTGAAGTGATGTGTAAACCTTCTGGGATTACGTGAGCAAATTCAAGTCTGGAGTCCCTAGACCATGTTTCAAACTCCCCAAATTTATTAAGTAAGAAAATCAATCAAGAAATCAGACAATCAATTACACAGTCAATCCGTGGCATCTTGTTGTTTCAGCTGGGCGTCTTAGGTCATACGCTACGAATAAAGCCAGCACCAGAGATCGCTCGTTCACTAGATGGCCACATCGCTCACGTGCTGTTCCATGCGGACGAGCCTGACCTGCCGGTGGAAGAGGAACACAACGACTATGGTCAGTATATTCGCCTGTTCATGTACCGGTTCTATTGCACGTGTAAGTGATGCCGTTTTATTATGTTTCAAGACGCAGATCGTGTATAAATATTTTATTCAATAAGTGTCGCAGAAAACAAAACTGCTATTCAGATATTAGTTGCTGCATCACTTCCCTTCTAATAATTTATGGTTGGAAGCGTCGTTCATGCTTTGTTCAAATTGTCGCCAAGAGGAGCTTGATCCCAATTTTGACTCTTATGTGTCACGCTCAAATGTGTCAATGGAACCAACTGACGCTGTTTACGCATTTACCTAAAAGTTGATGCCGAGTGTATCAAAAGCAATTGCTACCCCAAAGGTTTTTATACAAAATACAGAGATTATGAAAAACATTTTCGCGCAATATTTTCGGTCGGAAGTCAAGACGCTACATTTAGCGACCCCGCACGGGAGTAGGCTCTTCGAGCTAGCATATAGGACTGCGCTTGAAGGACAAGGGTGAAAAAATAAACAGTTTCTGCATCACTTAAAATTTTAAGAGAATGCGAGATCGTCAGGTGGTCTTTGTTTTCATGGGTTTATGCTTAAGGCGGGAGGGATAATATTGCTATTTTTGTGCAGAAAGTTTTCAAGGGAAACAAAAAGTACACCTCTCCGTCTAACGATGATGATGGTTGAACGCGATGATTTCTCGTCACAGATTTTGTGGTTGTTGTTTGAGTTTCACAAACCACAATGAGTATGTGTATTCCGCCAAATGCAAAAACGTTTTTCTACAAGCTCCATTCTTCCACACTTCAAGTTAAAACATGGCCGCGCGAAAAGGAATGTCTATTTCTCGGTCGTACACTTGTCGGCTATGCAATCAACCACAGACAATTGATCATTGTTTTGTGTTGTGCCGGGACGCTGTGTTCTTCTGGGACGTTTTGCAGCGGACACTAAAAAGGACTTGACATCAGGTCGTACACCATTGGCTTCTTGCCATTTGAAGATGGTAATCGGATGTTATTTGACGTTTTTGTTCTCCTCGGATTGTTTAGCTTGTGGAAGTGCCGCATGACTGATCGGCATGCGGAACCCCCTAAGCCGACCATGTGCATTTTTCGGGAACAGGCGGCATTGGTGCGGAGCGTTTATGATGCGGAGAGTGATCCACCGGAGCGGCTGCCTCTTTTGTATGCGTGCGTTTGTTTGCCTGAGTTTTGAATTGGGGCCGATCTTTGTTAGACTCATGTCCTTATCATTTGCGGCCTGTTAGTGTTTATATTGTGTGTTAATTGTCTTGACGGAGTTTTGCTAAAGTTTTGCTAAAATTTCCATGCATTAAAGACAAAAATATCGAAATGTAGTAATGTAATAGACGCCTGCTTCATACCGTGACGGACCCCGGTTCAATTCCGGCCACCGCCAGCATTTTGTTCTTTCACTTCACTCACGATCATTCATCATCATTGTCAAAGGAAGTTGGCTTTCCTTCAAGGTATTTTTGTGTTACAGACACATCAGTGAGAGCACTAAAGCTTCGCCTTAATGAAATTTTGTATCTTTTCAACTTATCAATTTTTGTTCGGAGTTCTCGTAGTCCACTTTCTTCTTGGGGTCGTACTTACCAGACAAATTGGCAACAGTAATCTTCGCCATAATACTGATGAAATCGAAAATATAACCAAGTCTTTCTCCACAGGTGTTCCAGATTTCGAAAAATATGGAGAAAAAGCGTCGACTTTGCGGACGAGTCATCTTACGCAGCATCATCGGACCTTCCAAATGGTACGCTGCGTGCGACATAAAATTATGGGGGCATTCTACAAAGTGAGCCCATGTTTCGCGTGAAAGCACTTCCTCTCTGACTTCTCCTGTCGTTGTTTGCCTAAACATTCGCTTATTGTTTATGCAACGGCGTAATACATTTACGGTCATTTATCTCAGTTTAGGCCCACTTCAAAACTTCATAATTTTGTGTATTATTCCGCCATAACCGCTGCACCACAGACCTTATACTTGATTCTGTGCAAACCTTTCGCTTTTATGGCTGAGCTTCACACACCCGAACCACAAATTCAAGCTTAAAAGATAGACAGCTCTCGACGTAACATCTGCAAGTCGCTTCGCTAAAGCCAACGGGAGTGGCAGTGCTCGCACCGGCGGAGTTTCACTTGCTTAGGCATGGTAGCAGGTGACGCATTTCGAATGTACTTATCTGCGAGGTCGCACACCGACTATCTTGGGTGTTGAAAGCAATGCGTTTTGTTTGCCCTGCCCGTTTGTCATTCTGTCCCCGTTTTATTACGGTCTACAAATGAAGTGAAACAACCAAATAAGTTTAATGTAAAGCCCAGACAGCAAGTGGTTACAGGCATTCCAGTTGTTTTGTATAAATTACCTGGGTTTACCATGCCTGACGGAAATTTTTGAAACGGGAGCGAAAGGACGGAAGTTAGAAAAGGGAGAGACAGTCAATATTAATGCAGTTCTACGAAACATGAAAGCTGTCAAGTGCGGAGCAGTGATTCGCTAAAGGGGAGGGCTGTGGCGTCCTCTCTTTACTCCTTTCAGTACCACGCTGGTGTTGATACCGCAATCAGTGATGAGGGGGCGCCGTAGCTCCAGAACAAGCATGTGAAGAGTCTTAATTTTGTTTTCATTATTTTTTAGTAATAATGCGCTAATTCATGATTCTTTTCAAATTTTTTTTTATTTTTGTGATTACTTATTTGCGGCCTAGCAACGGCAGCTGTCGTGGCAACGGCGCAGCGCAATGATCACCCCCCAACACTTTGCATACAAAAAATGTGTGCCTGGGTTCCTCAATGCCATTGAGATCGGCTTCGTAACGCGAGCGACCCAGGTTCGAATCGCAACCAGGGAACCGCAAACCTTGCATTGACCCCTGACCTATCTTTCTTCCCGGTCTACCAGGCAATACCACCATTTTAAATTTACCTCATTGGTCGCCCGCACAAACGCTCATAAATATTCATTTTCCACGCGAACAAAATATCTGACTAGAACAGTGTGCTTGTCACTGTGTTCAGTTCGCCAATTCTGCATGCATCAATTGATCAGCCTTTTCACACGTAGAAATGTTTTGTCGTTGCCATTCTTTCGTTAGCCTTTCTAAGATAGAGATTGTATAATTACATTTGCCTGATATGCTATGTTTTTATCTTTCCACTCCAGCTTGAGTCGAATTCTGGCCTGCAGTATTGCCTAATAATAGAAAAGTGATCTTTTCGAAGCCTCTGTTCGGGTGCGTGACACCGCGGTACGCGTTAGTGTGGTGGCTGCGACGATTATTCGGGCTTCAAAAGTGCCTCGCACTGAAAAATCAACACTTGCACACATAAAAACACAATATATGAGCAAAGTGCAGTGTAATCGTCCCCTCCCTGCCCGCACAGTCACTTCCCACATTATTTGGTGTGGCCACAACAGGAAAACACATGTCTTGCTCTCTGCACAGTTAGTCGTTGCGTCTCATAGTTTGAGCTGCTTCAGCTTCTCTACCCACGGCCCGCGTATTGTCAGCCCCGTCCTTCGACATATATTCGCAACGCCTCAAAGGTTTTACGCTGCCTGACACCATCAATTAGGACGACACCTAAATTGACCAAAAGTTCCAAGTGGCGCCCTTTCCCTTCAGGACCTTCATTGAGAGGCTTCACACTACGACAAAAAAACGTTGCCTAGTAACGCTATTTCTTGAGTTTTCGTCCATGGTTGTCACATTTGGAGAATTTTCATCGTACAGCCGATTTTGGAAGCTCGTGGCTACCCAAATTTACGATGTGAAGATTGGTTTCTTTCCTGCTTTTTTGAGCAATGGTGATTTCATATTTTTTCACAGACCTTCCGGCACGTTACTTCCCAGAAAAAAGACCCGATACGGGCTTTTTCGTGCATCTCAGCCCGGAAGGCGAAGGACAGAGCCAATCAACAAGCATTTGGGAAGATAGTGGTAATCTGGCAGGTAGATAAAAGGACCTGGCGACCATCAATACATACCAACAACCACCGCTAGGTACCGGCATTACGGGAAAAGTATAGCGCTGGCTTCTTAATATCGAGGACCTGAATACCAAAGACCTGATACCAGCAGAACCTTCAAGCGACGCCGCCGATCATATAGTGCGATGTTCAGGCGCCCAACGCGTTCTTGAAGTTCTATGCAGAGTGGTAGGAAGTGTTCACGACGATGCACAACGGGCGCATGAATGTAAGCATGCAGAGAAAGTAGTGAATAACGTGTGGCGGCAAACGCACGTTCTGTAACTTATTCACATTCTTTAAATGCATAGGATAACTTACATATTCAAGCTTTCTTCGTAGGCAACTGTATACAATTGCTCCTTTTTCGCGCCATAGCAAATCAACAAAATGTGTGATTCGGGGGGTTACCACCTGCGAATACTATGCCTTTTTTTGCAGCTAGGCGCAAGCGAACAGGAGTCACTAGCGTCGCCCTTCTGAAAATCGCCATTTTTCTGGCTCATTTTCACATGTTCGATTCACGGTGGCGGCTCTTTTCGTCACTCTCAGCAGTTTTCTGGCGCCATTTTTTTCCGAGGACCTGGCCACCCTAGCTGCGACATACAGCTACCGCCCATGCATGCCGGTGGCCGCAAACACTAGCATATTTATTTTTCGGTAGCTTGTGCCCTTAAAATTTTCGATTGATTGATTGATTGATTGATTGATTCATTGATGATTGATTGTGATTGATGATTGATATTGATTGATTGATTGATTGATTGATTGATTGATTGATTGATTGATTGATTGATTGATTGATTGATTGATTGATTGATTGATTGAAATCGCTGACTAAAATGTACGTTCATTAACCGTTTTATAAGCGCTCTACATTTTTGCGGGTATCTGCTGCCCGCTTGAAACGCAACCCTATGCTACGCTTGAAACATCGGCATATTCGTTTTCCGATGTTCCGCTCCCTTTATTCACACGCTTCACACCTAGTTCCACGACGGCGATCTTGAAAATGGGTGGGCATCCCAAATTAGGTCGCATGTCTGCTTGCTTCGCGGCAAATGAAAACTGACGATGGTCTTTTGCCGCCCCTGCCGCGTAACTCCCCCTGCTCTAACCTCCGGCCCAAGAATCTCTCCCTCACCCATCTCGCTCCTCTTATAACAAATGCAGTGCTGGTTTGCTCCCCACAATTCAATTTTCCTGAGTTCGCCCAGTTCGTGCGTCGTTTGTTGGAACCTATTGTAGTTGCATTTTCTTGGAGGATACTCATTAGGGTAATCTGGCTTCAAGGACCTCGAGAATTACAGACCCATCAGCCTACACTCAGTTGTTTACAAGCTGTTTACCAAAATTATAGTTAGCCGCATAGGTTACAGCCTAGATCCCCAAAAACCCAGAGAACAGGCTGGGTTTAGGGAAGGGTACTCAACCAAGGATCACATCTACGTCGTAAATCAAGTGATAGAAAAATTCGCAGAGCATACCGAGCCCATTTACATGGCATTCATAATTACGAGGAAAGCTTTTAATTCCGCACTCGCCGCATTCGGGCTAGCAGCACTAAAAGACCAGAGAATAGGGGGAACCTACACAAGATTTCTAGAAGACATATACGGGGTGATCAAAATTAAGTCGACAGGTTTTTCGAAATTAGGCGCTTAGAGTTACGCTAAGAGCACCTCTACAGTGAGGTTATGCGCCAAGGGGGACACAGGATGAGGTGGTAACTATTGATGTCGGTGGCTTAATTACTTAAATTTGAATATTTACTTTTTAGTGGCTGCATAAGCAGTCATGTTTGTATTGAAAAGTTCGACGCAATCGTGTTTCTACGCAGTTTCATTTGGCAGAATTCATCTAGCGCATTCATACTCCCAGATATCGAACTGCGAAATATAATTTCCGTTCGCATGATTACGCATCCCAGACACCGAAGTCCGCCGCAAATCTCCTCCTTTTTGTTCCGTGTTTCGAAAGCGGTTCCGCCCACAGAAGATAGTGATAACGCCAGCAAAAACTAAAAGGGTCCCAGTTATCACTTTTTTCTATGCCTCCACCCTGTTGCCAATCTAAACACCGCACGCCACAAAAGGAGAAGCTTTGATCCTGTCCCCACTGTCTAGCATGCGTAATCATGCGAACGGCCATTAAACCTCGCAGTTCTATATCCCGGAGTGCGAATACCCTGGAAGAATTCGGCGTAGAAACTGCGTAGAAACAGTTTTGCGTCTAAATCTTCAATACAACATGCCTGTTTACTGCAGCCACTAAAAAGTCAATTATTGAATTTTAATAATGACGCCTCCGAAATCAATAGTTACCACCTTATTGTGT
Organism: Haemaphysalis longicornis; assembly: GCA_013339765.2. Taxonomy (NCBI): domain Eukaryota; kingdom Metazoa; phylum Arthropoda; class Arachnida; order Ixodida; family Ixodidae; genus Haemaphysalis; species Haemaphysalis longicornis. Next base: position 82,478,306 of record CM023456.1, on the reverse strand, counting down.
GTTCCCCTTGGCGCATAACCTCACTGTAGCGGCGGTCTCCACGTATATCTAAGCGCTTAATTTTTTTTAAATCGGTCGACTTTGATCACCCCGTATAAGGAATGCACGGGCAGGATAACCCTTCATAAGCAAAGCAATAAATTCCCGATCCGAGAGGGAGTAGACAGGAAGATACCATCTCGCCAAACCTATTCGCACCATATCTGGAGAGGGTATTTTAAAAGCTTGACTGGGAAAATATAGGATTAAAGATAAACGGGGAATGCTTGAACCGTTTGAGGTTTCCGGACGACATAGTCTTGCCGAGTGGAGTCCATAACACTTCAAACAATGCTTAAGGAAGTATGGCGAGAAAGCACGGCCGCAGAGCTACAAAAAATATGAATAAATCGAAATTAATGATGAATAATCATGCGAAGAACGTCTTATTCAGCTTAGCAAACGAAACGCTAGAAGAAGTAAACGAATATACCTACTTCGGAAAGATGGTTAGTGCTGCCCCAAACAGGAGAGAGAAATCCGGCGGAGAATGGGTATGGGTTGCGGAGCGCTCGGCAAGCGATCCCAAATAATGAGAAGCAAGCTACCTCTATTACTAAAAAGAAAAATCTGCAACCAGTGCATACTGCCGGTTATGACATGCGGAGCTGAAACTTGGCGCCTTACTTAACAACCAGAAAGCAAGCTTAGGTCGGTTCAATGGGCCATGGAACGAATAATGTTAGGAGTAGCACTCAGAGACAGGAAACGAGCTACCTGGATCAGCGAAAAAACTAGAGTTGACGACATCATAGTTCAAATAAAGAAGAAGAAATGAATTTGGGCTCGTCACGTGGCGAGACGAACCGACAACCCGTGGTGAATTAGGGTAACAGAGTGGATACCAAGAGATTGCTCTAGAAGAAGGGAAAGGCCAATAACAATATTGAGTGATGATGATGATTATGTGATGATGAGATGAGATGATGATGAGATGATGAGAGATGATGCATAAACTTTTTGAGTCGAGGTGCTAATGTAAGGGCACCCGCCCGGCGGGAGGCTTCCTTAGTCCGGGATGCCTTGGACTGTGATGGCCATCCGTGCCCTCTCCACCAATCGTCGCTGGTGTGAGAGGTCGGAGCTGGTCAGCAGCTCCCCCCACTGCTCATAGGTAGGGTTGGGGTTAGAGGTGAGGGTAGGAAATTGATGGCCCTTCCATGAGTGGCTGGTTGGCGGTAGGATTTGCATGTGGCAGGGTATAGGGCGGGATACATGGCATGTCGAAGGGTGTTATGAGAGTAGGAGTTGTCTTTAGTCACCGGAATGTAGTAGCTTCATCGCGAGAGAGGTTGTGTCGGATGTGTTTTTGTATGATGAACAATGTTGCTATGTCGGAGGCATATACCACCAGTGTTAGTCGTTCGCACAGGTATTGCCTGTATATACATTTTAGGGATGCAGAAAACTAAAGTAATGATCAATAACCTCGGGGACAGCACAGCGGTTTGAGGTAGGGGCGAGGCCGTGGAAGAAGTAAGCGAATATATCTACTTAGGCCAAGTTGTGACCCCGATCGCAATATGAGGCAGAGGTAATTCGAATGATAAAAATGGGTGGAGTGCATTCGGCAGGCATTCTCAGGTAATGAAGGGCAGCCTACCATTGTCCCTTAAGAAGACAGTGTATGACAGCTGCATCTTACCGGTACTCACCTACGGTGCAGAAACGTGGAGGCTCACTAAGAGGTTTCAACTTAAATTGAGGACGACTCAAGCGCGCACGGAACGGAAGATGATAGATGTAACATTAAGGGACAAGAAGAGAGGGTGTGGTCAGGGAACAAACGCGTGTTAAGGACATATTAGTAGAAATTAAGAAGAAGAAATGGACGTGGGCAGGGCATGTAATTCGAAGGCAAGATAACCGTTGGTCATTAGGGGAACAGAGTGGATCCTGGAGAAGGCAAGCGTTGCAGGGAGCGAGAAAGTTAGATGGCAGATGGATCAAGAAGTTGCGGGATAAATTGGTCGCAGTTAGCACAGAACCGGGGTAATTGGAGAATAATGGGAGAGGCCTTTGCCTTGCAGTGGGCGTAGATAGGCTGGTGATGATGTTGATGATGATGGTGACATTTTAGGGGATATTTTAACTTTCGTCCGGGAGCTTGAGCGAAGGGACGTACGGAGTGTCAGACCTAATTTCGGGGTTTGGCCGGCCTAAGAAAGATTATCGTGTTGAGTTACATACTCAAACGAACCGCGCTTTGAACGTACAAGAAACAACCACAGGACTGAGTAAACGTGCAGGACGAGTGCCTGGAGTGATTATTGCAGCAAAACGAAGGTAATTTTCATAACTGAATGCATAGCAATACAAGATATTTGCCGTACGTAAATCCCTAGTCTCTGTGTGGTCCCTGGGTTTCTTTTAAAGACGATAATCAGTCTTGGTAAATGAAACGCGAAAGTATCGGTCTGTGTGTTCTTCTGCAGCTCGATTTCCCCTCGTGTCCAAAAATGTTTAAAGCACACTTGAACCAGAACTAATTTTCACAAAAACGCAATGAAGAAGACAGTGAAGCGTAGCTGTGTAGTCCCAGGCACCAATGACAAAGAACCTCTTTGTGCGCGCCACCATCGCGAGATCTGTCGTGGCCTACCTGGAAATACTGTAACTACATCTTTCGCCCATCTCATGGTTCACGTTCTGCGTCCTGCCGCCACGTAAGAATATATAGGTCACACCGTTGAAAACTGTACAGCTGCAGCCATTGCTCATGCACGCCTCCATTCATCATAATCATCATCGTCGTCATCGTCGTCGTCGTCATTATCATCACTAACAAAACCAACAGCCTACTCAGGTCCACTTCAGGGCGAAGACTTCTGCCATTCCCAACCGCTCTTGTCCTAGGCTGCTCGAGTCCATTCTTTGCCCTCATATTTTTTTATTTCACCCCTTTATCAGGGTAATGACCTTCCCCTTCTACTAGATCTGTCTTTCGATATCCACACTGTTAGATGGTGGTCCACCGGTGTCCGCTGCGTCTCACAACTTGAGCAGCCCAGGTCAATTTATTTTTCTTTATTTTACGTATGATATTTCGGTGACGTAATTTAAGTATGATATTTAGAAAACATTTTCATTGTATTTGGCGTCATCTAGCGCCAGCCGGCATCGAACTTATCGCAGCAATTTGCCTTAACTACTTTCATGCACGAGCGTATCTTGCCATCGTCAAAATTTATCTGCCTCTGTAGTTTCAACCCTCCCGGTATCCTGTGGTTATCGTTATCGCTTACCGGTTATAATGTAGAGACAAGCAAAATTTTTTTGGATTTTTCATTATCTTTTGGTTTAAAACAAATCGTAGAAGCAAATACAAGAGGTGCCGCAGTTGTGGATTTAGTTTTTGTTAGTCCCATTTATTAGATAACGGCTTCGAATGCGAGGTTACTGATGGTATTTCAGATCACAAGGCTGTTCTTGTTTCCACGCCCGTTCCTGATTGCAATACTTGTTTTGTTTACTCTTTATTTCCTGATTTTTTCCGCGCCGACGACTCATCCATTATCAAATATGTAACTGATTCTTTTGATGATTTCGAACAGCTCAGTGTATTCAATGATGTGAATTCCTTGGTGGCTTCTTTCGAAAGTATTGTTGCAACCTGTGTCCAGCGCTTCGTCCCGCTGGCAACAAAAAGAAAAATTCCTCCCTCCCTGGGATCTCACGTGACATACGTCACCTATCGCGTCATGTCGCGAGTTTAGGGCGTGTAAAAAAAAGCGGTGATCCAATTAAAATTGCCGAATTTACGGATGCCCAAGGAAGAGCTCCGCTTAAAAATTAACCCATCTAAAGACTTCTACTTTAGGGTTATGTTACAAGGTTTGCTAAGAAGTAACACTAGAAAATTTTGGAGTTCAATTTTGCCCTCTGTGGCCTCTACTATCACCGTTCGAATAAACAATGTCCCCTCAAGCGGCTCATTAGCTATCGCCACTGCATTCAATGAGTACTTTCAGTCAGTATTTCAGTTTCATTTCACTTCATTTATTATACCCTTATTGCCCCGAAGGCATTACGTAGGGGGGGGGGGGTCATGAAACATTGTTTACAGACATACAAATGAACCAAGATATTGTTGAAAACACAAAAAACACGCAAAAGCACAAAAGCACTAAACCACCAGAGTTCGAAACGTTTGCTAAAGTAGGAGCATCGCAAATAAGTGTTACATAATCTTACAGAGTTAACAATAGGTCGAAGCAGCACACACTACTTAAGTTGAACAATACATCTTGCACAAAATATATTTTACAGCAAGTATAACTTGAAGGTTAATCTTGAGTGATAATATTTTTAGTTTATCTCTAAAACGTTTATTAACAGTGCATGCGGCGATGTCGTCGGGCAGCGAGTTCCATAGTGTTACAGCGTTAGGAAAAAAGGATGAGCTAAATGCTGACGTACTGCCGGTAATGAGGGCTAATGGACGACTGCGATTTTAACGGGATGAAATTCTGTAAGGTGGCCGCACTCGATACTGTTCGGAAAGATTTCAAAGGACAGTTTTTCTTTGCAGAACGCCAAAACTTTGTCTTCCGAGTCTTTCCACGTTCCGACTCTTTCCACGTTTCCTTGTCACAATCGTCGATTCCAAGGAAAAGTAAACTGTTTCTGTGCAGTCGGTTGCTCACATCAACACTTGCAGCCTTGAGAGCTGCAATGTCTTGGTTTAGATTGCCTGACTCGACAGTGATGGGTGCGGTGTCAGGATTTTCGTAAAATGCCTCTTCTTAGACACCATGCTGGACAGCGTTGATATTATACCTTCCTGCGTTTCATGGGCTTCCTTCAGTTTTGGAATTCTTCGCGGGTGGCAGTCTGTTGCTCTTGAAGTTCTTTAATCGCGTTTAGAATGGCTGTGATTTCCTTAGTGGGGCCGGGGTTTAGCTCTGCGTCTCCACTAAGTAGCAACGGTAGCTGGCTCATTAAGCTTTGCATGAGCATGCGATAACAGGCACAATCGATACAGTGGAAGTACAGGGCGATGGGGAACGACACCGCAATAACACAGCTATTACTAGAACGATATTTTTTAGCACGGTTGAGGTAACTAACCTGGAACGTTAGAAGGCTGAACAAGGTGCGACTGACGATGTCGTGCCCCAGTTAGAACTCGGGCAACAACATCGTCAGTTATGTCGGACAGATTATATACGCCGCGCTCGGGCCTCGTGACTTCTGACGTTGGTGACGACGTCTGTTGCCAGGAGAAGGTAACGGACAACTTCAGGATTCCCGATGTTCCACAAGAGCCACGTTACTCAATTGGCGATATTACCGTTTCTCAGGAGGGGGTCTTGAATCTAATTTTGCACTTGTACAATAAGAAATCATTTGGTCCTGATGGAATTTACAAGGCTTTTATGGTTAGATATTGAGTTTGAACCTGCCCGTATATGACCGTAATTTTTGGAAAATCGTTATCTACCTCAACAGTTCCGTTAGTCTCGAAATCGGCAAAAACATTTCCCATGTGTAAATCCGGCAACAAGCAGTCACCATTGAATTATCGTCCAATTTCATTAACATCTCAATCAAATACACTTCTTGACTTTTATAATCTTTAGTCATATTATGGAGTTTCTTGAGAGTAATAACATTTTGTGTTAGATACAGCATGGTTTCCGTGGCAGATTCAGCCCAATCACTCAGCTTGTCGAATTTTCTCAAGACATTGCCTACGCTCTTGATAAGGGAAACCAGATCGACGCAATTTTTATAGACTTATCCAAGGCGTTCCACACCGTTACCCACTCAAAGTTTCTTTATAAACTTCGCTTCATACTTAATAACTCTGCCTTAGTTGATTGGAGTGGTAGTTTTTTAAGCTAGTGCTCCCAGTATGTTTTATTTAAGTCCTCTAACTCGTCTGTAGGGAATATGTCGTCTGGTGTTCCCAAGGGTTCGATCCTTGGGCCACTTTTGTTTTATTGTATACAAATGATCTGCCAAATTAGGGTTCCTCAAAAAATCCGCCTTTATGCCCACGACTGTGTTATGTACAACGCAATTACAACCAATGATGATCATACTTCACTTAATATTTCATTCACACAGTTTTGCAAGTGGTGCGAAAAATGGCAAATGATTATAAACTTTGCAAAAACAGTAACTTTATCCTTCAGTACGCACAGTTCTATTAAATCATTCGTTCAATGGTTGTTACCTACAGCGGGTGTATGAATATAAGTACCTAGGTGTCGTCTTCACACCCACCTTGTCGTGGTCTAACCAGGCAGAATATACATGCAGCAAAGCACTAAAAAAATTACCCTAACTAAATCGTATATTGCGCTAAGGTTCACTTGATACAAAATTGCTAACGTGCAAAGCGCTCATCCAACTCATCCTAGAATACGCCTGCACTATCTGGAACCCTTATAAAATATGTGCAATTAATACGCTTGAATTATTTCAAAAGAAATCCATTCGCTTCAGATGCCGCCGTTTTTATTGGAACTTTGCCCCGTCATTCAACCTTGCCACACTAGAATTACACCCCCTGTCCGAACGCCGGGATCGCCAATGTCTTCAACTTTTGCAATTTCGCATGAAGGCTATATGCTATTTATTAGAGAACAAATATTTATCCCCTGATAAACTGAAATGTACTGGAAATAGCCACAAGCTTAAATTTGTACCTTTTCAACCACATACTAATCTGTTTAAGTACAGCTTCTTCCCCTAACAATTGAAAAATGGAATTTACTACCCAGTGAAATTAGAGCATTGCCTTTAGAAAACTTTTTGTGTGATTTAAATTGATTGTGTTACTTGAATTTTGCACAATTCAGCCCTTCCTGTATTTGTTGTTACCTGCTGTTTCTCAACTTCGGGGAAGCATGGAGGAGTTTTATTGGGTTGTCATTTATGTCTAACATAATCTGTGAATAGTGTTATTGCACTCTATGTAAATACCTACTCCTGTGATCGCCGAGTTGGGCTACAGTGTTTTAAAAACAATATCGTAAACTCTAGTTTCTTCTCCGATCAAGGTAGCTTTTTTCCTGTTACTCCTACAATTCCTCGTTCCACGGCCCGTTAGGTCAACCTAAGTTCGCTGTTCAGTTGTGTTGTGAGGCGCTAAGTTTACGCTCCATATCTCATACTCGGCAGGACACATTTGTAACACATTCTTCTTTTGAGTGATATAAGGGAGCTTACAGTTCTCATTATTGCACGAAACGACATACGATTTCTAGGTCGGTTTCGTTGCTGGTGGTTTTGTCCCGTAGTAACAACTCCAAAGTAGTTATATTGTTGTACTTGTTCTGGCGTTGCGTTTCCTGAGCTGAAGAGAGCGATTTCGGCATGTTTATTTATCATTTCTTTAAATTTATTCGTGTGTGTTTGTAGCCCCATGGCCAAGCTTTCTGATTGTGGTTCCTCAAGCATTTTTGCAGATGCTATGCCGACTCGCTTAGCAACATTATATTGTCTGCAAACCTCCATTGCCTCAAGTATTTTCGTTTATCCTTTCGTCTGCGCTGCCCCAGTCGAGCTTTCTAAATATGCCCTGAACACACGATGTAAACAGGTTTGGCGAATGTATCTCTCTGCAGTACTGGATTTCTGTTCGTGAGTTTTCGGTTTTCTTGTGAAGGATTACCCTCCCCGTGCATAACCTATCGTCACGCAGCAAAGGACGACGCAGGCTTCTTGAATGAACAACATTTATTGGAGCTATATTGTGCTTCCGGAAAATCTCAAAGAACATACAAGCGGCATAGCAGCAGTCCACGAAGTGATCGCGCGCAGACTGGCATCGGTAAATCGAATGCCGTGGTGTTTCCCCTCCAGCCATTTCTCCTTCGACGTTAACCCCTCGAGAACTATCGAACCAGGTCTAGAACGTTGGTGACCAAAGGCGAACATTCCATTCTTCTGACGATAGGCAATACACTCTACCTATCAAATCAGATAGCCTGCGTGGTGTACAAAATAAATAGCTGAAAGGCGCGCTTTACAAATAAAGTCAGATAAGACAGCTGGGCGCGGCCAGACCTGGCAACAAAACACAATAATAAAAGAACCGAAGGGCACATTTCTCAGCAATATGTCATCTGGGTTTCTTATGTTGGTCTCCTCTATTCCCTTGTCTTTCAAGGCTTCATCATGGTGTTTACTAAATCAAACGCCTTTTCATAGACTCTAAACGGGGTCACTAGGGGGTCACTAAACTCTCTTTTTTTTCAAATATTTCATTGACAACATGCAAGTGACCCATTGTTCAGTATCTTTTTCTAAATCCAGCCAGATTTTCAAAAGGCCATATTTGGACCCAAATGTATGAACATAGCCAAGAGTTACAGCGGTGTAGTTTTTAGAAGTATGGGCTGGGGTTTCTTATTATGACTTATAAGAATACCACGTTAAGACCCTGTCGAAAAAGGTAGGACGAAAACAAACTGTAGGCAGCACGGACTAACGCGTAGTAATTGAAGGGAGCGAAGCTGTACGGAACCTCAGCACGATCACGGCGGTTTAAGTCCACGATTGTAGCCCATTTGCTCCTTTTTCTCTGCCGCAACGACCTTTACTACATCACTGTTGAATAAGTCTGAGACCCCTTCCTTTTCTTGGAAGTGATAATAATTGGACATTACTTTGGAGTGGTGTACGCTATGACATGTCTTTCTCATTCCGCACAAGTGGTGCTACGATTACGGCGAAATCTGGAGTCCGTCTCGTTCTGCGCAAGCGTTGCCATGATTACAGCGAACGCTGGAGTTTTTTTATTTTCTTTGCCAGTCTTGGCAAATTTCCCTGAATTGGTATGCTTTGCTTGACAAACGAACGCCGGGGATGCTAGCGTCGCCGCGAGGCATCCGGGCACGAGCGCCTGAGCATTTTCTTAGGTTGTTTAACTGCCGCGCGATCGCCGCGAGGCACGAGCTTATGTGCTCTTGGCATTTTCTTGGTATTTTTAACTGCGGACATGAACCTCTAAAAATTTCCTTCACAGCTTCGCTGTTAAAACAACCCTTCAAACAAAAGATATCCTGAGCTAATAACATAATAGAAAAGGTCCCTAGCAGGTGGCGGATGAGCAGCGTGAACGCGAGAAAATTGAACTAAATTGAGCAAGAATTTCTTTCAATCCTCATGAGAAGAGAGATAGAGGAAGAAAAGCGATGAAGAGTTTAGAGAAGAAGGAAGGAACAGTGGCGCGTAGGAGGTCGCAGAAGGCAACTATCTTTTCATAGCAATTGCAGCAAACTAAGTAGATACGCGGGCTTTTTTTGGGCAGTTGCATGGGCGATGCACGTACAACTCGGAGTAGATACGGACACCTTACAACTAAACTGACTTCTATTTTCCAGACGCTTCACCCTTAATCGAATCAAGGTCAAGCTCAAAACGTAAGTGCTCACTCACTCTTCTTCCAAACAACTATGGGATCTATTCATTTTGCCTAGCATATTTTTACGATCGAACAACTCAGAAAGAAGAAGGAGGTTCGAATGTACACACCAAATAGGGAAGCCCCTTTTATGTGCAGGTATAGCACAATTAAAGATGCCCTGAACAGGAAATCTGCTTTCTCTTAGCCTAACTTTACATGGATGAACGTGCCTTCTCAGCAACAAAAATCGGAAATGTCTTAGCGATTCGTGGCTTCTAGGTTTTGCTACACATGTTTAAAATGATCGATTTGATGTGAATTTCAAGAGATTTGACACTATCGGCCGGCAGCGCAACTAGTACTGACGTCGTGCTAGGAACGTTCGAGAATAAAACGCCATTTGCCTATAGTACTTTTAAAAGTTGCAATCCACATGTTTTAAACTAACGCATTATATATTGATTGTGCTAAGCAGTTTTCCATCCGCTGGACCGTTTGCGCGACCGCTTCGGTGTTCTGGCAACCGCTGTGGCAGAACTCTGTCCAACCATGGCCGTCTGCACACAGTTCTCCTGCTTGAGCTTGAGTTCTTTGCTGACCACATCTCACTAGCGAAAAATGGTGAGGACGAAGAAGAAACACACAGGACGCTCGCTAGACGTAAACTGAAAACGCTACTTCGAGTGCGGGTAATATAGAGAGATAACATAAAACAACACCCTTTCTGGTCACACCTACTCCCCTCCGCACACACGCTACATTGCGTATCACGCATGCGCCCTCGTAAAAAGAATATCCCTTTTTCTTTGAGAGCAATCTAGGACGTTCTCATACAATTGTCGGCTTGCCTGTAGATATCATAGGCCGGATAATTTCCCGACTGGTTTGGTCACTCGGGTTGCTTGGAGACGGGGAAGTGTTCGGACGTGCCTCACGCGGCTCCACTCTTTCTCCTGCTTTCGCGAAGTTTTACACAAGCTGCCTGAGTTGCGAATTCAGCCACTACCCTGCTGCGAGCGCGGCGGCCCTTCTGGGGGCTCCTGTCACTGGGTTCGACCCAGCATAGAGCCACCAGTCGGTATCGGACATCGGTGCTCAAGCAGCTGCACCTGCTGACGCAGCCTCCAGCTACTCGTCCAGTCCTGTGACCACATTATCACGAAACAGGAACGTGCAGCGGGCTTTTGCGGGCCTATCACCTGTGGAGGATTCCTACTGGTGGCTGGCTTCCAGACACCCGCTACCTGCCACGCACTTGCCTCGCCGCCCCAGTATACGCCAGCCTTTCAGCATGCCCCAGAGGTTACGACTGCGTCCCTGAACGCCTCAGCTACGAACACGTCCATTTCGAGCCCTCGTCATACCCAGAGAGAGCTTTCCGAGGAAGAAATGAATTTGAGGTAGCTACGTCAGCCCACGAGGCATAGCTGCGGTAAGGCTGAGGATGACACATGAGCTACGGGTGATGACGTCAGCGATGTGGACATTTCTATCTGGCCAGCACCACTTCCTTACCTTACCCTCCGCGCATCAAACCACGTCCCAAGCGCACGCGCAAGGTACAGCCTGTTGAAGCCGTTGCGGGCACGAGCTAGCGTAGCCAGCTTACGAAGAGCGTGTCTCACCCCGCTAGCACTGCCAAGCCGCTGGCGCGACTTAAGCAGTGCACCACTTCGAGTCGTCTGCTACGGCGCAACCCCAGGCCCCTGCTTCATGAGGCTCCGCAGGCGGAAGCGTTCAAGTCTCGTCGTCGGCTAGCGTCGTTACCACTGCTACTGCTGCGTTGCCCCGCACTGCGGCCGCTATGGAAGTATCTAAAACGTCTGGATCAGTGAATAACGGCAGAGAAAAACAGAACTACCCACGCGCCCGGGTTCCAACTTTTCAGAGGGCTCACAACAAAGTTGGGACTGCACTCTTTCGACCAACAGACAGAAGTACGAGCTTGCCACCCTTCTCAAGAGCGGCCATCGCTCGGGGACTGATCAAGCACACCTGGTGTAGTAGAAGTCCACGTTAACACCCGTCGAAACATTGTTGCGGACGACGCTGCCACTGCCGTTTGTTTGGCCAGAACGTTTAGCTACCGCACATATCTGTGGCATACCGGTGACATCCCGGTCACCTACAGACCCAAACGCGAGCCGAGGGTTCGTGTACGGCGTTGTTCCGGAACTACAAGTGTGCCAGATCTTAGGACTGGAGTCCTACCCTACCTGTGGCTGCAGTAGAAAAGAGGGCAGAGCGCTCCATACTGCTGCAATTCCAGGGCACGATTCCGCATCCTACTATGTACGTATTCAGGCTTCGGCTAGAAGTGAGACCATGCCGGCCCCACCCCGTGCAACGCAGTCGTTGTGGGCGTCTGGACCACGTAACTTCGTGCTGCCGAGGCCCGTCGAGGTGCTCTTGGTGCGGTGGTGGCGGTCAGGAGCGCGCGTCTTGTTCAGCTGCTGCCCCCCACGGAACTAACCGTGGTCGCAAACACGCTGTGGACAACCTGGGAAACACGCTGTGGGAAACACGCTGTGGACAACCCGCGGTGCCCTCGCTGGCCGCAGGAGCATCAAGTGGCAACGGCGCTACTGCAGTCAACAGAAGAGGAGTCTAGGCTGGTAGTGCGTGCAAAGATTCGGGCTGAGGAAGCTGAAAAGCATCCCATGAATGCAGAAGCAAGCAAGAGGCAAAGAAGAAGCTATGCTGATGCCACCAAGCAACGCAGGATCCTTAAACAGCTGTCTACAAATGCCGAAAAGCAGGGCGGCGCCCATCCGGCAATGGGCACCGCTAATGCAGGCCAAGGCATGGCTTCTACTGATCTGTATGGAACCACTGAAGTGTGGGATAGGCGCGACGCAGCGCTACAGGCTCTTCTGACTGCTATGCAGTCCATTTCGTCCACCCTACAGCCAGACGCTCCGGCTTATCATATTGCTATGGCTGCCTTGGCAGCACAGCAAACTCTTTTCAACATTACAGCTCCTGCTGCTCCACCAGTGGTGCTCCAAGGTCCTTCACAGTCAATACATCAAGGCCAGAGACCGCAATAGACGATAGCGTCCGCGAATTCCCCAGTAGAATGTACGTTTCTTAAACCCCCACTACGCCGACCTTGTATACCGCCTCATTCGGGAATAATTCGATGTGGTTGCATTGCAGGAGCCGTACACTTGCCCGGGGACCTATCGTCTTCCTCGGTATGTGGCCTACCACAGTGTCACCACGTGCATGATAGTGTATGTGTCAGGCAAAACTAATAACCCAACTCACCCGGCTGAAAACACGCGACGCTCAAAAATCATAATATCATTAAATATATTGTGAAAATTGCCCGATTTCTTTCTGTAAAACAAATAAATAAATCTGCTGCACATTTTCGCAGCAGTTATAAATACTGCATCAGTTACAAGCCGTACCGCGCTTGAAACGAAGCACTAGAATGAATCCCGGAGCAGAGGACATCTGCGGACGCTGCTTCTCGCCACGAGTGCTTCCCTCTTGCCTCTCGCGGGCTTCTAAGATTTGCGCGCGGTTTTCATGTTGCACAGGCAGGACGGGGAAGTTAGGGCAGTCTAAATATGAACCAATGGCATAGAGGATAAGAACCATCATTCACTGGAACTCGTCATACCTGGATTCTCAACAACGTTTTTTTTATTGTAGGTTTCGCGTTCTAAAAAGAAATCGAAGTCCCTTCGTCTAACGACAACGATGATTGAAACGCGAAGATTTCTTCCGCCGCGAAGCGACTCCAATGAAAGTCCAGTCGCGTGAGCTAAACACGGAGGTAAAATAATTGTTCAGGCGGTTGCACATTGATTGCTGCGTACGGGTTCTCCATCAGCACTTGTTAGTCCAAGTTGTTCGCACATAGACTTGGATGATACAATGCGCCAACGTTTGTTGGGATTAGATTAAGTATTGATAGTAGATCAGAAGAAAAATTTATTTTTTGCTTCGCTAAGTGTTGTAATGTACTGTTTGGCGCACGTGTAGTATTTTTCCCGTGTGGCCGTGTTGTTTATTGGATTCGCGAGTCTGTAGAGACGTTTTTTTGTTTAAAGTGTATTTCAGTTGCCTACTAAACCACTGATTGTTCGAGTCGCAGGTTACGCTTAGCGTTGGTATGAATTTCTTCTGTAATTCAAGAAGTTTGTTTTTATACAACTCCCAATTAGAGTTCACGGAGTGGGCTAAATATGAGTCACGAAAGAACAAATGAATATAATGGAAGAACAAATGAATCTAATGCACCAACAGATAGACGGATTCAGTGCTAAGGCAGGAAAATAAAATAGAATTGTGCGGACCTCAGTGGGATCATTAGGGCTGAGAGGGGGAAAAGGGTGTTTAAAGGCAAAGGGGGGTAAAAGGACGGAGGGGGGGGGGGGGGGGGTAATGGGATTTACGCGGCAGGAGTGGCAAAAAGATATTGTCTCTGGATAGAATCTGAAGCGGAGCAACCAGATACAGGGCATTTTTTTTTTTCTCGTGGGGGACTGGGCAATGTGATCACTACTTGACAAATTTGACGTCTCAGCATTTAAACCTTGATATATAAGGGAGCACCGAAGTATAGCGAGGGTATTTTTATGTAATAAAGACATTGGAAGTTACGAATTGTGCTATCTCGATCCTGTTGCGTGCCATCCCTTGGTTCGCGTTTGTATGACCACATTGTGTTGTCGAAAATTATTGCATGGGCTGTTATTTCACAGCCTTTGCAGGCGTGCTTTCTCATCAACAATTCTTTTTTTACCATAAAGCAAACACTCATGCTTTAAAGAATGACCTTTCGAAATGCGCAATCCGCATGCAGGTCACAGGTTACCGAAACATATCTACCCGGAAGTGCACATTGTTGCCGATTATTTATATTGCAAAGCATACGACTTTGACACGCGGAGCATCCTCAGAAGCCTGGCAATCTTGACTAATGCCGTAAGTGCGTCAACGTTTTTTTATCGCTGTAGGTATCACAATGCAATCTTGGCGGTATGATGTATCCACTGAGAGATTTGCTGTTCGTTAATTTACCTCAAATTTAGTCCGATGAATTTCACAATTTTATGGCACCCTGAGAGCATGTTACAGAGGCAGTGTATACGTAAAGTTGTTCGTTTCCGGGTTTATATATTTTTCTTAAGGGGGGGGGGGGATAAAAATCGGGTGCTGTTTTTCGGACCGATAATCGAGGAAAAATCTCGTTATTTTGCAAACCCATTCTGAAATTACGGTTCCTTCATGCCAAATCTATAGATATATAATACACTCAGTTTGTTTTACCAGAATTTATCACCAGCTTCTTAACTCTAACGCGTTGGAATTTGTGTTTCTATCACGGTTTTCTAGCAAATACTCTCGGAAATTTCGTGCTTCCTTGGACATGAATTAGTAATGATGATCATTGGTTTTCTGCACATCCTTGTTTACATACATTGTCCTCTGAATTCGCAACATGTCGGTCTCTACTCGAGACCTCCGCGACCATTGAACGCATATCTTAGCCGGGGAAACGTTCTCTCGAAATCACATCTTCCATTAGCTAGACACAACAATGTCTGTGCAGAGTTTTCCAGCCTGGGGTCGTGAGTGGCCAAGTTAGGCCAAGACTCAATGAGTTCGCAAGCTTTGTTTCTGGGGCTTGCTTTCAGCAGGTACTGGTTGGGAACGGCGTAACGTGCGCGCACGATTGTACAGATCACTACCTTGAAAAGGTCCATTGCGAGATAAATTGAGTGTGACCCGATTCACCTGAGTCATGTTCGGGGTGTAAAAAACGGGTAAAATCTGATTTTACCCAAAAACGAACAACCCTGCGTGTACGTCATTTGTGTAAAGTTTACATTTTATCTTGAAGTTTCACTTTTGCCTGCTAGAAAAAAGAAATACGCAGTATTCAACACGCGTGGGAAAAACATTTATTTAATTTCTCTGCTTGTGAGTGCTATAGAAAGTTTCAGGCATTGATACCCAGAACATGTGTTCCAAAATAAAAACATAGGCACATAAGAACATGTTTCTTTTCCTATTTCGCCATTTTTGCACATTGTTTTGTAGACTGCCCCAACTATGGGCATACCTCGACATGTATTCGCTTCCTTGAGCAATTTTAATGACTGCCCTTGTTATCGCCAGCTCGGTGCTTACTGGTTTGAACTCACACATGGGCTAAGTGTGTGTTCTATGTCTAAAACCACCTTCATTCCTATTTTATTCAAGGCAAACTTGAGATATCTAAGCCTGAGGCAACCAAAAGTTACGTTGAGGATTGTTGGAGTTTCTATAACAAAAAGCGTAAGTATCTTGAATAATACTTTCAACCAAAACACGTGTTTTCTGCCTAAGCAACTAGGACATTCTCTATTATTGTGCCATTTTTTAGGAAGCAGAAGAACCATACATGGTTAAAGTGAAAGGCTATGAGAAGACTCGAAACATCCTTTACGAGCATACCCTGTGGAACTTCACAGTATATTCCCGAAAACAGGATTACTTTAAGACGGCTGATATCGCCTTTTTGCTAACTGTGTAAGTGCACTTACCGGACCTCTTCCTACAGTATGCCCACGTTGCACATCGTTGTTAGAGGCAGTGCTTTGCAAGCAGAAACGACTCGCGCAGTACTTGCGCTTTTGGCGATCAACACTTTAAAACTCAAGCAGTCATTTAACCAAATGATACAGCACTCAGTGAAAAAGAACACGGACGGATAAAAGGCCAATTGTTACGTTTTGAAAAAGCTGTAGTCTGCCTATAGAGCAGTGAAATTTTTAGAATAAAAAAGCGCTAATAAAAATTACAAGCGCATGCTTCGTCATAAATGTACATGAAATAAAACATTACGGAAGACACCGCAGAAGAACCTTCCAAAAAATGTAGGTATTACATACGCTTGCGTAACTTTCTAACAAACATTTTGTGGTTGTTGTTGTTCGTGGAGCTTATATCTATGAGGAGATGTTCCTGGAGGACCGAGCGTCCTACCAGCTAATTGAACAACGCTCAGCCAAAGCAGCCGGACCTAAAGACTAGAAACTTCGGGAGTATATTTTCAAGATGGCATATGGCCCCTAAGACTCTGTTTTTGAAAAAAAGCACCCCCAAGGAGGTCAAAAAAGGGAAATGCTTTTTTTTTCTAAAAATATCTGATTATTTCACCCATGCATTAGGATTTTCAACTATGTTTTGCTAAAACATGGAGCCTGCACAAATACCGAATAGCTTGTTTTAGGGATTCCCACTGAGCCAGGCACTATGGGGGAATTTTCTTCTAGGAGTTAAATTTTAACTCATTTCTCGGACTGTACGTCCTGCCCGTTGGTTGGTTTTTGCTGACAAATGTTGCCCACACGAATGCACAACAAGTAATTTGAGTATTTCGTCAGATACAATCTCCAAATAAAACGACAAGACTTTTTGGCGAAAATCCCAAGGGCTGACATAAACGCCAGCCAAGCTACTGCCCCTAAGTGCTAGAAAAGAGATTCTTTCTAGCGTGGAGCTCAGTATGGCTGGCTTCCTTCGTATTACTACCCATAAGCTGTCAAAATGGGCTAAAAGAGTTGTTTTCAAAAATTTCTATTGTCACCGAGGCACTTTTAAGTGAGAAAAACCGATTTTGCTGATTAGGTAACCAATAGGAATTGCGGGAGAATGTCGCACGCTTTTTTTTCTAACCATCGAGTAATTGGGCGAATCTGGCGAAAGTGAGGTGGTTTTACGGATACCAAAATTCATCTTCAGCCCATTGATATATCCTTTCAGATTTATTCCAGAAAAGTTACCCATACAAATGCGAAAAAAAAAACAATTTTGTGGTGTTGAACTAACAAAGCTTTAAAAGGTCGAGGGGTCGAGGACGGTTTCTAAATTACGTTCGTATTTTCAAAGCATCTGTCGCAGATTTGCCGCAGGATTTCCAGCAGAGAGCATTTTAATTGTGTTTACGGATGATGGATACAATTGAGCCATTAGTTGGTGTAATAAAGGTTTATACGTTCCTTTTTAAAAATTTTGATTATCTCGCACGACCGATCAGGTATCCACTGGTTTTTGCTCGCAATTCTAACACTTAGCAGTGTCAACAAATTATTTCGAGGGCTTGTCCTAACAATACCGATAGTACGAATGAATTAGCGTCCAGGCTACCTGTTTTTGCGAAATTTATCATTACGTGTTAAAGCCCTTGGTAAATTGTCCCAACCGTACATCACCAGCGCTACTGCCACTAGTACACATGTGTTTGCACAATTCTATTGTTGAGCATCTAGTGAATTGAAAAAAAATATGTCACACGAAGTTCTCAAATTTGAGCGCCGCTGCAGGTTATGAATTGAATGTGGGGTCGGTTGAATTTGTTTAGCCTTGAAGGAAGTGTGTGACTCATTAGTCGCTGGCAGTAGTGCGCGACACTGGATTTGCTATAATGACTGGTATCTGCAAGGGTGTTCAGACGTAGCACCACGTAAATTTGCTATCATTAAAAGCAAAATTGAATTTACCTTCCATGGCACCTGTGTAGCTTTATACTATCCTTTCCGCACATGGGTTAGTAGCCTTTAAAAATAAATTTTAGTAAGCAACTCCTGCGTATTTTAAGTAAGAAAATTATGTTCAATGGCCCTAACTGCTTTGTTTTGTAATAGCCTTAGTTTTTGTGGATTCGGGCTCTGGTGGATACCTATATCAGCGAACAATTATTAAGTTGCGAAGTAAACAGAAAATGATAAACTAGTTTTTTTTATAGTCGCGGGCAATATATTACGAAGCATATTAGGAAATCGGACTTTTTTGCAATTTAGGGGCTTTAACAATTATTTAGCTGATTTTATTAGATGTGCTCAAAACAACACGTTTTCAAAACAGCTACTGATTTTAAATATGAACTTTGTATAAGCCTAAAATTATACTATACTGTAGACCAGGAAGGGCCGTTGGCGCTCGAAAAATAACAGCATTGGTTTTTTATCTTAAGAACGGGATTTAGGTGCCACAATTTTATCCAACTACCCAACAGCAAAAACAAAGCTATTCGTTACTAGACAGTAGGACTAGTACAATCATGTTTGCATATAGCGAACTTGCACGGGCGTTTCATTTGCGGGATATCAATTATGTAAAATAAACTATATATGTACTAAAATACAACATTCTGTACCCCAATATTCAGTTAATATAATAGTGACGCAATGTCGTTAGTTCGAACAAACGAAAAGTCCTGCCTTACGTAGGGACATATGAGAATAAACTCGAGTACTCTCGAGCAATATAGTTCAAATTTTGATAACACTAATGTTTGGTTAACTCTATCGAAAGCCGTGCTGAAATCCAGAGAAAGATGCAGCGGAAACTGCTTTTTTAGGTTCTTCAGAAGTGTTTCTTTTTTTGTGACATGGCACTTTCAGTTGGACGGTTCTTCCTGAAACCGCGTTCGCATTCGGTTAGGAAGTTATGTTTGCGGATAAAGCTGTCAGTAATGGTGCTCATTGCCTCTTCTTGGGCTGCAGAAAACATTGGGAGGACGAATCAAACTCGGTCAATATTTGACCACACAATTTGTGTCACCTTCTTTATGTGCGATTGTTTCAAGGGCTAGATTAAAAAGGCCAGGGCGAGTTGGCAACCAGTCCCAGGACGTATTGTACGACTGTTTGCCAAACTGCTATGCCTGGAAATGTGTTTTGTTATTTTCACACTCGCAGGTAACAGAATAACTGTGTCATGTCAATTCGTCTACTTCATTGTCCAATCTTCTGTTAATCCGGTGATAATTACACTTCGTGCCGAGTAAACAAAGCGTTTTCTTGTTTCGAGATGTTGTACGTGCCCGCGGAGCCTACCAATGGTGCGCGGGTATTTGGAGAAAGTCATTGTTTTTCGAGAACTATATTTTTGACTTTGGCCCACAATGCTTTTCACGTGGGCACAGCATTCACATCTTCGGCATCAAGCTGTGAAATGATCAAAATTGGTTGTAGGCTCGAAACAGCTGCCGTAAAGACATAGTGGAGCAAAATTGGAAGGCAATAAAATGCAAACTGGTGCAGTCCCATTCGCGTTGTTCGCCTCGAGAAAGTCGGTCGATCTGGTGACTTTCGCAGCCATGGCGCCGCCTGGTTGATTGGGGAGTCAAGCCGTTCGTGCTGGTCAAAGAGTGATGATCGTGAAAGCCCGAACCGGCTGCAGCGTAGACGGCCTTCTTTGGGGTGAAGGTGATCCTATGTGGTTTTACTCACAAAAAAAGCAGATTACACAGCATTTTCAAGGAAATGGATGGTTGTTAATTGTGATGATAACTCTTAAACTGGAACAGGGTTGCGAAGGCTTGCTAACAGCATCGTGTCCGAATTACATTCTTATACTGGTCACCGCGTCTTCCATTTCCTTATTAATAATGCAGATGACACATCAAAACGCTCGTAATTTTCTTCATACAACCATGACAACAGTAAAACAGTAGTACGCAAAATGTAAAATATTTTTCTTGGAGAATTCCTATATTCGCCATGTCACACGTGAATAACTCTAACTGTAGCTCACGCCTCCTTCAGGCGTTGGTGTGCAAAACATTGAGACTCCGAGTACGTCTTTATTGCAGCTTAAATTGAACTGGATAGCGGTGTGGTGAAAATATTTATTACATCTGGTCTAGTTTCTTTATGAAGCCAGGAATACATGACGCATTAGTATAAAAAAGCGCTTTTCTCATGCGTTGGTAGTGTTTTTTGTATAAACGTTATTCACGCATGTTGAGCAACCTGTCTCTGGCACATTCTGTGTCAGATTAGCACTACGCTACATTTAAAGCCGATTAAAGTTCATCAATAAGATTTTAAGATTTAGGCAAGCCATAGGACATAATAACAAATATGAGCTTCGTAGCTGGAGAGAAAATGAACCTTAAAACTATTTCCCGCGATTGGAAAGTACAGGGCAGTAAATAAACTCATGTTATTTCTAGTTTACAGATAGCGCGTTTTGCTCGAAACTTGTCATCAATGTCGTCCTTCCACTACTAATATTTCAACACACCATACCACCGTTGTTGCACTTGATGGAAAGGAATGTCACAAGGAAATAAAATTTATTCCGTTATTCTTGTTTGTTTTCAGGCGAAACTTGTCCGAGTGGAGAAATAGCGAGCTTATCACCTGGGTCGGAGGTAATACCCATTAAACGCTTTCCAATTCAACTTAATTTACCCAGCCTTATTTCCCGTCGCTGATATGGAAACCAAGCAGCACAGAGTGCGCCCATTTCTCATCAGTAGCTTTCCTCCAATTGTGCGCTAATGCGAGCAAGCAAAGTCGGGGAAACCTCAAATATCGCATGCCTACTACTGCTATAGCGATGGAATATACCGTTTGTCATTGTTGAGATTATTGCTAATGTTCGCACAGTCTTGTATTCGGAAATCTGCCGATTTGACCTATTGTAGAACCAGCTGTGATTTTGTGAACAGAAATATGTTTGAGTGAATAATGGCAACAATGACTAACATGTCCGTCACTGTCTGTGGTTTTACGCTGTGCTTACGCACCCATGCCCCCCAGAGCGTGAATGGTTTGCCACTGGCGCACCACATGTCTAGCAGTGGTGGCAGAGTTCTATGTAAGCTCTCGGTATCTCGTTAACTAAAGTGGAATGTCGCTTCCTCAGAGCCCATTAATGGGGGAAGTTATTCTTGGGCTTTGCTACTTTTATCGTTCACTACTATCAACTAATATTATTTGTGTTATTGGGAATCAGGTTGTATAGAGTAAGTTTTTTTCTTTTCTTTTGATGATTGTCATGCCCTGTTTACAACGCCCGTATTGCAATATTCTTCGAGTAAGATTACAGTCGACAGTTAGCAATTGTCTCGTTTGTATACGACCGGTAGTTGTCACTTTTTGCACTGTTTAAATGAACATGAATGAGCAACCAGCTTGCCCAGCTATCCACAGTGTTGAACTCTGTGATTCGGTCGTTAAAATAATAGGCTATAAAGCACGTTAAAGATAAGTGATGCGAAAACTCGGAATGAAGGGACATAATTACGACGTTTCTTTTTAAAGCGGTCCATGTCGTCAATTCAGTATCTTTACTTCACTACTGACAGTACTATCGATAGCTTTACGATAGCCTGTGCTAACTGTTTTACCAAGACACGAAGAGAAGCCACGACAAGACACACAAGAAGCCCAGGCAAACCAGGAAAAGACAAGAAGTCAAGACAAGAAGAGTGCTGCCAGTACCTTTCCTTTTTATTAAATGCAGAGCATTTCTTTAACTCACGATGTCACCCGGCGTTGTCGTGCCTCGGCGTCCGCAACAGCCGTTCCAGGTGCGCCCTCTCCCCCACTCTTCCTCTCCCGCATCACGCTACCCTCCTCGCTCTCAACAACAGGTCCGCACCCCTCCCCCTACACTATATAAAAAAGTAATACTCACCGGCGCCTGGTTTTCGATCCCACGACCCTGCGGGCGGAACGCAAGGTACATGGTGCTCTACCCACTGCGCCACAAAGCCGACACAGAATGGAAGGCTACGAACGCGCCTTATATCCTTGACTCATTCAAACTACGTCAAGAAGCTGCTGATACAACGCATTCACTACCTGTGGGCGGAACGCGAGGTACATGGTGCTCTTCCCACTGCGCCACAAAAGCGACACAGAATGAAAGGCTACGAACGCGCCTTATATCCTTGACTCATTCAAACTACGTCAAGAAGCTGCTGATACAACGCATTCACTACCACCAACTCCCCAAACACTAAACGTTAACGCAATACACCCACCCCCTATGCGACGCATTTACTCGAGTCCCCCTCGCGGGGAGATGGGCCCTTTTTTCGCTGTGTGCCCAGCACCTTTTTCGCGGTTTCCTGGCTTTATAGTCACGTGCATTTGATTATAATCACTTTTCATGTACCTAGAAAAAAAACTCTCTTGCTCTAGAAATTACGTATTATTCTGCGTATGAACAATGGAATGAAATCGACCGGTTACAAGCCGTAATTTGTCCTTGATAGCGTTCGATTTCTATAAACCAGGACTCCAGCCCTTTCATTGCAAGAAAAGCGGTTAGCATCGATAGTGTTACAAGCAAATGGCACAGAGGTCAATTAGTGGCACAACATTAATGAATGGCGATGTTGTAACCTTTCCATAATAGAAGGGCATTGAAAAAAGAAATATCATACACTAATTAATTTTATTTTTTTCAACAGGTTACGCGTACATTGGCGCCGTTTGTACTCCCTGGAAGGTAGCCATGTCAGAGGAGCGGCCCCACAGTTTCTACGGTGTCTACGTGTACGCCCACGAGGTGGCGCACGTGTAAGATATTCTTTGAGACGCCTTAGTAATTCCTCTCTAATTAGTACAACCTTGTAAAAGGCACTACTGCCCTTGAGTCAATCCGGAGAGCTTCCGATGACTTACTTTACTTATCCCTTGCAGTGCAGTAAACCGGCTCAATTTCTCTGTCATCAACGAAAGACTCGGGAACACTTCTTAAATGTGTTCAATTTGTTTCACTTTGTAATTGTAGCCTCGGATGTGCGCATGACGGGGACAAACCAAGAGGATGGCCGGCAGGACTGATCGGATCAGAAGACTGCCCATTTAAAGACGGCTACATGATGAGCTACAAGTTTGTCGAACCCTACATGTACCGGTTCTCGCGTTGCTGCGAGCGCGAGATAATGAACATATACAAGTGAGTAACGGCTTATGTAAAGCGTGTTCAACGTACCCGTAATGTTTTGTGCGTGGTATTGTGAACCAGAAACGAGCTAATGAAAGTCTATTGACTCGCTAATTGTGAGCATAATGAGGAGCATTTATTATCATTGTAAAACCCATGTTACGATGATCTGCCGTTCACGTGGAACATATTCTTCACCTAACTTTAGGGAGGACGTTAGGCAATCGGAAGTTTACAGAACGGGAGGAAATTTTGTTTCTTCGGACGCCTGATAGAAATGTAACGTTAACGGTAAAAACTAAAGCCTCGAATAGAATAAAACCATACTATGAGGGTACAACTAAACGAGAGACACCCTTTGTAATAAATTTAAAAAAACAATGCTTCAGGGAAAGTTGTTCACTGCCATTTGTTTAGATAGCCTTTTCATTCTACCGCTTCAGGCTTTGTTCAAATTTCTTGTGTGTCTGCAATGTTTGCTTTTGGCGAAAACGATACAAATGCCTCAACAAAGGTTCTCTCACGTCCGGGCGGTATAATAAAGATCGGGTAGCTGAGGCATTTGGGCGTCCTGGGTAAGTCCGTGCTGGTTAATTACTTTCCGGCGCTCCAGCCGTTACCTTAGCCTACATCCCATTGTTGCAAAGTGAACTTCTTTTTTCTGCTATATTTGGCCATCAAGCGAGTTGAACGTTATGAGTAAATATTTTTTCGCGTTTATTATCTAGCCCACCTCTCTGATCTTACGGAGCTGTGGTATACATCCCAAATGGAGTCATCGTGTCTTGTCAAGAACGACTTTGTGCTGATCGCTGATTACATTTCAAAGCATGTTTCCGATGTAGCCAAATACGACAAACGTGAACTCTAACAGGGTGAAAGTCTGGCTAGGAATGGCAAGAACATATTTGCAGGAATTGCCTGACCATAGACGGCAAAAAAAAAACACATGCATCTAACGTCACCACGTGGTCTTTGGGTGCTTCGAAGAACATGTCAAGAACAGGTATAATGTTAAGGCTAATATACCTTGCATTCAGGTCATGTACAGCAGTGCAAAACGTACTGTCATATTAACACGCGTCTGATACGGAGCGCACGGCAGCAATTTGTTTCGTTGCAAGAAAAAAGGTGTCGCTCGCTGCTTTTATCACGATGCTCGTTCTTTTATTTGAAAATAGGGAATAATTTGTGACGCTTTTGCGTTACAGTTAGTTTCAACATAGCGCGTGACGTTTTGGTGATATTTATCTGTTATACCTGCTCCTATTCAATACGGCAAATGTAAGGGCCGCATAGAAACAGGTTTTCTTTGAGTTCGTCTGTATAGCTTCCTTAAGGCAGCTGAAATTTTTTGCCGGTGTCACAAAACAGTGCTGCTGCCTGCCTTCATTGTGAGGCTTGTCCTTTTAGGTAATAATAGAACATATATTGTTATTTATCGCATTCTGACTAATTTTCACGTTACGCAAGACGCGTAAAAAGCTACTTACTTTCTTTACTTGAGACATCTACTACGGCAAAGATGGTGAACCGAGGCAGTGGTTTGCGACGGTACTACAAAAGAAGTGGTACTGGCTAAGGAAAGCTGAAGTTAGGGTACCCCATTCTACAGTCCTCGATGTGCCCTATCGGCTACTGTGGCGACGCACGGTCACACTTTCATACTCGTCATGACACCCACAAGGTCAATACAAATAGTCCCAACAACCGGAATAACCACTCGCCGTCGCCCAAACGTTGCCAGTCCCGCTCGTAAACTCAACCTCCCCTCCATTTCCGATGCCCAACCTTGCTCAATCCCCTTCGAAAAACTCGGTAATGCAGTTTCCGCATGTGACGGGTCATTTCCGACCCGGTTCAAAAACCCGGAGCTTACTCTTTCACCAAGACGATTTTAGCTGGACGTTCAAATCGATGGTGTACCGGTTACTGCATTAGTTGACTTAGGAATGCATATATCAAAATGAGTTCCGAACTTCAACGCTGTGTTACGAATCGGCTCTCCGCCATGCTTTCCTGCAACACTCCTCGGCTGTGCGGCGAAGCCTCCACTACGTGCGCCTTTCAAGCAGGCCCCCCCCTGTCGGTGACCCACGCTTGCACGGCTCGACATGTCTGGATCTCTGGCGCCTATCTGTCGGCGCGATCAACATTCGATGGCGTGCCAACGCAACACGTAGAGGCTTGCCCCAAGGACACAGAAGCCCCGCGTCCGCTGCAGAGACCTCCTCTCTCCCCTCTCTCGGACTCAGCGTGCGCCGCTACTACCGACTGCTCACGAACTCTGGAAAGAGCGTTGTGTGGGTCTGTGCCGTTCGTGTCGGGTGCACAATCTAGAGGGAACGCTTGTTTCGACTGTTAGCGCTTTGGGTATAAATACGACCCCTCCAAGCGCTGTAAATTTCATTCCTGTTTGAGCAGTGAATCAATGCTGTCACTCTGCTCGAGTTTTGTACTGTAACCTCGCCCGTCGGGGCATTGTTCTTTGGCTTCGGCTCATCTCTCGCTATGAAGTAAAGAAGTTACGTTTTGCCTACGGCTTCTGGACTTCTTCACGGCTGCAACATTGGCTGGCCACTCGCTTCACTCCACGCTACCACACGTATATCGGAGGCGACGGAGCTCGGCTCGGGTCGGCCTTCACGTACGCAAGCACCCACACCATTACGTCCTGTGCGTGTAACCTATTGACGGACGCCGGCACTTCCTGGAATGTGCACTGCTCGTGTGGCAACTACGGAACACTCCACACCCGTGGTACAGGTGCTGTCAGAAGGAACTGGAGCACGGGAGCTGTGGCTGAACCGCACAGGAGCGCCGTGTAGCTGCACCGGCGGTAAACAAAAGGAGTAGAACACGCATGCGCGCCTGCCGATGGTGATAGCCCCTACATGCTTCCCAACCGACTTTTTTAAACGCGGCTGGAGCATTATTCGCAACTTACTGATCTCGGTGATGGCGCTGATAGCAGACGCACCTAAAAATATTAGCGAAGAAAAATTAATACTTCAAATCCCCGACGATTGAGACGCTTCTCCGGCAGCTCGCGTGCGCTGAAAGTGCGTGAGCGACGCTGCCAGATACCGCCTCAGCTATCAGCGCCATCGCTGAGACCAGTATGCTGCGAATAATGCTCGAAGCCGCGTTTAAAAACATGGGTTGAGAAGTATGGAGGGGCTATCGCCGACGGCAGGTGCGCATGCGTGCTGTGCTCCTTTCGTTTACCGCCGGTGCAGCTACACGGCGCTCCTGTGCGGTTCGGCCACAGCTCTCGTGCTCCAATTACTTCTGACGGCACCTGTACCCGTGCTGTTCACTGTCCTAGACACGTGCCTCCTTTCAACGACTGAACACGCAGTTCGCATTGACTGTGAGACAGGAGTCCTGGACCTCTATCTCCCACTCGCTTCAGCTCATACCGATGTGTCCCCGCCACGATACAGCTCGACCGAGCATGTCCACTTGCCCCGAAGGCTGCGACCTACATCGGAATTTTGGCATGCCCATCTGTCCCGGATTGCGACTATGTCGAATCACCAATCGCCGATGTGCTCTTCGTGCAAAGTGTCACGCTTACTCTCACAGTTGTTAAGTAAATAAAACAACGGCCATCCCCCGCTCTAAATTTCCGAGTTCTTTCCCGAAGCTGTTCTTCAACGGATCTCCTTGGCGTTCCTATTTCCTTTGTGAGGGGTCATAGTTTCCGCCCTAAATGTGAGGAGGCCTCAAACCAAGTTACCTCCTTGCGGGAATCCCACAATTTTACTCTAATGAATGGCCCCAGATCTGTCTCCTTCCCACGCTCAAAAGCGGTCACGTTGTTTTAGCGTGTTGCAAAAGCGGATTACAAATGCGCTCACGGGTTGTTTTGATTGTACAGAAACATATTTGTTTCGACCACCAACCTGTGGACCAGACTGCAACCGTGGGACACCATAGAAGACATAGAAATAAGACGCCGACCGCAAGAGAAAGTAAACAATGCCGTTTTGCTCCCTCCTCTCCACCCCCGAACGAAGACGAAACGTCATGTCCTCATTGATCATTCCCGGCCAGACAGGCATCCGTCGAAGCCTCGATTTTATCGTGGAACACCGTATTCACAATGGTGATGCCAGCACGGCTGACAGGTAAACATACCGCGGCCTTCTTTTGAGCACGGCGTTGTTGAACAGCAAGTGAACGATATGCTGAAAAAATCCGAAACATCTCTGAGCCAGTGGGTGTCCCAGGTCCTGCTAGTAAAAAAACAATTAGCTACTATCCACGCTGTAAAGGTGGTTAAAAAGAAAAGATTTAAACGACACACACAACAATTGCCCATGCAACGTCACTTGAATACACCCACGTGGCCCTACAAAGAGTGAAACCAGAGATTCTGCCAGCGGTTACCTGGAATTCGCGGGGGCGGTGTACTGAACGCAGCAGAGTTGGCCACGGTCGCGCTAGAGCGGATGGACGCAACCGCTGTAGCCGGCCATGCGTCGGCAGAAAGAAAACGTAAAGGAGCGTCTTTTCAAGGGTGAGACAGCGGAACCTAGCAATCCTTATGTGCTAGCTCGGGGCTGCACCTCCTCGCTACACCACTGCGGACACCGAAACAATTCGGCATGTGAGCTTAGTGATTTCCATTCATGCCGATTTAAACTAGTAGGTTTAGTAAGTTTGAGAATAGCGAAAAAGCTGAGGAAACTTTTATAATAGCTATTTATAAGAACCAGTTGCTGCTTTCGCCTTGTGTAATACTTCTTAAAACACCACCGAATCGGTATTCACCTATTTAGAACACGGAATCCCATTCGTGGCAAGCAGTGCGCAAAAGGTAGCGTTTCTCTAGCGGCCAGATGTCTGTATGTGGTCTCTATTTTGTTTTCCCGCTCTGCAAACCCATTTTTAACGTTTTTTTTTGCGTTACGACCACTTAATTCTGTCTGGGTCCTAATTACGCAGTAGGTTCTGTCGAGCAAGTTGATCAAGCCGTTCGAAGTAAGCGCAGAATGGACACGAAGCTGCACCTAAACAGGCCCAAGAAAATCATCGCTAACGCACGCGACAAAGCCGTCCCGCCGACGCGCCGCCCGGGTGATCATGTACCTGCGCGCGGGGAACGCTGGGCAACCATTCGCCGCGCCATCTACACTGTGCTCCATGAGTGAAAATCGCCCTCCCCCTGTCCAGCCGCAATGGGAGTTTTTTGTCGAGCACGTCACGAAGGAACCTTTGGCTGGTAGAGGTAGAAAGCTTTGCTTTAAAATGTATCAAAGAGGTTAGGAATTACAGGCTAGTCAGCCTACTCTCGGTTCTACGCAAGCTATTTAAAAAATATTGTCTAAGGGCGGAAGAAATACACACCCATCAGCGTACTCTCGGTTATACAAGCCATTTGCAGATGTAGTGACAAACCGGATAAGCCACCTTTTAGATTTACGACAACCGTTATAATAGGCTGTATTTAGGAAAGGCTGCTAAACAATGAGTCACATACATGTCATCAATCAGGTAATAACAACTTGGGTGAAATTTAAAAACCCTACATACTGCAGGTATACATTTCACAAACGGTTCATTCTGTCGGCACCGCTGCAGTACGGACAGCATTCAAGACAGAGAACAAAGCAGACGTCGATATACAAAAATAAATAACGAATGTATGGGCGTCGTATTCTTTAACAGCAGGGTAAAGGTCTGGATTAAAGAGAGAATGAGACAAAGCAACACCATCTCTCCTAAGATATTTATTGCATTTCTGAGGGGTTACTCATTAATCTTCAAGAGGAGGAGCCACGGATACGAAAAAATATCCAATAATTTACCCTTTGAGATTTTCAGTCGGGGTAATCTTGCCCAGTGACTCATGAAAACAATCGCACGAAATGCGGAACTTTTTTTAGCCCGGACGCTGTAGTCGACCTCACCACACAAAAGTTTTCTAGCGCGTTCAGGATAAAACCAAAATTGAGAGCGTTCTGAGGAATAAGTATTCAAGAATGCCTATTGGACTAGACATCACCATCGTTGTGTTCTAGGGTAGCTGGACGCGAGGAAAAAAATAGGCTCCATTGAAGACAAAGCTGGGTACGTGGTGGTGAAGCCTCTGAAGTCCTAGTTAAATGGCATGCTTGCAAATCTACAAATACGTGAAATACGTGTTCTCTAAGCTTCCTTTCTTGCGGGCTTCTGAGATCATAAAATTTTAAGTACGTGCAAAAAGTTTGTAGTCCGAAGTGAATATGGTTGCCAGATGTCCTAATTAGATGCAACATTGATAAAGCCGGTAACATGCGCACACCCAATTCTTTTTCATTTTGAAGATTATGGCACCCAACCATTTTGGGAAACCGGCATACAAAGTAGTTCGTTTGAAATCATAACCATGGAGATATGAACTGTTAAGGAAAACCACACAGAAGGGGCTCAGATCAGATTGAAGTAGAATAGGAAGTAGCCTGAAGTTAAAGAGACACCAGCGAAAGGCTCCCATTTGGCGTAGTGAATGAAATAGTTGAATATGTGGATGGCTGTAACTACATTGTGTACTAAGCACGGCGTAGAGTGCATATGGGAGGGAGGCATTCGGCAAGCACACTGAAATAGGGAGCAGTAGGGTATCTTTTCATTTAAAAAAGTTGCACAAACAACGCGTAGTGGGGAAACCCTTTACGGAGTAAAAAAATTCGTAGAAGGAATGCATAGAGCATCTCAAGGTAAAAACTACTGAAGGAACATGGGAGACAGCTTTCGTCCTGCCGTGTGCACAAACAGGCTGATGATAAGATAATGATGGCAGGACGCCCGCTTTTGTTAACAGCGGAGCTGTTATTACTGGCCGTGAGTTCGGGGCTCGTGCGCGCCGAAAACTCCCGTGAAAAGGCTGAGCGCGCGTGCTTGCGTACCTCGAGTGCACGTTCGTCAAGCTAAGCATACCCACGTATAGTGATTGGCCAATATTGGCCAAAAAACTCCAGCCTTGGCCGCCTGCCTCCAGCCCACGTTCATCAAGCCACACCCACTTTGGGAGATTTGCCAACATTGACCACAAAAACACTCCAGCGTTTGCCGTATCGTGGCAAAACTTGCTCAGAACGAGAAAGACGCGTCATAGCGTAGGCCTACCATTCGTTTGTCCTCTTGTCGTCTTCCGCATGCGCTCTGTACCGTAGAAAAGCCGCGACTTGAATGTCGAAGCAGCTGTAGGGGATCATTCACTCCACATGGCCCTGACGCAGATAGTTCGGCCGGCCGAGGAAGAGGCCATGCTTTGAGAGGCTCGACGTGCAAAGCATCCGCTAGAGACGATAAGTCGTGCTCGCAGAGTGGCGTGCGAACACGCCTACCGAAAGGACGAGCTCACTCCGGCCTTGCTCAACATTAGGTCACTGAAGTGACATGCCGGCGACGTCAACCACGACACCGCAACGATACTACAACTCCACTTTGTGTCCATCAGGGATCACCTACAACAGCTTCGCCATTCAAGTCTTGCGCGTGAATGCAAGCTTCCCTGATTTTTTTCTAACGTTAGCACTTCGGGCACTAGAGCACTGAACTTCCTGACCACCTTTATTGATTCAGGCTCCCGGATGGCTTATAGAAAGACGGTAGATGCTATTTGGCAGCTTCTCTTTTTCGGCGCACACAAATATGTTTTTTTTCCCGTTGCACATGCACCGGTAGCACAAATTGTGACATAAATGAAAAACTAATTCGCCTGATTTACTTCTAATGTTTCATTTAACGGAAGAACATTTCGTAACTAATCGGCGCCATATATAGTGTAATCAAGTCCGCTTGCAGCTTTTGGTGACGCTCGTAACTTGCAGATGCCCACTTTCAATAAGGTAGTCGTATTCGCCTCTTCTCCATGACCAATTATGACTGAGATAGAAGGCTCTTTGTCACCATGCGCAACTCAGACCAATAACATAGACAACTTCAAATATTTCTTTGAAAACAATAGAAAAAGGGTGACCGTGTATACTTTCCGTTTTTTTATTGGGGAGCTTTCACGCACCCTACAAGCGGGCCTTCAGAATGATTGCAACTCTAAAAGTTTTGTAAGCTGCCACCACGCAAAAGGCGCACTCGTACCTATTCAGACTACCGAATACTTTCAGCCGTATGCTCACTTTCGCATTCTCTTTATTCTATTCTCACCAACATATGTGAACAAAAATAAACGATCTCCAAGTTATATTTAATCCTCGCCTCCTAACTGCTCGACCACACATTATAAAGTGTTAATACCTTCTTTGCAGCCCGACTTGCAAAATGAATCCAGATGTAGTTAAAGCATCGCTACCTTTGTCTACTTAAATATATTTTATCTTCCGAAGATTACGTCGGCCCTCGAGGTGTCAGCTGCTCTCCGCAAAAATCGGAGCTTTTACTATATCGACCAACCAGTCGAGGGCGGCGCACAGATAAGACCCCTCCGGAAGTCCATCTCTTCGCTGGTGGTGGAACCCATCGCATCCCTATAGTCACAAGCATACGGGTTCTTGGCCTTCACATACAGGCGAACGGACACAATTCCTAAACCATCCTCGCTCTCAAAAAGAAGGTCTCTCAAATCACCCGACTCATATCCCGTATTGCAAACCGCCATCACGGAATGAAGGAACTCAATCTAGTACGATTAGTTGAAACTTTTGTTGTAAGCAGGATAACGTATGTCACTCCGTTCTTAGACCTTAAAAAGGACGAAGAACACAAAATCGACGCTCTCATTAGGCGAGCTTACAAGCAAGCTATCGGGATACCGCTTACCGCATCGACCGAACGCTTCGAGCACTTGTGCTACACAATACGCTAAGCGAACTCATCGATGCTCAACGCTTAGCGCAACGAGAACGACTTACGTACAGCGCGACTGGACGGCACATCCTCGACTCTATTGGCATCACTTACCCGAGTACTGCCCCAACCAAGGTCCCACTTCAACCAGCCATAAGAGAAGGCATATCCATACCACCCATTCCAAAAAAACATGGATCCCGTGCACAATCTGGAACGAAGACACGCGCGGGCCAAAGCCCTCCACAAACAGTACGAAAAATCACAGAACGTGGCATACGTGGACGCAGCGGATTACGAAGGCCGCGACGCCATGGCATTCGTGGCAGTCGATTGGCAGCGAAATTCCATAGCTTCCGGTTCGATTCGCACGAAGGAACCGGAAGTGGGAGAAGAGGCGGTCATAGCACTGGCAATGACGGCCTCCTCAAATATCAAATATGTCATCAGTGATTCTAAATCTGCTAATATAAATTTTTCGAGAGGGCGGATCTCCCCAGAAGCGTCTGCAATTTTCACATCTGGCTTCCGTCGCGATGCGCGGACCGGCAAAATCTACCTGATGTGGGACCTGCCCACTCCGGCCTAGCCGGGAACGAGTGCGCGCACGATGCTGCTCGAGGATTCACCGACCGAGCTGACATCGACCCTAACACCCCATTCGCCCATTCGCTCCGATGGTCGGGTAGGGATCGGCTCGTGTCCTACAAGGACATAAAAAACCACTATCGTCTGGAACGGGGCCGTTTCCCCACCGCTCACCCGTCACTCAACAAGAGGCAAACCGTCGTATGGCGGCTACTTCAAACGAACTCATATCCAAACCCGGTTATGTATAGCTACTGCTATCCAGGGCAACATTCAGATAAATGCCATAAATGTAAAGAAAGGGCAGATCTAGCACATATGCTATGGGCCTGCCCGCAGGCGGCTATACCCGCGCGCAGAATCACTCGGGCGGAGCAATGGGAGACCGTGTTGCTTAGCCACGACCCAGCGGATCAAGTCTGGGCCGTCCAGCTGGCCGAAGACGCTGCTAGAGCCCAAGGGCTCTTGGCCGACGCCTAGGATCACCAGCCTCTCCCAATAAAGTTATTTCTCTCTCTCTCTCTCTTCTCTGTATGGTTTAATATGAAAGCAAAGCAGTTTCATTCCAATTTTTCCCGGAGTTCTGGCACGAAAGTTTCAAGATACTTCATGCGATCCTTCCCGCCCCATAACTTTTTCGTAACTAATATCTTACATTACCTTTCAGCCGCCCGAACTACACCTGCCTGCAATACACCCAAAGCAAGTACTATTACTCGACGAAGTGGCCAGCCTACAACATGAACTGGGATAGATATTGCCAGAAGGTGTATTACAGTTACCGTGACGTAACAGCGGACAAAGTGAGCCTCTTTTTGTTATACCTAAGATGGTTACTTTCATTGCGCTAGCGCTTTGCGCCTCATCAGAACAAAAGCCCGGAGTTGTGAGCAGTGGAAGGTGCAAAAAACCTGCCGGGGGACATCGCACTAAAAACGCGGAAGGAACGGCAATCGAACCTAGAGGCATGAGGTGAAAGGCAAATGCTTGAGCCACTTCACCACTCAAAGGGGCGAACCAGGCAAACCACAAGCTTGGGTCATTCAAAGGATTGCCCCGTAAGAATCACACTGTCACTACATTTAACGTAAACTTCACTGAATTAAGCTGTAAATTTTGGACAAAAGGAAAAGGCCATGCGACTCACCAGCTCATTTCTTCCCTTAGAACATATGACGTAATATGCACAGCCTGGGAACGAATGACGTCATATGTAGAAATTGGCTGAGGCTGGCGAATGTAAAACCATGTTAGGCAGATCTTATAAGCTTGTAGAACAACATATTCTCATTAATCGTAATGCGCGTTTATTATTTCTATAGCAGTAAGAATGGTGGTATAGGCAATAGAAGTTACGAAAGTATGTATAAACGTAGAATTGCCACTCCGTACTGCTGTCGGTACTGTGCACCCTACGCTTGTTATACCTTCACTGCAGTGCAGCCCTCACACGACCCAGGCCCATTGGCATATGCGACATTGTCTTAAGTGACCTTGTTTCTCGAGTATACCCCGTGTTTCACAAAACTGTTACTATTTACAGTAACAAAAACAACAAAGGTGCAAACACCGTCAAAAATAAAACAGATACAAACAGCGGTGCGGCGCAGTACGGTGGCGCCATCTAGGAGGACTGACGGTAAGCAAGGCTTTGCAGTCCGCTGCAGACTGCACAGTGCACTTGAAGTTCGCTGGAACACCCGTTCTTGTGACGTCATGGCAGACGTCGCGATACATACGATTTTGGCGGGATAATTTAAATTTTAACTTAACCTAATAAATTTCTCAGTGAATAAAGCACCGTTTGCTGCTGGATAAGCGCTGGGGGCACTAGAATTCCCCAAGTCTTTCAAATAAAACAAACTTGTATTTTGTCTGCATGGCCCCTTTAACGCCCCTAGAAACGAGATTATCGGGGCACTTTATAAACAAAACGTGTCGGAATGAGAGAAGAGTACAAAACAAATTGACTGCAACCCTATCGTGGCTCATAAGTGCACCTACGTCCTTCGAATTCGAAAGCATCACGGCTCTTCCCTGGCTATGCTTCACTGCTCAATCCCGTGGGCCTCGTCATTTTCACGAAGCCCTAATACTACACATATGTTGTTCTTTAGTGAAGAGACCCGCATGAACTGGTAAATAATGAATATATTAACTCTTCAGTAAGGAATATGCTGTGACGCGACGTCCCCATCGGGTGTGCCACTGCGCGACGTTAGGCCAAAGCTACACTTTGAGGTCTGACGTCCTCTAGCTTACCGACCCCTCGACTTGCGTTCAGTTTGGTGGCGTTTGGCACGTAGTTTCGTTCAGTGTTAGATATTAATACAGACCTAACGTTCTCACAAGGCTACTCAAGAAGATATGCCGATAACAAAGACCGTGGTCGTCAGAAGCTCATGGCCGAGTCGGAAATTCCCTTTTTGGCCGTGACGTCAACATTGTCAGCCGTAATTTTTAAAAAGCTACTGTTGCTTATTGCCCAGTGTAAGGCATTTGCCGAGGCTGACTCATCGCGGATTCAAAAATCCTATGTTTTGCGACTCAACAGACCTACCCTCGGGTGTGCTCGTGCTTTCGCATTCAAGTCGTCGTAAGCAAACCTAAGTGCCTCGCTTAGGTATATTCATGTGAAATGGAAGATCGTTTCCCGTAACAAGAATATTATTATGTCTTCCGGTGAATGCAAAGTCCTTATTATAGTTATCCTGCGTGCCGTCTCGGCCCGCTATGCGAGACAGAGGCTTCAGCATATTTTTAGCAGGAGAGCTACAAAGGCAAGAGAAACGTTAACGGCGCTCAAGAATATCGAGGACATAAAAAAACCAAAACAGCCCGTAAGTGAAATTTATATACAGGGTGACCAAAATTAAGTCGACAGGGTTTTTTTTAATCAGGTGCTTAGATTTACATGAAAACCACCTCTACGGTGAGGTTTTTTGCCCCGAGAGACACAGGACGAGGTGGAAACTATTGATATCGGCGGCCTAATTATATAAAATTAAATAATATCTTTTTAGGGGCGGATTACGCAGGCATGTTTGTATTGAAAGTTAGACGCAATCGTGTTTCCACGAAGTTTCATTTGGCAGAATTCTTTTAGCACATCTGCTCTCCGAGATATTGAACTGCGAAGTTTAATTTCAGTTCGCATGATTACGCACGCTAGACAGTAAAAACCGGAAAAAAAGCCCCTCCCTTTTGTTGTGTGCTTCGATAGCGGCTCCGATTACTGCGAATCGCGATAACGTCATTGAAGACTGAAAGAGTGCCAGTTATTGTTTTGCCTATGCCTGCACCCCGTTGTCAAACTTAACACCGTGCAGACCAGGCACGTCAAAAAGGGAGGAGCTTTGCGTCAGTCTGTACTCTCTTGCATGCGTATTTATGCGACGCCAATTGTACTTCACAGTTCGATATGTTGGAGTTCGGTGGCGCTAAAAGGGTTCTGTCAAATGAAACTGCGTAGAAACAGGATTGCCTCTAATCTGTCAATACAAACATGCCTGCTAACCGCAGCGACTAAAAAGTTAATTATTCAATTTTAGTTAATTAGGCCACCCACATCAATAATTACCCCCTCATTCTGTGGCTCCCTAGGCGCATATCCTCATTGCAGAGGTGGGCTTAAAGGAGCCATGAAGAGAAAATACAACTTCGTTTAATTTGAAAGAACTAGGATTCAGTATCCAACTCAGCTCCATTACAGCCACAAAAGATGTTTTTTAACGAAAAAAAGCGAGAAGTATTAAAAATGTTTAAATTTTGCGCCACAGTGACGTGTTATGAGCAAGAATGACGTCATACGGGCCAACAATAAAACAATTTTCAGTGCGTTAACTGCACGTTAGCATTCAAGTGATGCGGTCAAATGGAACTAGAGGCCCCATTACAGACGTCCAGTCATGTGTCGTCGCGACAGGTCAGTTAGGCGGCCGCCAATCGCACAAACAAGGTTCCGTGACGTCATAGAAAAGTTGCGGGAAATTGGCTAGGGGGTCGCGACTGCTTCACACGTTTTCTTTAATATCTCCGTTATTTGTTCGAATATTGCGATGATATTGGTATCATTGTTATCTGGACGAAGCAGACGTTCTAATAAACCCAACTTGTATTTTGTATTCATGGCTCCTTTAACGTACATCTATGCGCCTAATTTAAAAAAAACACTTGTCGACTTAACTTTGATCACCCTAAATTTATAGTTTGGGCTTACAGCCAACAGATCATCAGGTCACTCCACAGCCGACAACTTGATTCGCTTACAATTGGTTGGGCGGAAGAGATTGGTTCACCAGCCGATTGACAGTCAAACACTATCCAGGAGCCCCGTGCTGATGACGATGCACATCTTCACCGGTACGGCTGGAGTGGTCAACTTCCTTGAGGGGGGGCTGAGTCCCACCAGTACATACGTAGCCAGCATTGATAAGAGTTTTTGATAAGAATAATGCTAAGTAAAGTCAGAGACGCACGAGGAAAACTTTAAAGAAATAAAAGTTTACTGATGTTTCAGGAAGAGGACTTCCTGAAACTCCCATATCATTTGGCAACCCCCAGTAGACGGTTATAGTTGCGTGCTAGCACCGCGTTCTTTAGCGCACTAGCTTCACTAAATCAAGGCTGACCAGCAAGTCTGCACATTCATGTTCTCGATAGAAGAAGATTGTTAGCCTTGATACTCTAACCTTGTAATCTACTTGAGTGCGCGAGCGCGTGTGATTGCTTTCCTCTCCCCGTCCTTTTTTTGTGTATTCCCGATTTCTAATATGCATTGATGACCCCCTCGGGGTTCCCGATGCCGCCATGTGCCGTCCAGATGTGTACGTCCAGGTTCGCGTCATGGGCGTGTTATCTTTCGTTTCGTGACTTGCTTAACCGTGTCTTTTTTTTCTCCTTTTTTCTGCTTTTTGCTGCCCTTTGTATGGGAATGCACGCTCACTTCCTGTCAAAACTCCCTGTCTCACTGCTTTTCTGCGCGCTACCCTTTCCTCACACCACCAGAAGTCAACTATAGTACTCTCTCTTGTTTCAATCACGTGACTCTGATTTTTAGAACGGATGTGTATGGCCAGATGTGGGCCATATTCCTGCATGGGTATACCTTCTTTTGACCCCTCTCTTTTCCCCCTCTTGCCAAGGGACACTAAAATGAAAATAGCAATTTCCTTGTAAATTTGTTTTCATTCTTCTTTCTCATGCTCAAAAAACATGATTGTGGTTTTTTGTGTTTTTTTCTCCCATATTTTTTTCGCTTCCCTCCAACTATGACCCGATTAT
Source organism: Haemaphysalis longicornis (assembly GCA_013339765.2). Lineage (NCBI taxonomy): Eukaryota > Metazoa > Arthropoda > Arachnida > Ixodida > Ixodidae > Haemaphysalis > Haemaphysalis longicornis. Next base: position 82,440,544 of record CM023456.1, on the reverse strand, counting down.
ACGAACTCTCCCTTCCCGTGCCCTGCCCTCTGTCTTGCTACATTCTCTCTATATAACACTGAACCCAGCTAACCCTGTTCTTTGAAGAAAGAAAGTCCTCTTCCTGAAACGTCAGTAAAGTTCTATTTCTTTAATATTTTTCTGATGTGTCTCTGTCTTTACTTACAGTATTTGCCCGCTCTCTTTGTGAGTTCCTTTATTGCAAATATATATATATATATGTGTGTGTGTGTGTGTGTATATATATAGCAATAAAGTTTGGCAGTCAAGAAAACCTCGGAAAGCAAAGGGGAGGATTTGGTAGGTCATTGAAACAGATAAAGGAATTTGGGAAGAAAGAAAGAAAGTGGGAGAAAAAACAATCCCCCCAGGTGGGATCCGAACCCACGACCTCCAGAATACCGGTCTGGTGCGATAACCACTGCGCTACCCGCGGGGCTATCTTTCCCCTCCACTTTCTGGGGTATTTATGTCAATGTAATTTTTTTCTATGCTTGGGGGTGGTAGCCAGCGCCACTCCGACTTTTTTACTCCACTTTCGACTTTTTTCTCCACTCCGACTTTTTTTCTCCGACATTTTTTCTCCACTTTCTTTCTTTCTTTACAAATTCTTTATCTGTTTCAATGACCTACTATATCCTCCCCTTTGCTTTCCGAGGTTTTCTTGACTGCCAAACTTTATTTCTGTCTTATTTTCGACTAGCCCCTCATTTCCTATTCTGATTCGCTACAGGCATAGCGAGGGCCTCAGTTGTGGCAGTCTTGGTGCCATAGGAAGCTTAAGAGGGCTCAACGCTGGTAGACCACTCTCAACATGTCGTAGACACTCGAGTCACCGTCCCGGTGATTAAAAAGAAGGTCCCCTTCACCCAGTGAAGTCGGAGTGGCGCTGGCTACCACCCCCAAGCACAGGAAAAAATTACATTGACATAAATACCCCAGAAAGTGGAGGGGAAAAATAGCCCCGCCGGTAGCGTAGTGGTTATCACACAAGACCGGTATTCTGGAGGTCGTGGGTTCGGATCCCACCTGGCGGGCATTTTTTCTCCATTTTCTTTCTTTCTTTCCAAATTCTTTATTTGTTTCAATGACGTACAATATCCTCCACTTTGCTTTCCGAGGTTTTCTGACTGCCAAACTTTATTTCTGCCTTATTTTCAACGAGCCCCTGATTTCCTATTCTGATTCGCTATACATATATATAAACAAACGTTTTGTAAGGATACATGAAACATCATCATATTGTCCTGTTCGCTGGTCCGCGCATTCCAAAAGATCGTTCTTACAAAGGACATCAGTACATTCTAAAATATATCTTTAGACTAATGAGCAGTCACCAAAGGCCTTCTTCAAGCGGGTAAGTTATGTGAGATTGCTATGCAGCTTTATAAATGACCATGAAACGTAAAACCTTGGTAATGGTAACTGCAATGCAGCCACTGGTAGTGCTTAGTTGTGGCCGCATTATATTGCGAGGGCTATGACTACGAATAATGTACAACTCGAAGTACAGTTTATAAGATCTCTTTGGCTTGGTGTCGAAAATACGATGTGTAAAACGCTTTTCTTACGTTAACAATACTCGCCCTGCTTGCTTGAAAAATGTTTCCTGTATAACATGATAACAGCAACCTTGTTCTTTAGAGGAAAGGAAACACCGACAATTGTCTTTTAACATGTTTCACCAGTAAGAGGAAATCACACTCAGAGAGCAAGCTTGCATACGTCGTTGATGGAACAAAATGCCGAGGAAATGGGGTTAGTATGCCGATTACGCAAATAACGACTCCATCCTGTTATCTCCGCCGTTTTCACTGTGCCCACTTTTAAACACCAGTACTCAAACCGAACGTAAAGGGAGTATTGTGAACCCCGCGATGCCATTTACTTTGGATATATAAATGTTTCGTTTAATTTTGCTTTTCGGTAAGCATGCGTCCTATTACTCGCATATATTTTGCTGCGTGGTGAATTTCCAGGAGTGGTGCTGAAGAGGAAACAATGCAACATCTAATTGCACGGCTCAATAAGGCAGACTGCCTTTAAAAAAATCTTAAATGCAGCCCCACTTCAAATATGGACGTTTCTTACCCCTTTAAAAAGGTGCCTTAAACCATCCGCAGCCTAATACTACAACACAAATTATACCAGTTATAGTGCTCCCAGTCAGTGGCCGGCAATAGTATATTACAGGCTATACCTTTTACTTCTCAGCGGTGTTGCATGGTTCATTTGCATAATCATCGTTGCATTTCATCGAACAAGCAACAACTTTATCGGTTTTATTTGGCGTTAGCCCTTCTTGTCGGGGCCTCTTTGTCTTTATAGTTCCTGGGCTAATTCTGCAAGCCTTGGAGACATCCTTTCGACTTTGCCCCAACCACTACTGATGGCATGATGAAGCCACGTACGATCTCTCTAAAATTAAGCTGCGCAGGTTCTGTTTTTCCTATGGCCAAAGGAAGCCTCAGGCAGTGAGAGCCACCATGTGCGATGGCGCAGATGGGTTTGTTTCTTCAGCTGTAGGTTATCCGCATGGGGACCTTAGATGTACGGGACTAATTGATGCGGGCGTTGACAATACAAGGGAAAGACCTCATTTCACGTACGCATCGCTGTGGTTCATACGAGGGAGGCGGTTTTGTTTGGCGGAATTCCAAAAGTGCACAGCATCACTGCAAGTGCATATGAAGAGGGGGAGAAGTAGACACGTTGTATCAATAGTAAACGCTCCTTAACTTGCCATCTCATTACTACATCCGCACAGTCCTGCGATGTCGCTGAAGGAAAAGTACATGAGGCGCTTTCTTGGAAAGCAGCTTTACGTTGACAGTTCAATAAAAGGGCTCAGAGGAGGTTGAGGGATGGTATTTTTACACTGAAACTTCACACATCACAATTCTGGTCGCAATACTTGTCTTTTTCAAGCCATGGCTAAAATGTGCGTGGGAAATTAACGGAATCGATATATACGAGATGCAGGCGTAGGAAGGATGACTTAGGACACGTTATCCAAACACCGCTTTATGTCTGTGTTGCCTTCTTTCCAAATTCTACCTCGTAGCCCCGTATTGGCAGTTTCCCGAAGCTTAGTAACCCGAACGGCGAAATTTTCTTCTGCTTCCATGCGCGTTATTGCAGGTTGTTAGGTTACCACCCTAATGGAATAACCAAACAGCGCAAATTTTGCATTCGATGGGAACACTTGAAAAGACAGGACAGGCGCTGTGTTCTGTGCTCCCGTGTTTTGTGTAGTCTTGTGTAGAATTTGCGCTATGATCTATTCCGTTATTATCTGCATGCAACGATCGCAGCTTTCGCTCATTTTATAACCTGAAATTGAAGGTCTTCTGGTTGGGTATCACTCAACCGAAGAAGAAAAATTAGGTTGAAGGAAGAGGTGAGTTACAGCAGATGATAAAAACAGGGCGTTAGTTTTAATGGTCCGCTTTGAACCTTCTTTTATGGCCTTTTAGGGAAATTAAAATGTCAGTCCTATAATATCCTAACAGCAGCCTAGTAGGGCTTCTATCAAACCCTTAAAATATTTCTGTCACTCTTCTCGCCCAATTCATCAGGATACCTATGGCTATTTCGGTAATATATTATCCTTGCTTACCTTTCTGTCCGCATAGGCGCTGCTATAAAACAACCTGCTATTCCATTTTGAGAGAATAAAATTGGCACCCCTATTGCCCGTGTCATACTTCCCAACCGGCAACTGACATAGCCGTAGTATTTTCACCTTTTGGAGATTTTTGTTGGGAAATATGGCATCATAGGACTATGGTATCCAAGCCGTCAAGAATACCCAACCATCAGGAGGACCTAGAAAGTCAGCTGGAATTCCACCAACAAATTCTGGCATCGAGCACTTGCTTGTACAACAAGCTTGCTCATTATTTTAATTATTCACAGGCCTCATTTGCCGAAGGTTTCCGTTTCTCACAAATTTGGCACAGTGCTTTGGCCTACAGGCTGCTTTATATTTTGTTACATTCTTCATAGTGCATTTTATGTTTTTGACATGTTTCAGCATTGTGACTGATGGCTTTTCTTTATATTAGGTTTGCATGCTCGGCAACTGTTCAACAACTACCAAGATAACAAATTACCGGGAGTAAGCCATAATCGTCAGCTGAAGGCTATTCTTATTTAAGTGACATCACCTCTTGAATTATTTAAATAAAATACGGTTACTGTCCATTTCTTCGCCTCATTATTTATTCACATCTTCAACAGACGAAGATGGCTGCATTTTAATGTCGCAAGGCCAAATAGGGTAAACAGCGCTAGTACACACGCACACGCACACGCGCACGCGCACACGCACGCACACTCACGCACGCACGCGCACGCACACGCACGCACGCACACGCACACACACGCACGCACGCACACAAGCACGCACACTCACCCGCACACACACACACAAGTGAATCAAAATAGGAAATGAGCGGCTCGTTGAATTAAGACAAATTTTCTCCACTTCCGTTCGGTCTTTAAAAAATTCTTCCTTGGTTTCAACAACAATAAATGACCTACCGCATTCTCCCCTTTGCTTTACTTGGCCTTCTTGCCTGCCAACACTTATTTATGTCTGATTCAACGGGCCCCTCATTTCCTATTTTTGGTTCGCTACATGCATAGCGAGGGTCTCTGTTCGGGAAGTCTTGGTGCCATAGGTAACTAAAGAGGGTTCAACGCTGGTAGACCACTCTCGACATGTCGTAGACGCTCGAATCACGGCTCGGGGATTAAAAAGGTCTCCTTCACACCAAGTAGCCCGAGTGGTGCTGGCTATCACACCCAAGAGCAGGAAACCAAATACCTCAAGATAAATACCCGAGGAAGTGGAGAGGAGAACAGCCCCGTCGGTAGCGTACTGGTCATTCCACCAGAATCGTATTCTGGAGGTCGTGGGTTCGGATCCTACCTTGCGAGTATTTTTTCTCCACTGTCACTCTGTCTTTCAAAAATTCATCGGTTTCAACAATAATAAATGACCTACTGCATTCTCGCTTTGGTTTCCTTGGAATTCCTTACTGCCAAAACTTATTTCTATATATATCTAAATATATATATATATATATATTATATATATATAATATATATATATATATATATATATATATTATATTATCTAATATATATATATATATATATATATATATATATATATATATATATATATATATATATATATATATATATATATAAAGAGAGGGAGATAGAGAAAGGGGGGATTTTTCGCGAATGCCAGAAGCAAGCATAGTACGTAATTGAAGGAATTTCCCTCATTGTACTATCTAATACACCAATACTTTCAGATACACCTGTGCCTCGTACTATCTGATACACAAATGCCCAGTTAAGGGTCACTAAAAGAGAACTAAGCACACTCATAAGACCAATCCAAAGTAGAGCATTGCAATGCACCCCCCGTATTTATTTTATTTTTATTATTTATTTATTTATTTATTTATTTATTTATTTATTTATTTATTTAATAAATTAGTATATACTACAGCCTGTAGAGTAAGCATGTGGGCGTGTAATATGCATAAGTACGAGTACATCAAAAACAAAACATTGTTAAACGATGTGAAGTTAAACATATTGAAAAAAGGGCAATGAAGTCTGACGAAGGTTGGAAAAAGGAAGAAAAAACTTGCAAGGAAAGAAAGGGATGGTAAGCAAGTAGCAGTAGCGCAGCTGCCGTGCTTACACGTCCCAATAAAAAGAAGCCTTTCAAAATCGATATGATATCACGCGCCGAAAACACATCCGCTGGCAACTTATTCCGCGTTCGATTGGGCAGGGGAAAAAGAATGCTTAAAAATATTGGTGCCAGCAAAAGCTGGAGTTAAAATGTGCTCGTGGGAGCATCTAGTAGGGGGAGATGTGCTAGCCTGTACATAGGAGGCTGGATTTAGTGATGTGAATGCTGATCTGGATTAAGTGAAAACAGAAACGTGAGCGGTGCAAGCTGCCTGCCTTTTTCCAAAATCATTATATTGTTGTTAGATATGAGAAGGGACCGCCAAGCGCGGTTGTGTTAACTGTTATATATAAATCGGACAGCTTTTAATTGCCCGATTTCTAGTTTACGAACATCTTTTTAACAAATGGGTCGCATTCTGCGTCTCATTCCTCTTTTTGTTTATTCTTGACGAACCAGATTTTTCTGAAGGCTGAGATGAACATATTTATTAATGTGGCTGGTCCAAGCCAGTTGGTTAGCGATAGTAACCTCTAAATATCAATGTTCATCTATGTGTTTCAACGTGTGGGCATTAAGCCTGTAAGCAAACGGGAATAAATGTTTTGATTACTTAAAGCAATACAGATTTATAAATACTTCAATTCCGTATACAATTTCCCAACCCTTCAGCGACGTTTTCAAGGTTACTTTAAAGGTTACCTTGGTCACAAGTGGATGAAATATGTTTGACGAGTACACAGGCATCAGCAGACAACTTTAAACCTACCGATGATGCATCATTACAATCATTATTATCATTAACGTTTAAAACAGCGCCGGTCCTAGTACGCTGTCCTGAAAAATACCGCAAGTTAGGAGGACAGCGCGGAAAAAGGAATTATTTACTTTAAAGGGGTCCTGAAATACCTTCCGCCGATTCATGGATGTACATGTAACCAAATAAGACAATGTATTAGCAATCTCCTCCCGCAAGAATTTTGTAAAAGCGATGAGTATTACCTGAGAAATCGTAAATCAAAAACCGCGCATTATCGTCGCACCGCGTTTCCTCCTCTTTTCAACTGTTGACGGCGCGCGAGCACTCCCTCCCATGATGCTGCGCTAGTCAGCGGTGACGTACTTCCGCATTACGCTCCTCCGACTGCCGTCTGCTACGGGCAAGTTTTGTTGACACCATGAATTCCGTACTCCGCTCAAGGATGGATAAGCGAACGAAAAATCTGGCCGCATGTGTGCGGTGGCCTGGCCTTGCCCTTTGGCGGTGTGCGTTGCTGCAATGTAGCACGTGACTTTTAATCGGCGGCGAACTCGCAGCCGCTGGGGAGGATCTTGCGCTCGGTCCCTTTCATGCACCGCGCACTGTTTATCCAAAAAGCGCCGTATCAGATGTGGCCCCGCTGGTGCCGGGTCTTATTTTGCGGTGGTGGTAATTCCTGCCGGCGCCATATGAATAAGACATTTTAAACCGATGCAGAACCCGTGCACAAAACGCTTCAATCATGTGACCAGTTCAGCTTGGGGCGACGCGTGGTGGAGAGCGGCAACGTTGGCAAAACATGCTCCGGCGCGGCTCTGAGCTTTCTAGCGCTGGAGCGAGCGCCTTTCTTTGACGATCTCAAACATCGGTTGCCTTGGCAACAAGGCACAAACCGCCCCAGAAGTCAGTTACGGTTGCGTGATCCCGGTTCAGCTCGGGGCCCCACCTCGCGACATGTGGGCACTGCAGGCGTACCACTCACTCTCATTAGGAAGTGTGAGATGCGTTTGGCATTACAGGAGGCGATGGTGTGTGTGTGTTGTGGACGGCTTTGTTTCGCGATGAAATGCGACGTTGTGCTTATGCGGGTGGATAGTGCTTCCCATGGTCTGGATTATCTTTCTCGAGCGACGTACGACTCAACCTCGCATGGGGTATGTGCAGTGTGCGTGGCTAAAAGCCATCTCGGCTTGCGCGCCGAGTTAAGTGACTTGCTGCTCGTCCCCGCAAACCGCGCGCGAGGTGAGTGCCGAATTTACGACGGGCAGGAGGAGGCAACCCATCGTCTGTCAATCGCGGTTCAGACTTGCAACGCATGTTGTGACGTTGTGTTCGTTCGAAACGCACTCTGGATTGTTTTGAAGTGGAAAAAAATGTATCCCGAGGAAGTGGAGAGGAGAACAGCCCCGTCGGTAGCGTACTGGTCATTCCACCAGAATCGTATTCTGGAGGTCGTGGGTTCGGATCCTACCTTGCGGGTATTTTTTCTCCACTGTCATTCTGTCTTTCAAAAATTCATCGGTTTCAACAATAATAAATGACCTACTGCATTCCCGCTTTGGTTTCCTTGGCATTCCTTACTGCAAAAACTATATTCTATATATATATATATATATATAATAAGAGAGAGAGAGAGGGGGGGATTTTTCGCGAATGCCAGGAGCAAGCATAGCACGTAATTGAAGGGATGTCCCTCATTGTACTATCTAATACACCAATACTTTCAGATACACCTGTGCATCGTACTATCTGATACACAAATGCCCAGTTAAGGCTCACTAAAAGAGAACTAAGCCACACACATAAGACCACAAATCCAAAGTAGAGCATTGCAATGCACCCCCCGTATTTATTTATTTATTTAGTATATACTACACCCTGTAGAGTAAGCAAGTGGGCGTGTAATATGCATAAGTACGAGTACATTCAAAACAAAACATTGTGAAACGATATGAAGTTAAACATATTGAAAAAAGGGGAATGAAGTCTGACGAAGGTTGGAAAAAGGAAGAAAAAACTTGCAAGGAAAGAAAGGGATGGTACGCAAGTAGCAGTAGCGCAGTTGCCGTGCTTACACGTCGCAATAAAAATAAGCCTTTCAAAATCGATATGATATCACGCGCCGAAAACACATCCGCTGGCAACTTATTCCGCGTTCGATTGGGCAGGGGGAAAATAATGCTTAAAAATATTGGTGCGAGCAAAAGCTGGAGTTAGAATGTGCTCGTGGGAGCATCTAGTAGGGGGAGATGGGCTAGCCTGTACATAGGAGGCTGGATTTACTGATGTGAATGCTGATCTGGATTAAGTGAAAACAGAAACTTGAGCCGTGCAAGCTGGCTCCCTTTTTCCAAAATCATTATATTGTTGTTAGACATGAGAAGGGACGGCCAAGCGCGGCTGTGTTAACTGTTATAATAAAATCGGACAGCTTTTAATTGCCCGATTTCTAGTTTACGAACATCTTTTTCACAAATGGGTCGCATTCTGCGTCCGCGTGCTCTTTTAGTGTATTCCCGAGGGACCTGAGTTTTCTGTAGGCTAAGGTGAACATATTTATTAACGTGGCTGGACCAAGCCAGTCGGGTAGCTATAGTAACCCCTAAATATCAATGTTAATCCCTGTGTTTCAACGTGTGGGGATTAGGCCTGTAAGCAAACGGGAATGAATGTTTGGTTACTTGAAGCAATACAGATTTATCAATAGTTCAATTCCATAGACAATTTCCCAAACCCTTCAGCGACGTTATCAAGGTTACTTTAAAGGTTACCTCGTTCACAAGTTGATGAAATACGTAAGACGAGTACGCAGGCGTCAGCAGACTTTAAACCCATCGATGGTGCATCATTACAATCATTAATATCATTAAAGTAAATTAAAAACAGCGCCGGTCCTAGTGCGCTGCCCTGACAAATACCGCAAGTTACGGGGATAGGGCGGAAAAAGGAATTATTTACTTTAACAAAGTGTTTATGACTAGAGAGATAGGACTGGATTCATTTTACGAGAGTTATTGGCAGACCAATTTTTTTAAGCTTTAGGTTAAGTTTACTGTGCGGAAAACGGTCAAAGCTATTGCTGAACGCTAGAAAAATGACGCTGATTTGTTCAGCCTTATCAAGTTAATACACCAGTTCATGAATAGTGGTATCAAGATGGGTGAGTGTACATAAGCGTTTTATAAATTAGTGCTGGAAAAGTGTTTGAATATCGTTAGCATCTAAGAACATAATAATAAAAGTTGATACCATGTGTTCGAAAAGTTACATACTCCAGAATTCAGAGAGATGGGGTGATAGTTGTCTGCAAAGAGTTGATCTCCCATTTTATATACTGTCATAAAATAGGCCATGCGCCTTTCATTCCTTATTTCGCAACACTGAAAGCATACCATAGCCAACACTCAAAAGTCCGCACAGACATTAGCTCGTTGTATAACTACTAGGATAGTAGTAGTGCACTAAATGGTGCACTCTTTCAGACGATGACGCAGACGAAACGCAACTGGTCGATGTGTTAAGTTCGGAGCATTCACACAGTATTTCCTGCAAATTACTCGCAGGCTGTTCTCAAGGAAGAACCATTAGGGTGACACTGCCCATTTTGCCTTTCTTTATGGTTTGGAACTTATGGTAAAACACGTTTTTTTTGAATTGCTGTTTAAACATAATTGTAGATTACGCTTGCCTCCTCGAACAATCGCGTATTTGGGTGTTGGTTTAGGCGACACGCAACGGAGTTAGAAAACGATCAGAAAGGGAAGGGGACGTATTTTATCATCGTTTTCCGCCGCTTTCCTCGTTCCCCTTTCGTTCATGTAGTGACTTGGTCGTTAGGCCAACACTGCGTTTTACAAACAAGCCCAAACGACACCTCAATCCGTTAATTTGAGCCAATTCCGTACGGACGTTCTCGATGGAAAGGAGTAATTCCTAGTCATGGCCACTTTCAGCTACGTGGATACTTTAATTGGCCCAAGCCATTACATGGGACCAAATGCCGCATTCCAGAAAGTATTCCTGCTCGTTCGTCATTAAAAAATTGCAACTACGGAGCGAGCAGGACCAAACTAGAAAGGAGGCGGGCACGGGGACAGGCCAGTGAGACACGGCGCGGCTCACGTGGCAAGAACATGAAAACTACTATCGATCGCTTCGGCCCTTGCCATGCTGTGGTTTGTACTGTTAGACCGGGTGTGGAAGCGGTGGCAGCAGCTGGTGTGTGGGGTGGGCTGACGAAACACCCGTTCTGAACGCACCACGCCCTTCAAGTTGTCGGGCAGTAACGCATCGTTGTTGGTGAAACATCAGAAAATGAGGACGCGGCGTTATCCTCAGAGCCGAGGTGGAAGCTGGAGGGATTGCCCAGCATTTACACAGAACTCAAGTTGTCGGTGCAAATGCTTAGGTTGTTACAGGTAGGACACTCAAACCCATTGTTGTATCTTGGAGTCTTCATGGGTTGTGGCCATTACAACTTGCTCGGATGGCGATCGAGGGAGCCTTGATTTTTACTGCTACGGCTACCGCTTCGTGGGATACATTTTCTCCCCTACTCTCCGTCCCGTTCTGTGCGTCACCGTGCGTCCGTCACTGATAAGCGATGCATGCTCTGCAAACCGGAATATCCTGAAAACAAACATCAGCTCTGCCTCTGCAGCAGCGCTTGGCCTCGGATCCATGTTGTACCTGGTGGTTTTCCATTCAATGTTAGTGGGACGCTTTAAGGCCTCGAGCACTGAAGTGAAATACTCTTGGTGCTACTGGAGGCAGGAACACAGGAAGAGGGGGCGAAACAACCATCTTTATTGCAAGTAGAATACTTGCCATTGCATCCCAAGACCCATGCCGCCCCGCGCACATGCCCCACACCACATGTCCACACCTGTGATTTACCAAAAGTGATGATGCCCGCACATTTGTAGAACATCTGGGGAGCCACTTTGAGGCGTCTCCATTTCAGGAATGTTCATTTTGGGCCCTCTTTAAGGCGTGATGTGATTGAACTTCAAAACAAACTCACTGGCTCATTTTCTGGCCCTACATGAGGGTCGTCGGCCCTCAGCCAATCAGAGCTCGCTCGACCTGGGTAGTTTCCAGCGGACATGAAATATACAAAACTTATTTCCGTGGCTTGAGCGTATGTTGAGCCGGGACAGTTGCCCACCGATGGACCCATGATACCTGCCCTCGCGAGGTTTCTTTCTAGCTTTAAATCCCCGGCAACGGACTTTCAGCATGAAATATTGTCTATGGGCAACCATTGCACTCGAGTAGCGGTGGCTCAACAGCTCACACTGTTGGCCGTATCATTTTTGTATGATCAACTGTGAATTTTTGTATTTATTCTAACACAAAGTAATTTAAACAAAATAGACATCTCAATTGTTAGTTTGTTTCTCGCGACAGAATATACGGTGGCTATTTTCTGGCGCGTGTATGTCTTCTTAAAGTAAGCAATAATGGGCATCGAAAGGCCTCTCATTATTTTAGCTTTCTTCCCCAAGCATCTTACTTTTTGTAAATACATCTGTTTTTTTTTATTGTTTTCGCGAAGCTATTCTTTGCACGTGACCTAAACATTCCATATACCTAGAATGCTGAAGTAGCCAAGAACATTTCAAAATTGTTCCTCTACGTTTTGGGGCAAAGCGGGAGCTCAAATTTCTGTGATTTTACAATATCTATGGTTTACAGGGGGTAAAACAAATGTTTCAAATCCAAAGTACGGGTGTTATAGCAGGAAAATGTTCTCCCTACCGAAACCTATTTCTAGGCACCTATTATATTTTACCATTCACCAATAGCTATTGCCTCGGATTTATCTCTTGCCTTCTGTGTAGTTTTTCAGGTAGTGTAGTTTTATCGGTATTTTTACCGTGTTTAACCCCTGTTGGGAACATGCGCTAATCAGAAGCTTCCATAGTGTGATGCCGTAGTTAGGGATTCCTTATAAGGACGCCTAGTGCTATTTTCACCCCCTGTTATAAAAAAGCATTTCCGTAGAATACTTTTACTCTTCAGGATTGGGTCCAAAACAAGGCCAAATTTTACGCCGATACCCCGGTCACGTAGCTCAAGCAGATTTTCTCCACATCACGGTTGGTGGATCTAGATTTTTTTGTCTTGAAAAGATGGAGACATATTTCTGAAGTTCCTTTAAAACACTGTCCTGCGGCTTTATTGTACCGTCCGTTGCTTACTCTGCTTTATTACATGATATGGAACCACCCATGAATGCCATTTTTCTACGTCGTTCGTAGTAGACTTTTTTATCTTTTAGAAAAAATACCTAGGCGATAGATATGCGTGAAAATTGCCAACTGTTGTAACATGCTTTGCAGCTGAAGGCTCTAAAGTATTCGCTGCGCATCTGTGCCAAATATGAATGCTTAATATGTTTTAGAGGACAAATTTCTGCTTAAAATAGTGAAGCGCGTAACATTTTGCAGGGTATCAATTTTAACACAGTATATTATTTTATTCTTTGCACACAAGATGCATGACATTTTTTAGGTTGAAGGTTGCACAAAATATGCCATATTACAGTCGGAATTACTAGAGAAACATTTGCGGATGATATTCCCCGCATACAGCCCTACCTATCTATCGACATTGGTACAGCAACATTTAGTCCCTAAATAGATGTATACGCAGTTGAGAAAACATGACCTGCCGAAACCTAGTACAAGAAAGTAAAGGATGTACACAATGCAACGTGTGAGGAAGACACTGCTAAAGCGCCACTTTCATCTGAGAGCTGGAGTCACACAGATCAAAAAAGTACTGACAATATTTCAAAGTTCAGATATCAATGTAAAAGGCTTTATTTCTGTATTGAAATATCTCCCAGCACTTTTAAACAGTAACGGTTCATTATACCATATTTTAAATACATCTTAATCTTTCCACGCATGAGAAATCTCAGAAGAGATACCCTTTCGCAATCGGCATCAGCATGACGTAATCTGCTCCTCCTGGACCCAAACTGTCCGACGTCGGGGACCCCGTGACGTAGCCAACGCGTTGGTTGCGGTCGGCGCACGCTGCACCGGCGTGTGTATCACGTCACGGGTTTTGGATCTAACGTCATGTTGCTCGGGTGCGTGGAGCAACATGACCCAGACCACAGCCTGTCTGGGCGCGCACGCGCGTTCACACTGGTAGTTGTGCGATGAGAACGGTGACTTCATAAGCGCCCTTTTGTCATGGCGGCCGCCCCGGTGTTCGTTTTGTTGAAACCGAAACTGACACGAATATAGGGGGCTGTAAATAAGTGTTTACGCTGCGAGCGACATTATAATTTGCCATTATATGATTAGTGGGCTTGTAGACACTCGTAACAGTGAAATAAACGTAACACAAAAATTTCGTGACCGTGCTTTTAATAAAGCAGAAGTAGATAGCACTGAGGAATTGGCATTAACGCTAGTTATAATTCTGTCTTTAATAGCATCTACGAACGAAGTTGCATCTTGGCCACTCATACTGCTTCTTTGCATTCAAGGTTCAGGCACAATTTCAGGACTCGAGCTCTTAGGTTAAATTTTTTTGTGTGACTACAAAAAAAACAAAGAAAGAGGGAGAGGAATAACCATCTTTATTGCAGGTCGGATGTTTGCTCTTGCCGCGCCAACCAATCCCGCTACACACAAGCCACACACCCGCATCATGGGAGGTGTGGGGCATGTGTGGGGCTACTACCTAGTGCCCACTAGGCTACAACTCGGCTACAAGTACCTAGTTGTAGCCTGGCGTACGGCATCGCTCTGTCTAGGATTCTGTGTCTTGAATAGTTAGGGTATAGTAAATACAACAGTGCTAAATACCATCCTAAGACCTGCAGTTCTATCACGACTTTTTTCGGTACTTCTTAACTGAACATTGGCTTTGAATTTTTTGCCATTGCAAAATATTACCTTAAGCACACAAGAAATAAACGTCGAAGGCACACCATGTCGTTATCATCATCACAACAACAACAGCCTACTTAGGTCTGCTCCAGGACGAACGCCTCTCCAAGTCACCTCACCCGCTACTTCCCTGCGTTGCGCCAGTTCATTTGTGGCCTCCGAATTTTTCTATTTGTCCCCTCCATCGAGTTAATAGCCGTCACCTTTTTATAGTCCCGTCTCTCGATATCCAATCCGTTGCTATCGTGGTCCGCCTGCTGTCAGATCGTCTAACTACATGGCCAGCCCAAGTCCACGTCTTAATTGGAACTATGATATCTTTTACTTGAGTTTACTCCATAATCCAGGATGTTCGATTCATGTCCCTGACTGTTAATCCTATCATTAGGGAGTTTTAGCTGACCGTTTCTGACGGTCCGCTCCGCTCCGATAGCACGCGGGAGCGCCGTTGCGCATGCGTGGCGCGCTAGCGCGCTACCGTAGTTACCGGAGCGGCACCCTGCTCCGCTGACCGGGGCCTCTTAGCGGACCGTCGCGACAGCTCACGCTGCCGTACGGAATTTTAACATGATTGATTGATTGATTGTGGGGTTTAACGCGCCGACGCAACGCAGGCGATGAGGCGCGCCGTAGTGGAGGGCTCCGGAGGAATTTTAACATGGCTGCCCCCGCGATGCGAGCGCGCTACGGCGAACTTCGTTTCTTCAGTTGAAACACGAGCGACGAAGCCGCGAAAGCGCTTCCGAATAGGTAATGGTGCCACACACCTCAATGATCTTTAGAACGGAAGCGAAAAACGTCGACCGAACTTCTATGCAGCGCCGAGAAAGGCAGCCTTGGCTTGGCTGTTCCGAAGTTTATCGGCTTCTTTATTGTTATTTAGAAAAATTATACCATGTGAGCGACTACATTATACAAAAAAGGTTAAATGAGGCCAAGAAACACGGTATTTTGCTTGCTTTGTTTGGGCGACCAAATACAAATTCTTGTTTCCTTTAGGGTGAAGTTTCGGTTCTCACGCGCACCCGAAACGACCAGTCACGCGAATCATTCACCGTCGAGTGAGATGCGGTTATCGCTTAGCTAAAATCCTTTCGGCTGCTGACGCTCCGGTTGTGCTGAGCGGAACGTCGGGAGCATAGCGGAGCGTCAAAAACGGTCAGCTAAAACTCTCTATTATTAGCTCCATGGCTCGTTGCACCGACCTAAGTTTTATTTGCAATTGCTGAGTAAAGCGCCGAGTTTCTGCTCCATACGTCATGATCGGTAGAACGCATTGGTTAACTATTTTTCTTTTCAGGGATAGAGGTACCTTTTTTTTTTGTTATTTGTAAGTGCTTGCCATTCTGTGCTTGAACCCATTCCTGTTCTGCGCCGGATTTCTTTCTCGTGGTTGGGATCAGCGGTGACAACCTGTCCAAGGTTATAATGTTACGGAACAGGTGGAAAATGCCCGGTGTCCCACCTTCGACGACGAGGAGGGAGTGGCTGGCGTGCAGCCGGTGCGAGCTCGGTGATAGCCGCCTTGTAAGCATTGTAAAATACATCGTCCGCATCTCTTGGTTCATGCCCTGCGCCACGTAACAATATTTTTCTACTTGTTCCAGTGTTTCGCTACCTATGCTGAAGTGGGCGCTTTCGGCATGTTTTGGTTTATTAATATTATTATAATATGATAATACTATTACTTTTGATTTACTCCTATTTATTTTTATCCCCTTTGCGAATCTTTGCGATTGTGGATCTAAAATCATTTTTTCAGTGGTTGTTTTGCCGATTCACTGAGTAATACTATGCATCTCCAAACTGTAGAGACGAGAGAAAGAGCGGCTGTCGGAACACGTAGGTTTAATGGCGAAAAAAATGATACAGATCGTCCGCTCGCGCTGCATGAGCAGGTCTTTCTTCTTCGTCGTCTTCTTGACGCTTAATGGGAATATTTTACACAAACCTCAGACGACTGAAGTATTACCCATTTGTTCGTATACCTGCATTTTTCCAGTCAAGCTTCCTGAATACCCCCTGCATACTTGCTGTGAACAATTTTTAGTGCGATGGTGTCTCCCTGTGGCCCTCCGTGTGGGATCGGGAACTTCTCGCTTTGCTAGACCTCTTGCCAAGCTTGATATAATTCAGTGGGGTATCGTATAAGTGCATAGAGGGTCGGTCAACGTGCTACTTTTCATTAAAGGCCGTTTTACCGCATCCCAAAACAACTATGAATAAAACAACAATCAGACAACTACAATAAAAATGAAACTGCGTCGAAAGACTATTACTCGGATTTAACTAAACTGCAACCAACCTGAGCTAGGCATTGTAGATACGGACAGCCCCAGAAGCCAATAAAAATCCAAATGTCAGTCAGACCAGGCAACTCAAACGGAAAAGAGAACCCTAACAAATATGTAAACAGCCTTGCTGTGCACTGCCCGCCACTGTCGTAACGCATCAGAAGGCACCCTGCCAACAGGCACCTCTCCAGACAAAAAACAAAAAAATGTGGAAACAAGTATCGCTCCACAGACAACGAGGGACGAGAATTATCGGCCCCAGTGCGAAATTCAGAATATCTCCTCTGGTATCGAGCACGTTGTGAACGTGTGCGAGTAAGGACAAAACACTCGGTAAGGATTCTTCAGTACATTATGGGAGCTTATCAAACTACCTTAAAGGACCCTGCAACATTTTTTCTTAACTTTTTTTTAATCCTAAATGCTTCTAGAACGTAGCTACCCAAACAACCCAGTATTTAGATTAGGCGGTCGCGAAGTACCTCACCCAAAAATTACTGCTCTATGCCCATCAGATAACCTGTAAACTCGCTCAAAAGATTTCTTTCCATTTTCCGGTCTTGACTTTCTTCGACGTGTCGAATTACGTCACTAAGGCGATGTAGCGGTTGTTGGCCGATTTTCCTTCAATTGGAGCACTGAACGCTTTTCGGTAACAACTTAAAAAAAAGCCGCAAAAACAAAGCAATAAATGGTAGGCGTATCTGGTGCGACTAGCAAATCATGCAGTGCCGCTCCGTGTTGGCGATAATTATGGCTTTAGAGGTGATTCCAGGCGCGGAGGAAAGAGTGAAATCGCTTATCGAAAGTGCTGCAGGGATCCCTTTGAGAGGCCGCCAAGAGGGGATGCGATTCCCCCATCCAAAACAATGTAAAACACTTAAACATAGCCTTAAATCACGCCTGTTTATTAAGCACCTTATTTCCTTGTCACTTCTTTCTCAGATTGTATTCAGCCCTTAAAATGTTTTCTCTACTTGGAAGCTGCAGTTCAACATATTCTTCTATCTGACAAAGCAAAGCTCCTCGCCTGTGGCACTAAATGGTCAGGCTGCAGACACGACACATGGTAATCATCACAACCTACCTTTTGAACTTACTACAGTATCCGTCTGGCCCTACTCGATAGCAGCCTCTCAGCGCCACGATACAGCCGAGAGATTTTTGAAGGTTTCTTGAGGCAAAAGCCTTACATGTCGGTTTCAAGCACGCGCGTATGGAGGCTGAAGAACAGGTGGAACAAAAAAGTTGAAAGCTCTGCTCTGGGCAAGTGCGCACCCGGGATTGTGCACCAGTAAAGGAAAATATAAGTGAGGGAAAAGGGTCAGGGAGGGACCCTATTCTCTTTCCCGCCACGCCGTTCCGGGGAAAGAGAAATAGCCGGCACAAAGTGGGTTGAAACCTCTGCCGCACGTGCAATAGCAGCGGCCTCGAGAGGTGATGGTACCTACGAGGCCGAACCAGGAAGTTTGTGGCGGTGGCTAGACATCAGAGCGAGCTTCGGAGGGTGCTGTCCAACGACCAGTCAAGCCATAATGATCGCCGCGGCGAAGTTCTGGAGAAAATTCTACAGCAGATCAACAGGAAGTCCAAATAGGCTCTCTCCTCCACCTCTTAAAAAGATTCGCCCTCAATTCTTTACGTAGTATGGTTTTACCTTCTTGCGTATTGCCAATATCAAGCTGACCTCCTGCTTCATAATCCATTTATACTATTTCTAAGCTTCTACACCCACGAACGGTAATCAGTTATTCAACATTAGCACATTCTGTAATGCCGCCTATCAATAGCGTTAAACGTTTATATTCTAATGAGTGCTTTCTCATGCCCAGAAACCATATGCTCTATGCACTTCAACTTGAAAGGGAATTTAAAATTAATTAAAAATGCACTTCGCACATCCCAAGGTTTTCGCCAGAGCAACGGGACCTCAAATAAATAAACTTTCACCGAATTGATTTTAAGATACACTTTAAGAGATACAACCTTCAATATGTACCATAAAAACAACTAAGAAAACAGAGTGACTCCGCCACAGAAATATTGCGTAAGAACTGGACGATGGAAACCCTCGGCAATCTAATCGAGAATGTATTGCTTCAGCCGCGTGACGTAACCAGTGACGCAGTTTTAATCAGCAACCTTGCTCTTGACTTTTTTTTTTTGACAAACTCGCCACTGAACACGCCTTTTCACGTAGCTCTTTATCAGTTAGTTGCGTCTAGCGTTTGGAAATCCGGCATTTGGTTTGGCTCTTGTGGGCCGTTTCGTAAAGGGGTGAATGGCTGTTCCTCCGCTCGCCTACGGCACGGCAGCAAACCGCATGGAGTCTAACTTTTAAAAATCGTGAACACAATGCATAACTTTAAACAATTTATCCTTTTCCCCTCATATTTCTGCTAGTATTGAGCTATCCGTATGTTCAAGATTCCGCATATAAGTGTGAACACACTTGACAAAAATGTTTACCATATCACTGGCCTCGTCTTGTTCTGTGCATTTCTGAAAAGCTTTATTCCTGGCCTAATTACATCGGAACCTGTTTTATGTTTATTGAACTTAAGCTAGTTTCTTGCGTTTCGTATCACTTAGGCACCGGACAAAAAGACAACGCTACCGCTAACTGCCTAAAGCTTAACGCGAGCTGTACGCGAATTCGCTGTAAAAGGTTAAGTTTCGAAGGTTTGAAAAACAAAGAAAAAAGGCAACTGTCGTATATCACCTCGTCACAAAGGCTAATAGCAATACTACGGGAATCGGAAATATAAGAAAATTGAAGTATTGCTGACGCACTCTGGGAAGTTTCAAGCAGACTGTCATTAACATGTCGAACACTTTCTTCGGGACTATGCGTCTGCAAAAACAAAAAAATACTTCGAGCGCAAGTGCTGTGATATTTTTTTCAAAGACAACTTTGGCATCGAAGCACTACACCTCAAATATAGCTAAAGTGTCCGACTGTTGCGTTATTCTCATCATTAATCCGCTATTTGCGCTTTTTGTTACAGTGTTTGCCGTTGAATGTTTCTAAACTCCGTTACAACGCCCGCTACACTATTTTGCGGAGATATGTGCCCTATATCTGATATTTCTGATGCTTGAACGCTATAGTTGTAGCGTGCGCCAATTTTGGACCACGTTCTAACCGTCATATTGTTTTGCACGCCATTTTTATGGGCATTTATACCTACTTAGTTGTCATTTCCATCGCGGTACGTTGTCATTTTTAATGTTATCACCTATACATGAAAAGAAATATTTAGTGGCCTTTTAAACATAACCTTTTCAGACATTTTTGTATAATGTTTTTAGGCCATTTGGGAATCGTTCCTGAAATAGCGCCGCAAAAAAAAAACATGCGCGAGTATAAAAGCTGGCTCGCACTGTAAACACGGGTCGCGGAAGCTGGTAATAGCGGGAGAAAAAGAAATTTATTTTGTTGAGTGCTCTAATCCCACATTCCGCGCATTGTATTAACGCGCTGGGTTAGGTCTTCCCTCCATTCTTCAGACTCCCTGGCAGTGGGACGAGCCAGCTCTGCGAGGAAGGGGTAGTAATGGATGACTTTGAAGGGTGGTATTTAGAGTGGCATGCGCTGAGGCATTTCCAGTGAGCGTGCTTAGTTGTAGAATTTTCTCCACAGACGTGGCATCTGGGTCTCCATGGCAGCTGGTTTCCATAGTGCTTGTATAGATCAGATAAAACTGGTTGTGTATGGGCCTGTCTGATTATTGTGGCTGCGTTTCCTGGGACCATGTATGATGGTGAAGGAATGCTTCGGTTATTTGATCTTATTTGTCGAAAGCGTATTTCGCTTTCTTTGGGGTGCACTGCGCTTGTGAGGCGAAGTGAGTTTAGGAAGAAAAGCTTACAAACCAAGTTTGGCGTCACAGGAGGTGCGACAGATGACAATGAACAAAGCTTTCAGGCGTACAAGAGCGTTTTATGGGTCAAAAATATAAATAAGGCGTACGGGAATGCCTGCAGGGAAGCTACACAATTTTTTTTTTACACAGAACGGCTAGTCTGTTTGTGGTACAATGTGTTTACATCTTATAATTATACTTTATTTCTTGGCAAGAGAAGAAGACACACATTCCCGGGCCAATTCCGCATGGCGCCAATCCCACGTAACATGCACCCGACCTATAATAAGGCACGATGAGCAGCAAGGGCACCCGCAATCCATGTACAGTATGACCACCTCCCCTTTACTCGCTACGCAGACGTCTCTCCATACACCCACAAATCTTCCCACGCTGCAAGTGTCACCGACGCCAACGGTAAAGAAATAACCACACTCACGACCATTACAAAATCGATGGAAGCAGCCGAAGAAGTTGCTATCGCCCTAGCCGCCACCAATTGCGAAGACGACACAGTTATACTAAAAAACTCCCGAGCTGCACGCCGCACTTTCCTGATCGGACGAACATCCGTACCAGCATTGGCTATACTAAAACAACAACTTGCAGCACTACAGACTGTCTGGTAACCTGGTCACGAATCCCTCATAGGAAATAAATGAGTCGGCACACTCCGCTGCCCGCGCTCATACACACCGGGCCGTTTCCCAAGAGGGTGATAACCTGTAAGCTGGCGACATAATAAAGCCTGCGCCCCTGCGAAAATACGCCTACGTACTCGCCCACTACCGGCATAGGCGCCAAAAGTACCCATCACACCACCCACACCTTTCCAGAACCGAAGCTACAATATTCCGACGACTACAAACAAGCTCTTACCCCGCTACCCCCAATACCCCACTCCATGCAAGTGTGGCGAAAACTGCTGTTTGCTGACTTTTAAAGTATGGATGGTTTTCGGTCACCTAGTGCTTCCAGCTGCCTGCATTATCCCAGACATGCATAGCTTTTACGTGATATGGCGTAAAATTCACAATCAGCTGCTGAGAGAGGCTGGAATACTTTTCTAATTCTGTCGAACATCTAGTGTACGTATGAAATATATGCTTTGTATTCAAGATCACGCTAGAAACTCCTTAGCAAACCGCAGCGAGTTGAAAGCCATCGAGTACCTATGTAGGCAGGTACTATTGAGCGCTAGTTAAAAAAAAAACTTGATATTTCTCGCAAGTTCACTTCGTTCACTTGGTATTCAAGATAAAGCCTTGCTGTGATAAAAAATAATACCTTCTTTTAATGTGTTCTAGTAGGTTCCTGAGAATATCACCTCAAGTACGGAAAAGCTACCAATGTATTCAACATGCAGCGTAGCGAATAGTGATTTAAAAGAACTGTAATTACTAGTTCGATTTACCTTAGACGGAAATATAGCTTGGGACTTGGCTGTGTTTTCTAGTGCGGGACAATATTGTTACTTCTGTAATGGAGATTGCTTGAAGTGCTCTCGCCGTCCAATGTCCTCTTCACCCCCCCCCCCGTCAATCCCCGAAATGAGCATGTAGCACGGATCAACGGCTGTCATCATCGGTGCGTCATCGCGCGGCTCGAGTAGAATCCTCTCGCTGGTTCATCTAGGACGGTTTTAAATGCAGAGCATTTCAGTAACTCACGATGTCACCCGCTTGACTTCCGTCGTAGTCCGCACCATCGTTGTCCGCACCCCTCCCTACACTATATAAAAAAAATACTATCCGCGCCTGGTTTCGATCCCTCGACCCTGCGGGCGGAACGCAATGTACATGGTACTCTACCCACTGCGCCACAAAGCCGACACAGGAGTGGGAGGCTACGGAACACGGCCTTATATCCTGACTCATCAAACTGACGTCAAGAAGAGCTGCTTCTGATACAACGCATTCACTACCCCGACTCTCCCAAACACTAAACGTAACGCCAATACACCCAACCCTCCTATGGCGACGCATTTACTCGATTCTCCCCCTCGCGGGGAGATGGGCACCGCCAAAAACAACGCGTTGTGGACTGCGGCATAAGGTGCCGGCACGTGCGAGAACCGCTCGCGCTGTTCGGTTCAAGGCAGGGGGCGTGCCAGCACTGCGAAGGCGGGAATTTGAACTGCTTTGGGGACAAACCTTCGTTCAATTCATCAGAGAGAAAGGGAGACAGGGAGGCGAAGAGCGTGATGGTGTAGTAGCAGTAAGCGGATAACGGTGCACAGTGCCATTATGGCGAATCACTGCTCTGCATTTTACGACAGCTTTCATATGAGTGGAACGGCTTAATTTTTTGCCTCTTGAACCCTCTCAAGCCGACTCTGTCTTGCCTTCCAATAACCCCTCTGCAGTCATTTTTTCACTTACTTGTTGCGCTGTAACTGCAATTTTTTTTTTGGCATTCCACGGAAAGAAGCCGAAGCAATATTGTCGAGGGCTCAACAACTTCGGCAGCATTATTTTAATTCATAAGGCCCCTGCACGGATTGACCGAACACATGGAATTGTTCAGCGGTAGATCATTGCTTGGGCACAGATGTAACACTGAGCAGCAAACACTCGTTGCATCCCTGCAAAAAATGCTACGAGGGCATTTTATTATCTCCATATAAGAAAACATTTGTATTAGAAAGAACTGTTGGAACCAGCTTCCAACTGAATTACGAAAAACACATTTAAGGTACATAAGAATGAGTGAATCAATGCGGTTGAAAGGATCGTTTTTATAATAAGAACGCTTGCTTAGAACGTCTCTTTTCTGTATTGTGGCTCAGTGTCACTTTCGTGACCGCAAAGTGATACCGGTTAGTGAAATAGCACACTTCTAACATCTTTTATGCGTCTTTATTCCTGCGCTTGTTTCATTCTGAGTTGTTCTCAAACGTTCGTAAGGAGACCTGTATAAAAAGAAAACATCACGGTCAAACAAAAGCCATTATCACAGTGAACCAACTAAAAAAAGTA
This sequence comes from Haemaphysalis longicornis, assembly GCA_013339765.2. NCBI lineage: Eukaryota > Metazoa > Arthropoda > Arachnida > Ixodida > Ixodidae > Haemaphysalis > Haemaphysalis longicornis. Next base: position 82,417,011 of record CM023456.1, on the reverse strand, counting down.
CAGGTATATAACGTCGAAGGCACGGCCCGCTAAAGCTTCAAATGAATAGTTAGTGAAATCATTTTCGGATAAAATGAAAAAACTTGCAGCACAAAAGCCCAAATATTGTAAGGTGTTTGCTTCGAAGATCTGTTATTGCTTGACGCGGGGGAAAAGTTGATGAAGGCTAGGGTATAAAACAAAATTTGGACCTTTTGTCTTGTACCTCCCTTGAACTTCTGTTCCAATTAAAATTTAACTCAACCGTAAAGGTCGGCTGGCAGAGAGGTATAAACTTTCAAAGTCACTTCACTCATCACGTTGAAGCTTCTGAACTCCCTTCAACCTCACCTCAGAGTATAAATTCGAGGTTCTTTCGAAATTGAATTCGTACCTTCATAGGTTCAACCCTAACGAGAGTTGATCACAACTGGTAGTATTTAATAATCCAACTGATGGTGTAGTCCGACACTGGGATAAGCATTCAATTATCAATTTGAAACTGAAGTCACGAAACAAATTTGTGTTGTAGCATAACCCGCATATGAAATGAGGTCCCACTTGTTTTTCTAATAGCGCGTTCAGATATAAAGTAGCTATTTCCGCCTTTTCAAACACAGTCGCTGAATTGCCCTGTTTATTGGGCTGGATAAAACTAACTGTGAATAACAGCCAGACCAGACAATTAATAATCAGCGCAAGCGGCGACGGGAGAGTGTTCCCGCGTATAATTGCACAACCAATTCGTTAAGTTTGCACAATTAACACAGGCTACGCGACGGTCGTCTCTAAGATTATTCTCACCAAGTGGGTTGTATCCTTGCAATAATATTACAATTATTTGCCACAGTCCTGCTGTTAGGCGGGTCTCACAAAAAACCTACCCTGGCTTCGTAAAGTTTGCGGCAAGCTGCAACCTTGCAAAGCCCAGACCGAACAAACCTACGATGGGTGACCGAAGGCCCTATGTTTGCCGCAAGTGAGCAGTTATCTGCGCACTCCTTACCGGAATTATTTAAAAAACAGGGGTTACGTGGCGTCCCACCGTACTTCATTGCAAAAGCCGATGATAGCATGCAGCTTAGGCGCGTGCGCCTGCCTTCACTCGCATCAGCACTTGGCCCCAGATAAGGCGTAGACGTATTGTGGCGTCGGCTGTCGCGCGATATTAGTAAATAATGACTCGATTGGCTGTGTCTGAGAAGCTCTCATACTATCTATCCGTCTGCTTCAGACGGCACGGTCATGCTCCTACGAAGTGCTCATGAGGTGTCGCATCCACCATATATCACCACCGCTCTGCACCTAGGCAGAACTGGATGAATAAAGAAAGGCCGGCGATCACCACGTACTTTTTATCGTTCGCCGGCCTGTGGAGGGGCCCTCTCGAGTGCGAGCGCTGAAGACAAGGTCGAGTCGCCTTCCCAACAAGGGGCGGCTCAAACTGTTGCGTTAAGCGCAGCTGCTGCACCTTGAATGTTAGACTTGCCGCATTGGAAGGCTTTGTTACTTAGACATCCGGAGCCCCTTCGATGTACTCCGCAACAACCCGGACATCTTTTTGCCTGCGTCACCAGACCACGCTTGCGGCTGCAAGTCCAACTTACGATTTTGTTGCTAGTAGTGCCTATCTTCAATATCAGTCCATCTTCCCAGCAAAAATGTGGAATCTCGTCACTCTGCTATTCGTTCGCGTTAAAGACGAAAGTACTACATGTGTTTTCGTGGACCGCTGGGTGTCCAAAACACCCCAAATGTGTGCCTAAAAGAACTAGGAGACACAGAAGTGCTTGTCCCGGATAGCGCTGGAAATGGCAGTCATTCTTTTCTGTTCCTATCATAACACCAAGATTGAACCGCTGCTAGGGCAAACTAATCTGACTTTTTGTTTGCATTAGTTTGTACTACTACAGCGGTACCATTCCGCTGCTGGCCTTTTACGGTGACAACTATTAACAGGATATCATGCGAACGACTTTTAAGGCGAACGCCTTCATTGCCACTTGGAAAAAGTATCGTTGTTGTCGTCCAGTCAAGGAAATGGCTGCCTTGATAAAAAAATTTCACCATCTTCCCGTAGGGGACCCGTGAGTAGTATGCGAAGCAGCCATGGGGTCGACTCAAGTTACCATTAGTTCAGCTGCGCGTTGCATCAATAGCAGCTTCTTGGCGGCGTTGACGTTTCCTTTCGGCTTCGCGAGCCCGAAGTTCGGGATCGGCGTGTCGCCGCTGCCGTTTCGTGGCTCGAGCCCTCTTCTCCGCGGCGCTGTGCGCGGCGCTGACACTGGCGTTGACTTCAACTGGCGCAAGCTCTTGAATCTGTGCTGTGACATGTATGCTCTGCAGCTAGCTAGTGCACTGATCCTACCTGATCAGGCGATGTTGAGCAAAATCCCGGCCCCTATACCCAAGCTATAAAAAAAATTAACTCTATTTTGTTGACTATACAAGCCGACTTGGAAGCCCTTAAGGTCACCCAAGAAAACCACTCAAAACTAATTTCCATCTTGTCAGATCGTATTTCCGCTTTCGATGATGCCTCATCCAACCCCTCTCCCCCACCCACATCCCACAAAAACCAAAAGCTTAAGAAAGATATAGAAACCCTCCAAGCCGCCCACACTGACAAAACAACCGCATGCGTCGCTCACAACAACCTACTTTTCTTCGGACTCACCGACAACCCAAAAGAAACTTGGAAAGAATCCGAGCAGTCTATCCAAACCTTTTGTTCTCAGCGATTAGGCCTACATCTCGACACAAACAGCATTGAACGAGCCCACAGAGTTGGCAAATTCATGCCGAACAAAAATCGTCCGGTCGTTATCAAGCTTGCCCACTTTAAAACAAAACGAAGGAAAATATCCTGGCATGTGGACGCAAACTCAAGGGCACCGACTTCGCTATTAGGGAAGATTTCGCCCCTGCGACGCGCATTGCCCGTTCTAAATTGGTGAAGTTCATTCGTCCCCAGGCATATGCATTCCTGCTTAATGCTGACAAACTTCACGTTGGAAACAAATGCTACTCATATGATCGCCCTCTCGGATAGCGTTGTTGAGAGCAATCGACCCATTCGCAACACAGTGAGCAGTGGGGAAGGTAGAACAATTGATAAGGAATGACGGCCTCCGACATCACCCATCACCACTAACAGAACCTTCCGGCCTTCTTATTTGCAGTTAAACATTTCTTATACTAACATTAGAAGCATAATCCCAAAACGCGACCAGCTACAGAGTTTCATCGACGACATTGACGCCGACGTTGTTGCGCTAACAGAGACGTGGCTTCACAAAGACATCCTTGATACTGAAATACTTCCGCTAAGCATTAACTTTAAGCTTTTTCGCCGGAATCGAGAGGAAAGAAGAGGAGGGGGCGTCCTTGTAGCCGTCAAGAATACCTTATCATCATTCCTTATTACCCAGGAAGTAAACATAGAACTAACATGGATTTGCATATAGTCTTCATGGTCCAAATAGGTCTTCGGAGTCTGTTACCGGCCCCAGACAGTTCCCCTTCATTCAGTGATCACCTTCGACAATCATTAACTGCAATTAAAAGAATTTTCCCCATTCTCCCGTTTATCTATTCGGCGATTTCAACAATCCCCAAATAAGTTGGCCTTTACTCTCGGCTTCAGGTAGTTACGAACTCAGTCAATTTCTCGATGTAATTTTAGACTTCAACCTTCATCAGTCCATCACATGTCCTGCTACGGGTGACAACACTCTTGTTCTTCTTCTCACTTCATGCCCAGATGACATCTCCAATGTGACTGCTCACCCAGGCCTCAGTGACCACAACCTACTCCACATTTCCCTAGCTTCAACTGTGACCAAAAAATCTCCAAAGAAGCAGTTAATTACAGACTACAAAAGAGCTAATTTCGAAGCCATAAAGTCCGGGCTTGCTCACTTCCTTGAGAACCTTCAAAGCGTCCACTTAACCCACTGTGTCAACGCTAACTGGGAGCTTTTCAATACTACGCTGATTAAACTTAAAATCGGTACATACCCTCCATACTCATTACCACAGATTCTAACAACCCACGGTTTAACAAACACCTCAAAGCCCTGCTTAACCGGAAGAAACGTCTTTATAGGCGAGCCAAGTCTAACAACAACTCTGAGGCATGGGATAAATACTACATTAGTTCCAAACAGTACCTCAACGAAGTAGCTGCTGCTAAGCGCCATTTTTCTCCACAGACCTGCTCTCAATGCTCCAAACTAACCCCAACAAATTTTGGCGTACCCTGTCCTCAAAATCTCAACACAGCCAAATCGAACTAGTCAATTCAGATGGTAATTCTGTAAGTCCAGACCAGTGTGCCTCAACATTTAATAACTATTTCGCGTCGTTTTTGCGGACCATCCTACCACTCCCACCCTACCAGTCTCGCATAATTCACCCCAGCCAATGCCTGAAATACTAATCTCTCCTGAGGGCATATCTAAATTGATTAACTCTCTCAAGCTCTCCTCCTCCGCCGGTTGTGACCTTATCAATAGCAAACTACTTAGAGGTACCATAGTATTGTCTAGCGAGATCCTTTGCATAATTTCACTCAATCATTAAAACAGGTGACAGACCAGACGACTGGAAAAACGCCCAAATTATTCCTACCTTCAAGTCAGGTGATCGTGCAATCCCCTCTAATTATCGTCCGATTTCACTGGCATGCCGTCCATGCACGCTACTTGAGCATATCATAGCCACTAGTATTATGTCTCACCTAGATTCTATTACTTCTTTTACCCGCATCAACATGGCTTCCCAAACTACAATCTTGGGACACCCAGCTAGCAGAGTTCACCCACGACGTTCTCCACGAAATGGATAAGGTCTTGAATCTTGACGTCTTGATAACGTCTTATCTCTTGAATCAAACATTTCTTAGAAAACGGGAAACAATTCACCACCGCCAATAACTGCCACTCTCCACTCGCCGATGTTTTGTCGGGTGTTCCCCAGGGTGCATGTCTATCCCCTCTCCTCTTCTTTATCTACATAAATGACCTTCCACGTAACATAATAACAAATATAAGGCTTTTTGTGGACGACTGCGTTGTTTATTCGGCCATCCACAGCCCGGAAGAGTCCAAAAACCTCCAGCAAGATCTTAATACGATTTCATCTTGGTGCGAATCCTCACGCATGCCTCTAAATCTAGCTGAATGCAGGCTATTGTCATTCACACGCAAAAAGAGCCTTTATTCTTACCCTTAAAAAATTAATTTTGTTCCTGTCGACCGGACCTCAACTTACAAATATCTCGGTGTTCACAAGACGTCGTCTCTGTCCTGGCCTAAACATGAAGAAACAATCTGCGCAGACGCCTCACGGGCTCTTGGCTACTTACGTAGGAACTTAAAATCAGCATCTCCGGATATAAAAAAACTAGCTTCTCTTAGATTCATCAGACCCAAACTCAATACGCTTCTTCCATTTGGAACCCTTCACAAGCCAACCTTACAAATTAAAAGCTGTACAGAACCGATCTGCCCGCTTTATATGTAATCAATATTCTAACAACATTAGCATGAGTGCCCTTAAACACTCATTATCCCCCCCTTCGCTAGCTTCGCGTGGAACCATCTCCCGTCTTTGCTTACTCCATTGTTTCTTTTATCACCCACGACTGAGGCATCCTTTGCTAAGACCTCAACCGGGAACGGCATCCCGCCTAAACCACAGCCACCCAATAGCACGCATCGCTGGTCGCGCTTCAGCTATGAATAACTCCTTTTTTCCACATTCTATCATACTTTGAAACACGTTGCCTAACGAAATCGCTACCTGTTCAAACCGCTCAACCTTTCGCGAAAAACTAAATCGCTACATGCAGTAATTCCTCTCCTTATTTTATCGCTCGCCAATCACCTCCACTCCGCCCTCCAAAATTATGTACTCCGTAAATTATCCTTCTGTTGCTCCGTTTAGTAAACGAAGGCATATGTGTCTGCCCTGCTGCCCTAGCCCCTCTTTGATTGTATATGCTTGCCTTTGTGTATGCTTGCTTTGTCTTTCACGTCGCCTCTGTGTACCCTGTACGCAGATTTTTCTTTTCTTTTGAAATTTTGTTGGTATTTTTGCTGTTTCTTGTATACTTCGGTGTTCACTGTATGCTTTATTCAACGTGTTATTATTGCCCCCCCCCCTTATGTAATGCTTTCCGGCTTTTAGGGTGACAATAAATGAAATAAATGAAATGACTCACCGCGGCGTTGCGGGAAGGAGAATGAGGGGAGCGCAATGAGTCATTCATACGGCGGAGCTACAGTGGCGCCCCCAGCGGAGTATGCCGCGGCTACCGCAGGTGTTGCCATTCGTTGCGCAATCCCGCAGATGAGGGGAGAGTCAGAGAGGAGAGGAGGAATGCCTCGCATACTACAGGGTTCCCCTACGGGAAGATGACGACGGTGGTTGAACGTGAAGATATCTCGTGATGGATTTTTTGGTTGGCCAATCTCTAGGGGCGTCCTGCCACAATCATCATCAGCGGGAACTACTCAGGGTTCCCCTACGGGAAGATGAAGATGGTGGTTGAACGCGAAGCTATCTCGTGATGGATTCTTTGGTTGGCCAATCCCCAGGGCATCCTGCCACAATCATCATCAGCGGTGCCTGGCCAGGCATGCGCAGTGGGGGTGTGGACGCCGCACGCCGGAGGCAGGGACATAGCCCCGACTATAAGGTGCTCCGCATCTAAAAGTAAATATATACAAGAGTGATACGATGGGAGTTGAGCCAGGGGCTTCAAAGTAGCAGCATGATGCTCCACGTACTGTGCTATCGCAGTACGTTATGCGTGCTAGAACAAAAGCGGTTGTTGTTGTTCCTCGTAGAACATGGCCACTTGGGGGATTAGCCAGGAATCGGGAGCTTTCAGGGGCGATGTGCTCGCTTCAAAAAATTCGCAGAACTATGAATTCGAAACGTAAAAGTTATACCGCAGTGCGTACCGCTAGACACCTGAACGTTACGGCCCGTGAGTAGAACAGGTGCCCAGAAGCCGTGGAGAAGTCATATTCCATGGATGTCGTGGCGCGTGCGAGCGTGCTCGCAGAGAGAGAGAGGGAGAGAGAGAAACGTTTATTGGAGCTGTCTGAAATGGGAGCGGTTCCCTAGTCCGGGAATTCATGAGGTGAGCAGAGAGCCTTCGCTCCGGATGGCAGGAGTTGCTGTACATCCAGATGGCCGCTGGTCACCAGGTTCTCCCACAGCTCAGGGGTGGGAAGAGGGGATCGGAGACGTGGAAGTTTAGATTGCGCCCACACTGTATTATAATATGAGGTAGAGTTCCGGGTTGTGAACAAAATTGGCATTCAGCTGAGTGTTGATTTGGAAATACACGATGCATGCGAACTGGGTAAGGAAAGGTATTAGTTTGTAGTCTGCGGAGCAGCGATTCTTCTTCCTTAGATAGTGCAGGGTGAGGGTAAGGAAAGGGTTGTCTGTCGGACCGGTAATAATGCCCAAAGACGTAATTAGCGCAGCAAAGCTAAGAAACGAAAGCGGAGACACACACGCAAATACCCTGTAACAAAGAAGAAGCCGGCCGAAGTCATTTGTGCCGAATAAATTAGAAAGGATAACAAACAAAAACAATCTAATAACACGCGCAGCAAAGAAGTAGTTAATAGTGGTATTTGACCCGGCTTTCACCTTTCAAGTACGTAAGCAGACCTAAGTGCACCGAAGAATTTTTTTTGCGAGTTTCTCTCTATGACTGATCCGGCCACAGGTGCATCTCGCTGTGTGTCACCTTGTGTACATCGCCGGTATCCCACCGCATGCACGGCCATGCACAGATGTGAAGAAATCTGCAGAAATTCAGGTAATTCTGTACTATACTGGGCGACAACTTAAGAACGGCACCAGAAGTTGCCGCTGTGCCTTATCACCGTAGCCGGATGTTTCTCCGCGCGACGCAAGTAGGGCGTTACTGGGAATATTTTATTATTACGTATGTTTTACCTCACATGTACCTATAGTTTTCCTTGCGCTAAACAACGGGGAAATGTAGGACAAGCGCGAGCGGTTCACGAGTTTCGAACGCTTATGACTATATAAACCGCTGGGCTTTCTAAGCCTCTGGGGTACGCCTGCGAACGACAGCGTTACCACGGGGCGCCCTGCTGCTCTACTTGGGTCCAGCGAGCGAGCTACGACAACAAGGCTAGCGCGTAAAGTGCTCTGCACTTAAAAGGTGGCTCTGCTGCATGACTTGTACGTTGAATTTCTCCCCGCAGCAGATGCCTTAACGTTGGCTTTTTGCGCAACACGCAGGCTATGCAAGGAAAAGGCAGCATACAGGTGTTCGGGTGACTTTTAACTGCAGGACCAAATTATTTGACAATTTCACCCGCAAAAGTAGAACGTGAGAAACAAAGGGGATCCTTGAATTAGTTCGCGCACGATTTTAATTGCAAGTGCAAATTGTTTTACAATATTAGGTGGATCAACATAGCTCCTCGTATGGCCTGCCATCGCTTTTGCGAGCCCGCAAGGGGTACTCGGCACACTCAAGGGCGAGAACCACTGCCCTCGCGAATTCGTATCGGTCACCATGGGCTCGACAAAATTCATGTCATAATAAGGTACAACGACACAACTCTCTGCAAATAATTCCCGCTTATACATTACACCATTCAAATAAGACAACTCACGAGCACAATACCTTAACACAACAGTCTACGCAGCGGGTCCACTCAAACAAGGCAAGGCAATGGCCGAAGAAATAGCTCTTGCTGGATTATCGGGCGGTTTTGTTGACTTTTCAAGCCCTGATCGTGACAACTGTCACCATGTTTCAGTTACTTTTAGAGGCACCAGTTTTATGTGTATAATTCTGTTTCTGATGTAACGAATGCTCGTTCCAACAAATACACATTTCGCACCAATGCAGTCTATCTGGATCATGCGCATGCTAATAGCTTCCACCCATCATTTTCTACCGGCACATCCCGAGACTGTAATTACCTACCTCCTGCAGTTACTACAATCATTGACCATCGCGTTTCAAGCACGCCATTGAAGAAGTACCACCATGATTAGTGTACCCCTTCTGTTGCTGTCACTATGTTGCTGTAACCCTACATTATCGTACCGTGTCGATGGCCCCACGTCTCATAAAAAGTGCCTCCATAATTACTGTAAATCATCTGTAGTCATGACCATGTTGTTGTTACTCTACTTTCAAGAGCCATTTCATGCCCATCCCGCATGTAATGTCCCAATGGAAACCATGAGGGATCAATAAATCAACTGTACCGGTGACATTTGATGGCTGAAAGCGCTTTTGTGGGAATTAGCGTATGGAGGCGTAGTAAATAACGTTGCCTTTGTTTACGTCCTTCCAGTTGAAACAAGTGACTGTCTCGCCAAGCAAAAACTGCTACGCGAAATTATCGTGCTTTTCTTCGTTCATAAGTTTTTATACCAAATGTACTTTTCCTAATCCTGAGCGGACGCCTTTTTTTCGATACAGTGACTTTTAGAGTACCAGAGAGGTGCTAAGTTAAGATGAATAACCTTCGTAAAATGCAAACTTTTTAATACTTTCTTTTTGCTGAAGCGGGTCGATAGCGCCTAAAGTCCGCCAGATAAAGTATCGATGCATGCGTGACTGATTAAGCTTAGTTTGTTTCAAGTGTTTCGTCTTTATAATCGCAAACCATCGAAAAGTAAAACAGTACGAGAGCTCTATTTTCACACCAGGAGACAATATAAGGCAACAAGCCTCGTGGCAGAAAAAAATTAGGCGTCTTGCACTCAGGTTGACATGGGAGGAAGAAACCGCAACAACCTCATTCAAATGAGGTTACACCCTGGAAAGCAATCACCATTTATGCGGAAAACCACTGAGCGCTAAAACGTGCGCCCAATCAAACAAACTGCTGCACTTCTCATTTGCACGGCTCAACTTCCTTGTGACTTCCTAGCGCTAAGCTCAACATTACCGCCCGTTACGCTCACATTTCGCAATAAACGTCCAAGAACATTTTTCGTGGCACTGGGCCAGTATCACGGCCGCTGCGTGCGCACGCACAAAATGCACGTGCATAATCACGAGTGCGTGTATTCCCCTGAAGTAAGTGCCAAGAGAGAGGGCACAGTTCAACGGGGCGGCGTCGAGAGTTGACATTCACAGGAACAAGATCTGGACAGAATAAAAAGAGAAAGAGTGTCTTATCCGGACTGCGTGCAATCAGTGCCGCCACGTGGATAGTGAGACGGCGGCAGTCGGCAGAAAAGAGCGTGCCTTAGTCAGCAGACGCGTCAAACAACCGCCTTTCCCACTCCATATCTACCCTATCGTGATACCTCTATCAAAAAAGCCGTGCTCGAGAAACCACCACCGAGAGCAATGACGCTGTCTCCTCCTAAGAGTGCTTAACAAATCTGAGATCCGGTATCACGAAAAACAATCGTTCCGCCCAGCAGGTTTTCTTCGCGTCACTGTTTGCTGCTTAGGGTGCTTCATCCGCGAGGCTTGAGGTGTCGTCACCGAGGGAGACCTGCCATGTGACCAGTGTTGACGTCCCCTCGTTCTCTTTTAACAATGTCGTCAGCAAGTCCCAGCAGCCATCGCAGCTCCTCGAGAGCCAGGTTAAAACTGCTAGCGGGGCATTCAGTCTCACACAACGACGGCTTACTTGCCAGAGAAAGAACACCTAGAAAACAGGGAAAGCCGAAGAACCAACGTACCCCTCGCAATTTGTAAGTGCTGTCATAAGCGTTGCTTTTTTGTACAGAAGGGTATACGTAGCGCTACAGAATTTATAACCGTAACGTTAGCCGCCATCCTCGGGCAACGGACCTCCGATTATAACACGTATTGTCTCCATGTTATCAAGAGCTGTGGCAGCAGATTAGAATATGTATGTTGAAGTAATCTAAGACAAAAATGTGGTAAACAAAGCTTCCGTAGGTGACTGATTCAACATGCTGCCAGTCTTCTGCTGTCTTCCACGTGGGCTGCGACATAAAATATTGCACTTTCTGGGATCCAGACCACATTTCAGTTACAAAACCTCTGTTCCGAAAACACGCCTGTCTCCTTAAGAGCAAAGTGTCTCCAAACAAATTCGCACGTGCATATTAGCTTGTTGGGCACGTAGAACCGACAAGAGATCGTTAGCGGAGCTCCCCAATGAGCACCGGCTCAAGATCGTTGTTATGCCTGTCTATGTTTTTTAAAGTCTATGAGGAGACTTGACGCCCGTGGTTGACGCCCGTGGTTCCGCTTCTGCTTGACATCTGTGTCAAGATTTCTTCCTTGCTGTAGAGTTACACATGATTGGCTCCGCTAAAAATCTTCAGCGTTCTTGAATTCACACGAAGTGTGCTTCGTTGGTGTACAAAAAATTACTTTGATCTTCAGAAACATATCTGACTTGTGTTATGGCAATCTTAATTCATGTAGCTTGAAGCGAGAAAAGTTCGACGTTTCTGTGCATCCCGCCCGCATTGTTCGCAAAATAAGCACGTTTTATTGGTTTAGCAAGTGGGCTGTAGCACTTCGGCATTGTTAGATTTAAAATAAACACGCCGCACTCACTAGTGAGCATTTTCCCTAAGCTTTCAAATGTATTGCTGCCAATCCTTACAATTTCACAAATGGCAACTACAATATATTCTTTACACCAGCCAACTGATATGAAGGAAGACGGCGAAAATTGACAGGTATAATGTAGCATTTGATACTCTCAGACGCGGCGTAAGCCAGTTTAAAAGCAGGGATGTAGCCGTTTGCAGGTGGCAAAACCTGTATGAATTAAGCAGATTAAGGTTCTTTTTCATGTAATAAGCTTAGATAGCCCGAACATAAAACGTTGCAGTGTTTAAAAACGTATGCGTCTTTCCAAAATGCTTCTGTGCTTGCTATGCGCATCTAGGCCACTTTTATTCAAGCGCTTTTGAAAGCTCTGCACATGGCCCCTGTGCCTAGAGATGCACATTTAGTAAAGATGACGTTGCTTGATGATTCTTTTTTCGGTGTATAGCGATATACCAGGTATAACAATAAATAGGTAAGTGCTGCCGTGGCGCGTACATAAGCTTCCTCGACGGCGGAGAAGCGATTTAAGTAAACCAACAGACTGTGATTAAGGGTGTTATCAATGACTTCTCTCTTTCCTTCGCTCCAAGAAGCATTCATAAGCTGGGCTGCCCCTGGCCCAGCTTTGGAGTTACATGTAGTCACAGTAGCGTGGTATTCACGATGTAACAAAAGATATCGCTTGTGATTCGTTGTTTTGTCAACAAAAAGAGCTTCGTACTAATATTTGTCGCTCCTTTGCAAAGCAGCAGATTCTGTTTACTTGCTTAGTGACGTGATGTACCGAAAGAAATTAGATATTTATTTATCAATTGTTCCACAGCCAGCCATTAATAAAGAGTGAACACAAAAATGCGAGCCTGAGCAAACAAATATAACTATCGCTATCTTGTATATCCTAAACATGTACTCAACCCTATCTTTTGACTTGACTTCACTTGAATGGCCAGAAATAAAACCATAATTCGCGTAAAATTACCATTTAAAAGTACACACGGTCCTTACCCTTGTGATATAGAGGTGTGTATGGCCTATAAAGAGGAAAAGAAAAAAACTTGAATTGAGGTCATGTTGTTTCGGAAGTCACATTCTTTACTCCTTGTACAGCGAGCGTCAGGTACAGAACAAAAAGATTTGCATGTTGTTCAATGTTGGGTTTTTTTAGAGCAGTGGTTGAAAATATTCTGCACGAATATAGCAGAAGGGCAGTTCCCTAAAATGCAGTGTCACATACCATCTGCAACAAATGAACCGCACAGATAAAAATAAACAAGAAAGTGGCCACTTTGGAATGATTATCATGAACTGGTTAGTTGCATTTAAGCACCATATGATTATGTACCCGTGCCGAACTCGCCCGTGTATGGCCTGTATTGATGAAAGGCTTTAAATTTATGTTTTGTTTTGACGTCTCTCTTCATGTATATTCACACACTTTGTTCCTCTAGCGTAACCATCGCAAGAGGAACATGTATCTAATTGTGGCATCACTTGCTTTCGCATCCGCTAACAAGTGTTCATTCACTTGTAGTCATCTGTTTTTCCTTCTATTCGTTGCACTCAGGTAAATCCGCAATCCCAGTGCAGCGAAGATGAGAGTCGTTCCGATCCTCGACCCATCGGAGCTCTACAGGCCAGAGTCCAAGGAAATGAAAGACTTCAGGATATACAATAATAACTCGGTAAGACGTATTTTAGGCAAGCACCCCTGCTATGCCTGACTATTCTTATTTTATACGCCATAGAATTCTTTTGTTTAGACCAAAAGTAAATATGTTGCATTTCCCCCCCCCTTTTGAATGCTTGCCCCACGTGTCGCAGAGCAGGTCTGTCTTTCAACACTTTCATATACCATAATGACACACTGCCTTAAGGAGACAACAATGCCGATCTGGCCTTACAAATCTACAAGATAAACTTCTACTGCGAACGAACCCTGTGACAGAAGTTTCATTTTTTTCTTACTTTGCTCTTATAACAAACTTCAGCGGGCACATGAAATGTACATATAACTATTTTTTCTTGATATAGTGTTAACATTCGGTTTACCCTTTTTAGTAATTTGAGTATTTCAATTGGACTTTTTTGCTAGTTTTCCAGTGGCAAAGTTCTCGGTATGCCCAATATAATTGCATTACCTTACTCTTCGCACGCTTCAGAGGCCTTGTTCATTTTGCAGGAAGAAATATCGTAATAATGACACCACATTAACTGTGGAAACTTCCGATTTTGCTTCGAGAAAAGGGCACTTGAATGGCCCATGTGTTAGTTGCTTAAACACTAGCGGTTTCTCCACTACGAATAAAAATCCTTCGAATAAAGCCTTGGCTGGTAAAAAAATGGAGTGGATTGGGAAGAAATCGTTTATATGAAATCGTGTTCTAGACTGCTATAAAATAAATTTCGGTGCTACATAAGTAAGAAGCCCGCCGTTGCGATAAACCATGCGATCAAACACAAAAATAACTGTGGTTTCATTATCCTACCTCGTAAATAACGAACGCTGTCGCTTAGCAAACAAACGAAAGCTGACACTGTTCAGATCCGAAATGATTTTTGATTAATTGTATGATCAATTGAAAAAAAAATAATGCCCAGTGTCCGGAACACTATCATAAATATCAAAGCATAACTGACTTGTTCGGCATCGGACCGTATCAGTTCAAGTCCATCTAACTGTACTCTGTTTAACAACACGCCAACGGTCCAACATAGGCGCTAAGCTTTTTATCTAGGAGCGCTGCAGTACGAAGAAGACCAAAGAACTTAGTGGAAAGTTCAACCACCTTGAGAAATATGATGTCCCGACGACATTATCAAAATATTAGTTCTCGCTACCCGCACCCACTCTCACTTTATCGCATTACGCCTGTCGTGCGCGACTGCATGGTATCTCACGAAGGCAGTCCTCTACCGGATGAAAGCGGCGCGGGATTGGCCCGGTTTCTTTATAGACGATATCGTGTGCCAACAACACGTGTATGACCTCAGATTGCCGACGAGTGTGCGGCGCGCTTGCAAGCCGAAACTCTCGTTTCGCTGAGTTTCTTAAATTTTGCTTCTCGCTGTAGCATCAAAGATGTCGCCGAGAAATTAGGACAGTAACGAGACCAAAAAACTCACTACAGTCAAAAACAAAATCACTGTGGAGAAATCTGGATGCCAGCATTAGGTCATCAACCGAAATTTAATGTATTGTGTCCCGGGCCTGTTGCAAAGAGTCACCTGATAAAAAGTTAACACGCAGTCGGGTAAAAGATCTTGTTAGCAACAGTCGGGCACCAGGCATGAACATTAAAGGAAGAGCACGTGTTGCCGCAGTTGCCTCAGCTCCTAATGGTCCCTGGAAATTTTTTGACAGTATATACGTGAGCGCCCGCAGTACATGAGGTTTCTTGCTTGCGCTCTTGACGTTGCAAAACTTGAGATATATATCATATTCATATCTCTACAGCGTTTCAGATTAATATTTTTTATGAATTGAACTTAGAGGCAGTAAATGCATACAAGTGAAACAAATCGGTTTACGTGTTCAGTGAACCCTTGTACGCTTCTGCCCCTCCTAAAAATGCATCGACTCAAGTGGCACCCTGCCCTTTATACAAGCTGACGTTTGCCAAAAAGTAGCGCACCAGCCTTAATTTTGTCAAAAAACCACCATCACGCGCGTGGAACATAGTTTCGTGATCCCAACTTCGCAGAAGAGGAAAACTCTGCGTGAGGCGCGAAGCCAGGGTTGGCTCTTTTTTGGCCAACATGTGAATAGTGTAAATAGATTGCTCATTACCCTTCACCATCGTCCGTTTCATTTCTCTGCCGCTACGTAATATGCCTACTGCAACCGTTTCTTTATTACAGTTATCCAGAATTTCTACCCATCGTTCTTTTTGTAAACAAAATTGCGCAACAACAAATCTGATGCTTTTAATATAGTTGATGGCAACCATACCTTATGCGAGGCTTTTTGTCTTAAAATATCTTCAGATCTGCCATGCAAGGTCTCATGCATTCACGAGATATATTCGTCCCATTCTTTTGGTGTTTCAGCACACTGCTCCTAATACAATCCTGAAAAATGAGGAGCTTTCTTGATCGCGTTTGATTTGTGTTTTAATCTGACCTCCTCAAACTCTACCTTCTGAGAAAAACTATGCCTCAGAAAAGTTGATAAGATAACCTACTTCCATAGAAAAAGTAGACGCATTCAGATCGATAAACTGTTGACGGGTAACGTGAGAGAGCGCAACCGGACGACCCCTCCTTGGTTTCGTAAACTCCTACGGCACAAAAACACGATATTTTAGAATTTAACCTTAAACCAACTTGCTGAGCACTCAAAGCATTTTTAGTATGATCTGCTACCAACTAAAGAATGAACTCCTTATTGATATTCTTTGCACCTAATGCTACACGCAGCAGCCACAGACTAACGGTAACCGGAAAGGCTTAGTGTCTCAAAACTGCTTGCTGGAGGTCAAGTCGCCGAAGTGCTTTGGCACGTGGAGATGGAACTTACCGGCCCGCAAAACAAGTGCGAGATATGAGGCTAAAAGGATAATGCCTATATCTCCAAGTAAATAAGGCTCTCGAGATCAAGTGCCAAGTAAATGTGTCTCGATCAGTCTCGTCGTGGCGCAGGTACCTTGTGTGCTTGTTTTTGAGAGGTAGTAGATCGAACCTCATCAAAAAACTGTAAAGGGATAGAGTGTATGCATAAGAGGGCAGTCAAAGCACACAATAATCACAGTTATTCGCTTTCCAAGCTCTTGTTAGGATCACGGGTCCTTTTCTTAACATTTTCAATACGAGAAAAGAATATACGTTGGACTCATAATCTCGTAGAAAATACAATGTTGCTTATTTATGAATAGCTTTCAGATTGAACATATTTTTTACCATTATAGCCCCTTATGTACCTATTTTGCTCGTATGTCCCTATTCCCGCGTACTGCATTGCTTTGAGTTAACGTTTATAGTTATTTGCAGTAATAGATATGCAACCGTTATCTGCTGCATGGGAGTATAACATGCATTTGAAACTTCAATAATGGAGAGTTTCAACTGTGCGTTTTCAACCTCTTCCACCACTCAGCGGGCGCGTGGGCACACTGCTAGAGTGGAAGCACTGAATAAAAGAAGAGTGCAAAAATTAGAGTACACACAGAGGGCGCGAGCACGGGAGCGAATGGCTCAACATCAGCAAAAGACTGATTTCCTTTCTTAAAGGAAAGGTGCAGCAGACGGTCGGCTCTCGCTGAGTAGGCAATGGCACCGGAGTGGACCTTCAAAACAAAAAATACAGCTTGCTAATACTTGAACAATCACTATTCCAGAAACAATCGACGAGGTGGTTAGAATAGCGTTCTGAGAACAAATAAAAACCGTAGAAGAATTCTGTTAGTTTTGGTATGCCATTATTAGTGTGGAAAACTGGCAATAAATATTTAAGCAAAAGAAGAGCCTCGAACCACACAAGCAGAAGGCACGGCTCAACAAATAAATTTCATTTTTGGCCGTGTGATAGCGTTGTTATAGAGCTTAGCCCACGTTTCCTGCCAAGAAAATTATTTATTGTTCTGTTTTTTTTACATGCAGGACGACCCTTTGCAAATGAGGGTAGCCAAAACGTACAAGGATATGCACACCTTTCAGACTGTGGACTTTGTCAGAAGTCGGGTAAGTAACGCCAAGCTGTAATGTGTCATTGAGACATGTTTTCAGTAGAAGAGGATAGGAGGAGTGGATTTTGAGCAACACTCAAGCCTTGCTGTGGTTTTCATCTCTCCTTCATTTTTATGAGACCAGCCCAGCGATGAGAATAAAAAGACACGAGATAAAGCGGTCGCGTAACGTTCTACAGCCCGCAGCAGTGTCGCTGCGTAATTACGTGCCGGCAAATAGCACTTGAAGGTAGTAGAGGGCCCAAACGATGCAACGAGGTATATTTACGTTTGCAAAAGGCCTCAGGGCAGCCGATAACAGACATCCACTTCAAGTGAGTGCCTCCGCGTTATCTTAGACCCCATTTTTCTCGGAGAACAATCACGAAAACTTTCTGCGAATTGCAGGAATGATAAATTGAATTTCACGCGATTATGTTGATTGATTTAATGCTCTTACAGAAGTCTCACTACAGAGGTCTTTAAAACCTTCTGCTGCTACGAAAACATGGAACTTGTTCTCTTCTTAGATAGTGTTCAAAAAAGCTCCGGGGTTCCTACCTCTCTTAAACTACGTGTTAACAACAAGTCCAATAATGGCAGCTTATGGTTGCAGTTATGCCCACAAAAACACGCACTCGTCAGAAATGAGTGCCACTGCATTGACCTGTTCTGAGCTTTTGTGATGCTTCCTCGTACGCACATCTAACCACACCTTTGAGATAATGCACCAGAAATTGGTCTTGTGCACGTTTTAGCTTTCAGTGACATGTTTTACCAAATGTGTCGACACTCTTGCTATGAAACAGCGGACTTGTGTACCGATATTGTGTGTTGGGGCTGAATAGGCACGTTCCGGCTCCTGCACTTGAGCCGCTCACCACGTGCTGGAGCGCTGACAATTGCCGCAACGTTTCTTATCGTGCCCTTCTTAGCAAGACGTATATTGTGTTCTGGTACTTGCGTACTGGAGGCATGTGACACGACCTTCGAGTGCTACGCAAGTGTTGCTGCGTACGAAATGCCCACAAAATAGCCCGCCGCCTTCGCTATACCCGTTGAGCTGCATGATGTTGACGTACGGATCTACAAGCACTGCGCATGCGGGATTTCTTGGCAGCTTCGAAAATACGGCTACTTCTTGGTTAAATGCCGGCTCAGAAAAGTGACACTGTTTATTTGTTTAGTTGTACCTTCTATAACCACTGCGCAGCCAAGCTGGATGAGGATTTCGGGCTTTAGCATGCATCATGCGATGGTGGTCAAGTACACCACATAGTACTCAGCTTCAGTCTTGTACAACCTACTTGGCTGGTAATGGCTCCGGAAAAATTTTTGTGGTTGGTTGGGGACACCCTTACGTAGCCCCAACCAACCAACCACAATTTCTCCGGAGCCATTAGCAGCCCTTAGTCACACACACGCACACGCACGCGCACACACACACACACACACACACACACACACACACACACACGCACACGCACACGCACCCACACACGCACGCACGCACGCACGCGCACACACGCACAATCGCACACGCACACGCACACACCTGCATTACCGTTTGCCGATCGACATATAACCTGGGACATTTACCGAACACGCTTTTTTGAATACTTCACTGGATCGGCTGCTATGCATTTTCTTTATATTTACGCAAACTTTGACATTAGTTCTGGCACAGGCTTTTGAACAGTTCGCTGTAAAATTCCTAGCGTTATTGCCATCTTTTTTCAATCATGTACAATGGCATAGGAACCTGTATATGTCTTCAGCTAATGTCTGTCCGTGTTGCTGAACGTCTTCTTTTGTGTTCACGCTCGCCGGCATAGATGGCGGAATGGAGCAAGTTCGACAAGGCGTGTATGCCTATCATGGAAGCGCTGGAGAAGCTCAACGACCTTGTGGACGAGAGTGATCCTGACGTTGACATACCCAACATTGTGCACGCCTTCCAGACTGCCGAGAAGATCCGTGCAGCACACCCCGAAGAGGACTGGTTTCACCTTACTGGGCTCATACACGACTTGGGGAAGGTACGTCTATTAGAAGGCTGGTATTTATGTCAGCCCGTGAAATCACAGCTCGAGAACCCTACCAGGGGTAGGACACGTCTCCTGCGGCCTGTGCCGTTTTCTGTTCCATGATTTGAAAGGTGTGCTGCCGGCATGTTGAAGCCCATACACTGTTCAAGCCCAAACTGTTCACTGTTTGAACAGAGGGATAAATAGAATAGTTTCTATTTAACTTATTTCGATTAATTGGTCATACACAGCCTGGCCATGCCACCGGTCATCCTGAAGTTTATTGCCGCTTGAATTATGTAGTAAGTAATCCTCATGTCATGAAGCGCTCCGTGGGGAATCTCACTGACACCATTTTTTGTCTCGGACAAACTCACTGAACTTGTACCCTTTTTATTTTGATAGGTGGCTGCGTACTAACATGCCACGAGGTAACATTCGCTGTGTGCAGCGAACTTTACACGGTGCTATGAAGGGCAAAGCGGTGTCGTTGGTCGTGTGCAGCCTTGACCTGCTCTCGGTTTTAGGTTTTTCAGGTTTCAGTTTTTTATTGAAAAATATTTGCATACAAGAAAGAACAATGGCAATTATTATTACAGGAGGAGGTCCCAGAGTTTACACTGGTGAGGGGACGTCCTGTACTGAGAATCTCAAGAAAGAAAAAGGGCCCGATCGATAGTGTTAACCTCCTAATACCTAAATTTTGCGTTAGCGCTTCGTCAATCCTGGCGCCTTTAGGGAGATGCGTTAAAACGCAAAAAGTTGGCTTCTCACTGAACATTAAAGCGATCAGAATGAAACATGTTCAATTTGAGAAGAAAAGAGCATAATTTGGGGAAATGCGGTCGCTGTATCCTTTGGTGAGGAAGTAAATATCGAGGAACAATAACAGCAGTCATACGTTGTGAAGCAACTAGAAATTTGAACTTTGCAATTTTGCAATTGGCTTACAAGAACAGGGTCTATTATTAGGAGTTACAGCTTTAAAGCCAACTGAAGCGTGGCCGTGGAGCTAAAATAAAAAGAAGTATGAATAAATCTTAAGTAATGATACTTAAGCTCACTACCTAGGACAGGTTGTCTGTACTGATTCCAGCCACGAGAAAGAAATTCAGCGCAAAATAGGTATGGGCTAAGGTGCGATCGGCGAGCGCTCCCGAATAAGCTACCGCTATCACTCAAAAATTGAATATACAACCAATGCGTCCTTCCGGCGTAGACATATGGAGCGGCACATTGGCGCCTTGCTAAACAACTTGAAAGCAACCTTAAGTCGGCTCAACGGGTCATGGAAAGAGTAATAATAGGAGTAACGTTAAGGGAGAGAAAACGGATTTCCTAGATCAGGGAACGACCTCAGGTAGAGGACATCATAGTTCAAGCAAAGAAAAAATGGACTTGGACTGACTATGTAGTTAGGCGAAATGACAATAGGTGGACCATTAGGGTAATAGAATGGATACCGAGAGACGGGTCTAGGAGAAGGGGAAGGCCAATAAATCGATTTAGGGAAGAAACAAAGAAATTCGGAGGCAAAGAATGGACTTGAGCAGCGCAGGACACAAGCAGTTCGAAGTCGATGGGAGAGGCCTTCGTCCCTCAGAGGACCTTAGGCAGTTAATGTAGTTGGTGATGATGATGGTGGTCGGGGTGATAGTGATGATGATAAATTTTTATCTTAAAGAGTCTCTTCCCCAGTTCTATTAAACAATTGAAGCAACCAAAGTGAGTCGAGCAATGGAAGCGCGGAGAAGAAAGGAGAAAACAATGAAAGTAAAGTTGGTAATTTGTTCAGAAACAAATAATAATTTCGCGCTACTTGACAGAAAGTTCAGTATTTGTTTCTTCTATGAAAACAATACGAAGTTTCAACTTAAACCTGCAGAAGCACCCTGACTAAGTTTTATTTTTGTCCGTTTCCTAAAACATCTTTATTTCTAGTGCGATAGAATAAGAAGTTTTTCCCCAATGTTCGCCCAAGAAAGATTGCAACGATTACTTAGAGACGCCCGAACGCAACACTTCCGAGGCACAGGGCTCCATCCTGGCAGACCGCCAGATCTAAAGCGCTGGATATGGGGGCCCCAGCACCGGTCTCTTCTTGAATATTTGCGCGTTAGGGGTGCAGCGTTTTATATATGAACATATTTCCGTACGCCGCAGGGCAATCTTTCACAAGAAAAAAAAAAGGTTGTAACGGGGTTTCCGAGGAGGAGAAAGTCTAAAACTTCCTCCGTAGCATTAGATAACAACTTGCGGTTTTAGTTGCCTTGCCTTTGAAGGGCGCCTTTTACATGATTTGGCGACGACGAACATAAATGCGCTTTCAAGTGCGACTAACCTGTTAACAATCATATGGGACTTCATGGCCCGCAGACTTCAAAACCATCGTGCACCACTACGAAAACCTTTACAAATGCATATCACTGTTCACAACGGCCTAGTTTGCTTATTTTAGAGACGTCTCACTTTTGTACAGAAATAAAAAAACTAACACTCTTGCTTGCTAGACAGCTACCCCATCTTGCCGAAACTGAATAAACCAAAATACGTCTCTTGTTTCTTTTTATCTCAGTAAAGAATTAATATATTTCTAAAAGAAGCAAACTAGGCCGTTTGGAGCATTTTCATGTATTTGCAAAACCTTGCTTATCCGTGCCCGATGCGTTTTAAGCCAGTGGGTCATGAACTAGCCAGTCACATGCAATGTGATGAGGTGAGTGCTCCTTAACAGTAATTATTTTTTTCCGCATGTCGACTCACTATTAGGTATTTAAAGTGTTGAATCCAGATTCTTCTTAGGTTGCTCTTATTCACCTAAAATTGTTTCGGCATGCCTCTTTTTTTTTTAAAGAGAAGGGTCAATATACGGGGTGTGACTTCCTCTTTCGAACAGGTGATGGCCTTTTATGGCGAACCCCAGTGGGCGGTTGTAGGCGACACGTTTCCTGTAGGATGTGCTTACCAGGACTCCATCGTGTACAGAGAGACCAGCTTCGAGGAGAACCCTGACCTGAAAGACAACAGATACAACAGCCGCCACGGAATCTATTCTCCCAACTGCGGGCTTGAACAGGTGCGGTTGTCCATCTGAGGTTTTCAGTCTAAATATTGCCCTGTGCTGCACAAGAGGCAACAAACAGTGGACGCAGAAAGCATTGAGCTTAACCCAACCTAACAGTATAGTTAACTGGTTTTAATGAATAATCAAGCGCGGAAGCATTAATCATTTTTGTTTAAACAGTGTTGCGTCGCAAAAAAAAGGAACTTCAGGTGCGCACGACATGACGTTTAGCTGACTGCTAATGGCCACCGTACATTTCTGGCTGCAAAAACCTTAGGGGCTGCCTTGTTAACTCCCCGCTATGTTGCTTAATGAACGAAGTGTATCGCCAGAAGCTCAACACTTGAACATGTGAAATAAGGGCGGCTCACCCCACACCGAGTTTCCTTTTCTTCAACTTTCCCCATGGGTGTTTTCCCGTGGGCGTTAAAACTGCTCAATACGCTCCTATTGCTGTTGCGGAATGTTTTACCGTCAGAACAACATCGTTCAAGATCTGACCACCTGTGGCTTTGACATATAGCGCCCCTTGAACTTCAGTGAAAATTCTTCTACACATATTAAATGCCACTCTCGTAGACCTCTACGAACTGCTGCGTCGTCTCAAGTTCAGGTCCCTTTATGTGGGCATGCATTAGGCATATTTCATTTTTGAGCCTTTTCTTGCTTGAAGAGCCCAATAAGGTCTTTTTCAACTTACCACTATTTCTTATTTTGAGACATTTCTCACTTAGTATTATTTTGAAACCCTGTGTCTTTTAACATCTATTTTGAGAAATTCCCTCCTTTTTTAACCAGTAATTAAACGCCCTTGCGTAGCCCCGACAAAAATTTTTATAAATGCTCATGCCTTGAGTAAGTAGCCTCACTTGCGTAACCCTAGCGAAAACTTTGATATAAACTTGCTGCGCAGGAACTTGTAAACCAGCTTTCTGTAGTGTACGAAGCTCATTAATGTTGACAAAAATGTCCTAATATGGTACGCAGAATTAGCAAACACACAGTAGTTACATGCCACAGATCTTATGTGTCCCTTTCTGAAGTCCTGCCCGGAGAATACAATAAAACCATTAATTATCATCAGAAAGAGAATGGATATAAGGGCGATAATCGTCCACAAGAGAATGAATTGCAAGCAGTAGCGGAGCGTATTCTGTGTGTCGTCTATGAAGACGGCCACGAGAAGAAGCGCTCAGTAGAAGTTCTTGCCAATGCTTTCTCGTTACTTTTGCCTTCGCCATTACTTTTTACTGTCGCCATACTTCTGTACTTGCACATTCTGCTCAGGGCTGAATACCTGAGTGAAATCATTGCTTTCAACAGCCGAAGTCCTATAAGGCGCAGTACAATTCCGATGCGCATAACACGTTTTCATTGCTAACAAACACCTCGTGTAGGGGCGAGGACATTACCCACTGCGGACATCAAGCACACTGGAAAGCACTTGGCATCATATTGCCCTCAAGATTTTTCCTTAAATCATAGCTAAGATGCTTGCCTGAACTTCACAATTGCAGTTGCATGGTCCTGATCCTTCTTTTCTCCAAGGCCTAATTGTCCGTCTGTTGGTAAAAGCTGACAGTATAGAAAGTTTTTCGTTGTCGTATTCTGTCTTCCATGTCTACAAGGTAATGTGACGTAATTGGCGCAGTCCCGCAACCGTCTTCTTTCGCTCAAATGGCCTACCTCAAACACGTCAGAAGAAAGGAGAGTAGCAACGAATTTGAAGCACTATGTTGAAGTTTTTGTGTAAAAGGTTTGTCCTTCGGCTCAGGCAGCAAATAGGCACTAAACCTAGCTAGAAAATGGCCATTCATAGAAGTACCACGTAATTATTCTATCGGTAAAAGCACTTCAAGATACTGAGTGGAAGTACATTGGTTTACTTTTCTTCTTTCTTCTAGCACGAATGGAAGCCCAACAGCTCAGGCATCCAGTACTTGTAAGCGTCCTCACCCCAACTAATTTATACTGTACCCATAAGTAGACCAGCAGGACTAGTTGATCCTTACTCGAAATAAAGAATTAGCGCGAACAAGACGCCACAAAGACAAAAAACAAACGCGACAAGTAATTCTCTATAACGCAAGAGGGCAGCGCATCCATGTTGCGTCTTGCTTGCATACTGTTTTTCTTGCTCTATTTTTCAATCCCAACAATTGTAATATGCCTTTTGAAGAGAAGGGAGCTAGTAGTTATTAGAAATATGCGCACCATAGGCAGTCGCACCAGCAAAAGTCGTGTACGTTAAGGATACCGACCGTGTCAGTAACCGCCGAGCTTCGCGGGCTTCTTATGCCGCAATGTCGGTGTTCATTTGAGCGCCGATGTTGGGGGCAGCAGCAACCATGCGTTGAGCTTCTTGGCATGCTCTTGAACGCAGGTCCTCATGTCCTGGGGCCACGACGAGTACATGTACCAAGTGCTCAAGAACCACGGCGCCACTCTTCCGGATGAAGCCATGTACATGATCCGCTTCCACTCTTTCTACCCGTGGCACACAGGTGGAGACTACATGCACCTGTGTGACGAAAAAGACCTCCGCATGCTACCCTGGGTCAGAGAGTTCAAGTAGGTGGCTTCTTCTCGTAGTGCTCTGGAGCATTTGGACTTGTGGCTGTGTGCGAGCGTTAAACGCAGCCGCGTCTCTCAGTTCCTCGAGAGGGGCTATGGGCAACAGAGCGTCAAGAGGATAAGGTTTATCTCGCCCTTCGGAGGCGAGCCTAACGGTCACCCTCCCCGTTCGCGTCTGATTTCGGAGTCCAGTTTACACAGCTATCAAATCTCACTGTTCAAGGACCGGTCTTGCCTTTTTGGGTTAAGCGCCACTGCAGCGAATGAGCTTCACTAGAGCGGAGTCTTCCGTGCTGCCCTTGGCAACAGATTGCGTCACTAATGTTCTCATGAGTTTTCTACTTCCTGATGTCATTGTACCAAAAATCGTCAAGTTGGTAGTAGCAATAGGCAGTTTTTTTCACGCATCTGATAATTACCATATTATGCAGAACTGCACCTTTCGGCTAAGAACATCACTGCTGCAAAGCAGAACATGCCCACATCTGACAACATTATGTTCATGTGCACACCTTCTCACCATTCTTGTCTATTATGTTTGCAAACAAGTATGACTATGAGTGGGTGTGCTAAAAGGATTTTCAGGGGCATACAACAACTGCGATATGCTTCTCGCGCTGGATAAAGAGTAAAATGAGTGTCCCTTGAGTTACATGGTGTACAAATCTCGTCCAACAACTTTGGTAGCTAAATTTTTGTTGAACAAGAGTTCATGTAACAAGTACTTGAGGGCCAAACTTCCCACACATGTCACGGGGTGATTACGATATTAGGTCTGTGCCAAAATCTCCCAATATTTCCATAAAGATATTTTTATTTATTCCTTATTCATTCGAATAATCAAATTGTGCGTAGGATGACACGGGTAATCTGGGTGACTAATACAATTCCGAAATGTCCGTCCGCATCTCCGCGTCGTTTGGCAAATAACTGGGGTAAATAACCTTCGTATGTTACAACAACTACCTTGTTTGTTTATTTTTCAGCAAATTCGACCTCTACTCAAAGTCAGAAGAAGTTCCAGACATTGAGGCAATCCAGCCTTACTACCAGTCACTCATCGACAAGTACGTCCCCGGTGTTGTCTCATGGTGAAACCACGACCATCCAAATATCCACTGCAGTGCTGTTACCAACTCATCTAACCAGCATAATGCTTTGCTCTCATCGCCATAAGTCTAGGTGCTTGCCTCCGGCACAGCGAGGCTGCTGTATTAGTTAACTGAATCCTGCAACTCACATATTCAGACGACCACGTGTTGCGACATAAATTCTTACAACCGAGATTTAGCATTGATCTCATTTATGCCAGGCTCCCGGACGAACTAGTTGTCCGGCAGCGCTCGTGGTTGTCACTTTTTTCTTCTTGTGCTTGGCCTGTGTTGCGCTGTTTCGCTATTTGTAGTTGTCTGGACAGCCTATTTTTTATTAGTGTATTCTGGTATCAAGGAAAGTATGCGCATGTTTATAGTCGAATTTCCTAGAGGTTGTTTCATAATGTTCAAAAAGCGCGGGCAATTTACACAGCGGTTGTAATCATGACGTACTGAATGATGTTCTGCACCATACTGGCGAGTTTTCGGGGATTGGTTGTTATGCTTGTTTAGGCATTCAAGATGCGGGAAGGATAGACGACAATGCGACCGCCCATCTTGCTCTCTCTTGGTTCCTGTGCCGCGTTTTTGGCGCGAGGTTTGAACGCTTATTTATGAATAATTCTATCTATAAATCGTCTTAAGCCATTCAGATAACGAAACAAAGTCCTGTGTATTACCATTTTGGAGAATTTTGTACAACTGAATTGCTGTAAAAGCAATATTTTTAGCTTGAGCAGCAGTCGTGTACCTGTAACATTTTTCCAAACATGTTGACTACGTTTCATACTGTTGTCCTAGCTTTCTATTTTTTAGCCTTATTTTCATACTTTTGTTGCAGCATTGTATATTCCATTCTTGAGTATGTAATAAAAATTTCATCTGTGTCATGCATATATTTCCTTATTTGAGTGTTGAGGGTTGTTTTGCTTATTTTGGTGGTTGGAATAAAGGAGCCCATAAAGGTGTTTTTGTGATTCTGGGGTTTAACGCGCCGACGCAACGCTGGCGATGAGGCGCGCCGTAGTGGGGGGCTCCGGATTAATTTTGACCACCTGGGGATCTTTATCGTGCGCCGAAATCTCGTACACACGGGCGTTTTAGCTTTTCGCCTCCATCAGAAAAGCGGCCGCCGCGGCCGGGAAGCGAACCCGCGACCTCGTGCTCAGCAGCGCAACGCCTTAGCCACTGAGCCACCGCGGCGGGTAAAGGTGTTTTTGTGTCATATAAGTTTTTCTAATATGAGCTCACCTAGTAGATTTTCTTACGGCCGTGATTCAGCGTCACGTTGTGTCTTTTGTTTTTATTTTTTACCCGCAGCAGCCTTACTCAAAATAGACATCATTTAAAATACCGGTTGAGACACCTGCGGCAAAATCAAACAAAAATAGGAACGTTGGGTGTTTTTTGTAACGTGCGTAGCCTTTGAACGTTTATTCATACTTTATGGGGGATACAGCGCATTCGAAATCTTTTTTCACATACAGACGCGTAAGCAACACACACAACTGAAAGACGGGTGCTTCGAACCACGCCAAACATAAGAGGGGGAGTAGCCACAGAAAGAAGTTTACAAAAAGGAACCCTGAGGCTTTTTTTGCGTCTTTACGTAAGTACCGCAGCAGAAATAAATTCAAAGATCACATCGATAGCCGGCCCAGCTGACAAAAAGTGGACAAAATGTTTTGTAGCTAACAAAAGTAGCCATCCAGAAGTTTCATTACGTGACTAATCATGTTTTGTCAGCCGCGTTTCTAACTACAGGATCTTCACTCGGTAGTTAATTTGTCCTGTCTCAAGCATATGCGGCTATGACAAGCTGGTAGTTTACCACCAGAAACTACCAGTGCTAACGCATCAACAATTATAATGCCACGAAGCCAAAAGTGAGATGCCCTGTTAAGTGGCTCCGTGGATATCCAACATCCACAAGACAAATATAATTGTGCATGAGCCAAGAAGGTACGTCGGTGATTCTTAGAATTTCAAAACGTCATTGATCCTATATAAAATCAGGGCAGAAAACAAGGTTTGAAACCACTGACCTGAATGCCACCTTTCTGATTCTTCGCAATCGTCTACATAAAATCACTCTTCTCCGCCAATCGTAAAGTAACAACATCCCTTGGAAACACAGATTCATCATTTCCGTCTTGTTTTTCACCCTATGGTGTTCACTGTCGTACTTACTAAAGCGTGTGTATCCTTTGAAAGCACTCTAACTACTTTCAGGCACGCGGATGACTACGCGAGGAAAAAGAATCCCTTATAGCCCGTTCCTATTTTCGACTAAAGTATACTGCTTTGCGGAGACAAAATGGAAAGTAATAATTAATGCCGACAATTTGGCTAACCTAGAAACGTGACTACGGCGCCTCCTTAACGCGCAGTGAAGCAGAAAATAAAGGTATCATTGATCTGGGATTGTTGTAATTTATTTATTCGCCAGCTAATTTCATTTGTCATTTTACTTGCTTAAACCTGTCCGTGGCTGGGTCTTGTAGCTGGCACTTGTAGATATGTATGATGGGCTATCTTTGCATGCTGCGATGAAAGCTAGCACTAAGTATTTCAATTTTTGTTGCTTTCACGCTCGTCTGAAACTTTTAAATAGACGTCCTCCTGAGTTGCATGCGACTAGGAGTTGCCTCGCAGGAAGTAATGAAGGAAATGCAGTAATCCACTCCTTGATTGTTAAAACTAACGATCAACCGCAATCAGGAAGGGGTTAAGGCATTAACGCTGGACATTGCAAATATCTTTCCCACGAATATCTTCGCCCGTACGCTTGTGTCTCTGTTTCCGGAGGGTCGGCTTTCGCGCATTGTTTTCGCGTCGTGCACAAAAGATACCTTGGGCAAGAGAAGCTCACTCCGTATGATTGAAAAATAGAGCGCGACTTGGACAACGACACAAGGGAAAAACGACAGGACAAGCGCTCTCCCGTCTTCACTCGATATGCCTCGCGAAAAAGTCAACCTTTAGCATCGGCCGCTACTGGAGCTGGAAAAAATAATTAATATTTACCACGTCTTCCTAAAGAAAGTTGAGCGAAGCACGATAGCTTCCTAACATCAAAACTGAGTCCAAGGGGCGTCAAAACCTTCGCTAAAAGTGCTCCCAAACGTCGCTGAAAATGCGTCCAATCGATTTTCACACCTTGACAGACCGGAGTCGCAAATAAAGAACGAACTCATGCGACGTTTTTCACGACTAAGTAAACGCGTCTACGACCGATCTAAATGTATGCCGATACGTGGTTTATGAGATGAACGTATACAATCGCACTCCTTCGTTATGATCAATGCGCGTATTGTCTTGTCTAGAATCGTTCCTATTTGGCGATTTTCAAGTAACCGTTTTGACACAATGGAAACCCGGTTTCACACACGCACCTTGTCTCCGGAAAGCTTATCAGAGCTTTTCGGTCTACCAACCGATCTACGAGGAAATGCATTAGCGTTTTGACGGAACGCCACCGGTCCAACTAAGAAAGCTTTCGTTTTAATTTCTTTCCCACAAATTTCGTCGCTCGTACCCTTCTGGCTGTCTTTCCCAAAGTTTGGCTTTCACGCATTGCTTTTGCGTCGTGCAACAAACACACGTCGGGTAACGAAAGCAAGCTCGATAAGCCTTGCGGCAAAGCCGACCTATTGCATCGGCTGCTGAAGTTGCAAACAAAATTTAAGAAACACGTCGGTGTACATTGTGCCTACTTAATGAGATGCTTACCGACCGACTGTAACATACTGAGTGATTTATATTGTAACAGATATATTTATTTACCGCGAGAGCCCTGGTTGTGACTGTTTACAAACTTCGTGGCTCGTACGCTTGTGAATGTCTTTTCCAAAGTTTGGCTTTCACGCATTGCTTTCCCGTCGTGCAGAAAACACACGTCGGGTAACGAAAGCAAGCTCGATAAGCCTTGCGCCAAAGTCGACCTACCACATCGGCTGCTGAAGTTGCAAAACAATTTAAAGAAACACGTCGGTTTACATTGTGCCTACATAATGAGATGCTTATCGACCGTCTGTAACATACTAATTGATTGATATTGTAACATATATAATTTATTTACCGCGAGAGCCCTGGTTGTTACTGTTTACGGGAACTCCGCCAGATGCGTGAATCCAACTACTACAACACTACTAGACGTGCCACTTGCGAAGTGCCAACGCTAGAGCACCGCAGGCGCAGCTCTTGCCTAGATGTGGACACTGTGTTGAGGAACTTAGCAAAACAAACCCGGCGCTATCCTGCTCGACCGCTACTGTTCGTATTCACCGCATTAGAGGGCGCTAATTCTTTTTAACCTCAAAAGCCAACCATATTTGTGACACTGGGCAATGTACCTCAAAGCAGCTAAAAAAATATTTGCAGCAGATGATTTTATGCTATGTTTTCTTTCGCGGTTCCTTTTTGCGGCTGGCCAGAAAACTAAATGGTTTACCTGCTCAACCCACTGTAATCCCTGCTCCCAGTACTTCGAAAAAGTAATTTAGAAAGCGTTCTCTGTTGTTCTTGTCCGCTGGAATTACCATGCTGCATTACCCCAAACCTCTCGTCAAATTGAATGCCTCTGGCAAGGAAAAAATGCACAAAAAATGTGTGAAAACCGACAAATCTGTAAACGTATAAATAAATCAGCAAGTGCACTTTTCAAGCTACGACCTCAAAAAATGATTTACTACTTCCCCAAACGATTCCAAGGCCCACAAAGAGCCGTTTTCAATTGTGTTTTTGCTTATTATAAGGAGGCAGCAACAAGGTATACTATAATTACAGTCAGCCCTCGATTTTATGTTATTTTGACCTTCGCAGGCATGCATAACACTGACGGCGAAAAAGACTATTGACACAGGTGATACGACAGTTTGCCGGGGCGCAATTAAACGTTAAAATCAAATTGTTGCCATGAATGACCACCAACTAGCTCAACTGTCCATCATTCTATAACCCTTTTCTGGAATTGCGTGTAAAACACCTATAGTTGCAGGACCCACACTTTGTGGCGTTGCTCAAACATTCTCAAGGCACGCAACTGGGAAGACATGCAGCCAGAGCACGCCCCTGTTGTTTTAGGGGCTCTTATGCTCGGACAAATTATCACACAAAATGTTTGACCCTTACACAATACCTTTTCTGCAAAGCTGAATGTCCGGTTCAGTGCTTTCCATAATTCGAAATTTTGCGGATATTCTACAATCAATAACGTGGACAGAATGCGGCGCTGAGCCACAGTGGTTCGGAGACGCGGTTGGGCTTGGCAATTCTTTGTACGCCCCCTAGCTGATGAAAACAATATTGATGGTGAAAACTCACCGCCTGCCTTTCATTCAGTAGTCACAGCACAAAACCGGTTTTCCGGCGATACGTTTTTTTACAAATGTGAGCTTTCCCAACTTTCAAGGAGTTGGCTAGCTGTGCCACTAGAATTTATTCTTATCACACATGACACGAAACAAATGGTCATATGTAGACATGTTAGCTGCATGGCTTATTCAGGTGAGTAAGTACTGTGTACGAGTAAAACAAGGGGTTCTGAAAAGGTTATCAAAACGTCGAGATGGGACAGAAGGGGCAATGAACTCGTTTTCTTTTTATAGCGTAGCATTCTCTGCCGATTACCACTTTTCAGTCTGAACCATGTAACGCCCTGGGTTTTCCCACAAATTGGAGTAAAGGGCGATAATTGCAATGGCTCTGATAGGTGCGAGTTGGTACATGATCGGATTGGAATCAGCTTGAATTTAGACGAACGCCAGAAAGACAGGAAACACTGACACACAGCAGGCTAACTACTGATTTTTTACAAATGGAAACATATTGTTACGTGGCGGCAGGACAATGATGAGGCGAACCATGGGTGACGATGAAGTGATGTATTTACAAGATGTTGCCGCAGAGCGATGCGGTCTATATACAAGCGGCCATGATCGCTCGAGGCAGCCGCATCCTCTTCGTCGTCTTCGGTGACGCGTTATGGCGCTATGGGGTATTGTCCACATAGGTGTTCCGTGACATCACCCCCCCCCCCCCCCCCCGGCGGAGGACGACCATCCCGGTCGAGGCCGGGGCAAAGACAGTGTGGCGACGCGGATGAGCAAAGCGATGAGAACATGTACAATGAAGTCTTGGCCGCCACTGATGATGGTGATGGTCGCGATGAGCACCGCCCCCGGAACAGCTGTGACCACCGCCGACCCCACGAGGCAGCGTCCAAAGCTTTCGGAGGAGCGCCGGAGATCTGGGCGGGGGGGCGTCGTCGGCTATACGTCTGGTCGTGGCTGGTCAGTTCGTCTGGTCTCGGCGGGGCATGGGCAGGGGACACGGGGCTGGGGAATGTCGCGTCCGTGGCTCACCGGGGCTGGGGCGGGCCGACGCTTTCCAAGAGCCAGGATGAGACTGCTTCATGAGCCGAGACGGGGCGCAGCTCGGGGCCGTGATGGGACTGAAACCCGCACCCTCCACCAAAATGTTACGTGGCGGCAGGACAATGATGAGGCGAACCATGGGCGACGATGAAGTGATGTATTTACAAGATCGACAACGCTTGGCCCCGGACTCACGCTTATGTGCACAAACCCTATTGCGATCGCCATGAACTGGCCCATGAATTGCAGGTTCCAAGAACTGGCCCAGTTATTGAGTCTACTGAGAACGACCAGCATTTATTTGTTTATTTTCTCTTATTCTCCCTCCCCATTCCTTTCCCCCATCGTGACCAGTGGTCATCCTTTTCTATTAAAGGTGTCTCTCTCTCTCTCTCTCTCTCTCTCTCTCTCTCTCTCTCTCTCTCTCTCTCTCTCTCTCTCTCTCTCCTCTCTCTCTCTCTCTCTCCTCTCTCTCTCTCTCTAATCCTGTGCTTCCTAGCTTATTCCGACTTGTAAATAGCTCCAACTTACGCGTCTTTGCCACGTACCAATATATATAAACCCAAAATTCTGCCGGGAGGTCATTGATTTAATTACCATAGATTGCTGCACAGAAACGTTTTTGCAATGCTCGCCAAGGCCGGAGAAAGCACACTGACGCAGTCATCTCCAGCTTCGTCTATCGCCGTAGCTTCTACTATTTCACATCCGAGCTTGCTTTTCTTCCTTCCGGCACCCGCAATCTTATGGATGTACGCTTCACACGTGCAGTCTCGTACCTGAAGAGCAAGGTAGTCGGACGCAGTTGTTTGAAGCTATGCACTACGCTCATCACTCAATTAATCTTGATTTCGTATCAGCAACAGCACAGATACCAGGGGCACAGTCAAAAAGCCAGAGACAGACGGCTTGACGGGGTCTTTACCACTCCACTCATGTGGCAATGCACAGAAACAAATTACATACATGTGAAGCGGTAAAAAACTTATATACATAGTTGACACTTTGTACACCAACCATTCTTGGTCACCACTGGCGCGAAGATACACTTCAGACAGAAAAACGTGGACTCCTCTATAACAACAATTTCACCCAAAGGATATCGACTGACCCAGCGAGTTCAGTGATGACAGCAGTGTAAAGGAGAGCAATGGGCGACCATAATTCGTGCATGAATGGAGAATGACCCATTTTTCAGTATGGCGAGTATGATGAACAGGACATTTTCATTTCATAATTGATAACTGATCGGTGATAATGTTGTTTCGCTTCATTCCTGCGAAGTAACCCTTGAGGAGCGTGTCATTATACAAATGTGGAACATCGCGGATACAAAGTTCTAAAAGATGGGTGCATTGTGAGCATCATGCGGCAAGTTTGAGATAGCTCTCACAGCTTTCTTTGGTAAAATATGAAGTGTTGTTTTGTTTGACACTGTTGTATTTCCCCAGACCAACCGGCAGTAATTTAGTTTGGATAGAAAAAGTGAATTACAAATTATTAGCGCAACAGTTGTTGGGAGAGAGAAACGCAACCTTGTAAGAACACCTGTAATACGCGCCAAGTTTGTTGAAATCGCAGCAATGTGTTTATTCCGCAACAGCTGTTCCTCAAATACCACTCCAAGGCTTTTTGCGTGACCTACCATTTCTACTTCAGACGTACCAAGCATAAGATCTCCATTAACATTTTATTTTCGTTTTTTTTTTCTCTGAAAAGTACAGCCTTCGTATTAGTGGTATTTATTTTTAACTAATTGCATAGACTACAACAGTACAGTGTACGTATTACACGATTTGATTCAACCAATTGTATTGCACTATCTTTACAGGTTAGAAGTAATGTAGTGTCATGAGCATAGATGACTAACTTGGTTGATGGGGCAATGTTCACTACGTCGTTTACGTATAGAATTAAACGCAATGACCCAAGGATGCTATTTTGAGGAAACCCCGGCTGGGATAGGTTTAATTTCGGACAAATGCCTGTTTATAGCAATGGTTCGCCAGCCCAACTGAAGACACAATCGAATAAAATTAAAGAAAACTCCCCTAAAGCCATAATGATCAAGATTTCTCAGCAGCGTCGCTTGATTTATCGTATCGAACGTCTTTGAAAACTCTACGAATACACTCAGTTTTAATAAGTAAGCTTCAAAGGCGTTTAAAATAAATTCTTTTTGCTCTAGAAGGGCTGACTCGGTCAATGGATTTTTCCGGGCTCTCGGGCCCTATCGTTCGTCCAAATTCAAGCTGGTTGCAATCCGGACATAATTACTACTACGTAGTTTTCAAAAAGCAAGACGCACAAAGAAAGGAAAACAAATATATATATAAAAAACTACTAAATCAGAAACGTGTTCTTTGTACACCGCATCACAAAACGAGGACAAAAATGAACAAGCCCGAAGAGACAAACAAAATTACGCATAAAAAATCGTGGAAATACAGCAAATATGTACCACACTACATTGGCGTAAATATGCTAAGTTGGCGAAGTTAACCCATTTAAGCGTTAAAATGGCGCATATCGAGATGTTTGACCTAACGGAATTGTAAAACAACAAAAACTTTAACGAAGAAAACAAGGTTTGCACAAATGAAGTAACAAATAAAAACGATGTACCTTGTACAGAGCCCTAACAAAACTAACAGGAAAATTAAAGAGGTTTGAAAAGACAAACGGATATACAAATAAAACATCATAAGTATTCGCTCAAAATTGCGAAATTTCGAAGTTCGCGTATTCAATTGTTTTAATAGCGTAGCTGAAGGTCATTGGTAGAACTGAATTGTAAAATACCAACATAATGCAAAAATAGAAAAAATTAAAAATTAACTAACAAAATAAAATATACGTGCCGTGACGCCGTCCTTACAAAACGGAGACAAAAAGCCCCAAGAGAGAATAAAAATATAGCGAGAAGGACCAACACTGAAACACCATGAATTTATACAAAAAAATATGCAAAATCGGCAGTTTTCATATTTAATTACAAGATGCCGTACAGGACCTTGAGTGGCGCAGTCGGCGTCTTAATTTGAAGTACATGGAATCCCTGTGACGACTGCTGATGACTTGTTAAAAAGGCTAAATGAGCTCGCGTCCATTCTTGATGTGCCTTGCCACTCACCAAACGATGGCACGGCCATCCACCGGCTTCCACAGAAACAAGATAAGATACCGGAAATAGTTATCCGCTACAGCCACCAGTCAGACCGAGATCTGTGGCTTGCTGCACGCCAGAAGTGTAGGGCCGCTCAACCCACCGCTTCAATTCTCGAAAACATGACCAGGCGCAACCGCTACCTTCTTATTGATATGAGCGGTTAATAAACAGGCTTCTTTTATTTTGTCAACCAGGATAACATTGAACAAAACAAGCAGAGCTTCTCTGGAGAAATTTGTTGTGATGCGGCCAATCTGCAGTGAGGGAAACGCTTTCTGAAATAAATGCCTTAACGTGAAATCGAGCGCAGATTTTGAGAGCGGAAGCTCTGCTGAGGCTTTTGTGATGCAGCATGTAACAGTTATAACCTTTTCAGTGAATTCATCGGGCACTTATGCCTCTTAAGCGATTTGAAGGCGAATGCCAGCGATTGCCGAATACTTCTAAACACCTGCATCGTGTTTCCGGTGCCATCACGTTCACCTGTCATGCGGCAGGCATCCGGATAATTCTTGTTCCATCCTGGCACGGTACCGGTTTAGAGCATTACCTACCACACTTGGCTGCGGCTCTGGCGTCCCGGGTTCAAATCCCATTCGAACCCCAATAGATTTCGATGTAGCTTTTATTTACCCATTTCCTTTTTGCAGCGGCCGTGATTTGGTTTTATTCGTGTAGTCGCCAGCAACAACGTTCACTTTTCGCGTTTGATAAGACATGTAGGGCTTTCGCCTCAAGAATTATGTGGAGTTTTTTATAGATCTGCGCGGAACTGGGCTTTTGTTAATTTTTCGTATTTTTCTGAAAAAAACTTGAAGAAAACGTTTTTTTCTTTCACGCCCCTCCAAATTTTATGAAAACTTACATCTCTATACCTTCTTTGGAAAACGCAAAACTGGGACACAGAAAACGTGATTTCGTTTTGCTTGGAATTCAAACGGCAAGATACGGCTAAGGAAAAAGGAGGGCGATCGTGCAATCGTTGTTACGTCAGTAATGAAACTCGGCAAACTTGCACGTCAAGCTAGCCTATGCAAACTTGTACAACATGGTCATCGCTTAACACAATTTTTTAGGGACTGCAAAGGCGCGTAAAAATTATTTCACCTTTATAAAACTGAACTGCCGTAGAATCGGTGAATTAGACTTGCTTTTTTAGGCACTCGGTTTTCAATTTCTAGTAATTATACTCACAGAAGCGTGGTATGATCAAAGATCAGAAATGTACACACTGTCAGCCTACTCGCACTTTTTCATAACACGGTAGTCGAAACGTGGTGGACCGGTATCAGTGCTTGTTTGAAAGTCTTTTAAGTGTAGTCTTCAACACACTTGCGCTGTTATAACAGAATACTATAAAACGGTAGCCGTATGTGATGCAGCATGTATGTTTGTAGGGCTGTATAGACCACCAACTGGTTCTTTTGACAATTTTCGTACGTTTCTTCAGAAGATTCTTAGTTTTGCTAACGAAAACAAATTTGATCATGTACTTGGAGGCGACTTTATTACCAACATATCCGACACTGGTTTAAAGCAAACGTCCCTGCTTGCACTTGCGACTTTAAATGGCTTTAACATAATGGCTTTAACATCTCCAAATGGCTTTAACATCTCCCACGTTACTGAAATTTTTATTGCAAATTCATTACACTTATTGATAAAAGCAGAAGTTATTCCTACAGATATAAGTAACCATTTAGCAGTTCTTATGCTTATGAACAGTAATGATCAACACAAGAAACAAAGGAAAAAACGCACTTTCCAGGATATCTCGGAAAATCATCCAGTACATTTCAGAGGTTGCAGCTGCTCCATCCTTTTTGTTCAAAAGAAAAAAAAATTTATTTGATTTCATCAAATTTTATTTGAATTAATATAAAAGCGTAGATGCATATCATTGGCTTAAAGTAAAAAAAGGAAGTCTCTAAAACAATAAAATAACCCAGTGTATCTCATTACTCATAGCCAAATTGGGCTATAAAGAACTCAAAATGTAGTTAAGAGCTCAAGCATGCTGAGGCATTAGTACACAATTCTCCAAATTTCTGCACTTTTTGCCACACAGCTTCTTGAAGATGATATTGCATTATTGCAAGGTTTTTCATCCTGTTTTTCCCATGGATAGGACGAGGAAAACAGCATTACTGTCAGGTTTGAAAGGCACGCTCTCATCATATCCTAACGTAGAGTCACAAAGAAGGGCCCAAAAGGGGGTAAACCCACACTTTGTACTTCGTGCTTGCGACCAATTTGTTCTCTTTTTTTCCTTTTTCCGTAATGCTATCTTTTCTTTTCCATTGCTTCGTCTAGTAGAAGGTTCTTTCGCAGGCGTGTCGCTTCGCCATCAAAACCCGAAAGGATAGCCTCGAACAACTGCTTTGTTTTCTCGTGGCTTCTATAAACGACTTTAGAATAAGACACACAAAAATGCTGCCTGCGTGTACATATTGTCCTACAGAGGGCCGCGATACACTCCAAACTGCTTGTCACGCCCCCGTGGTTCGAGGCGAATGTGTCAAGGAAACAAAGTAAATGATGGGAGCGCTCCTGTGGCGTGCCTATTGACGTAGTCTGACGGAGTAATTTACCATCGTCCAGTGAATTTATATTGTTTCTCTTTTGCTGCGTATGATGAGCTGTTTGGCGTTTTTGCAAACGCGAAACGATTGAGGTGTCACTTATGAAGGCTATGTTAGGTCAAGAAACCTAGGCTGAGTGAGCGTCAATGGAAAAATACGCCGATGCAGGGCTGCGTTTTAACGCCCAGAAGCACCTTGTATACTGGCGTAGAAAAACCTTGAATAGATCCTAAAAAGTTGCTTTAATGAAAACTTTGGTCGTTTCATACCTCACAGAAGTTTTCATCCGCAGGAAGTTATGTTGTCGTAACAGAAAAACTTACATTTATAAGGACGTGTTTCAAAAATACTTTTCAGTACCTTCCATATTACGTGCCAATGAATAGGAGGGGAAGCAGGCATAAATGGTCCCCAAGCACCTTAATTACCCTCCGTGGGTGCAGTGGGCAGGAATAAAATGCAGCAAAACCAAGGAAAGCGTTTTATTGCAGTAATGGCGTGGCCCACGAAAATCAGAACCTCAAGCTTAGGTTTACTTTGCTTTGATAAAATGGCTTACACGAGTTCCTAATATTCCCTTCACGGCGCCTAGTGAGAGTGGAGTGAGTGGTGCCTTCGTGTCTCCCCTATAATCCTCACATAGATGGCGACGAATCAAGAAGCACCATAGAACGGTGAGTGACACCGCCTGGTTATGTCATGAGGTGAGGGCAGCAAATGCCTCTCAATCGACTCATCACACTCTATGTTTTTCCTGACTACAAAACCCTGTCAAGAGGGGTTCGCCTTCAACGCTGTACATTTATTATTCCCCCATACCGTCCTAAGATTCAAGCCAAATAGGTCACCGTCATGGCAACGTTAGGTTTAATGCACGGGTCTAGTGGCAGCCCCATATTTCTCGTTCATGTCTTCTTATGTAGTTTTCGAAAAGATAACTTGTAGCCCCGCCCATTCATTTTCTCAGGGAGGAAAGACACATACATGTTTATCAATGCCATGCTTAGTGAATTTTTGTATGTTTTCTTGGCAGTGCCCATCTCCCGCACAGGCTTATCTCACCCGGTGCTCAAAGCGAAGTGTCCATTTTGTCCTGTGCCCAGTCGTTCAGTTTGGTCGGAAAACAATGTAAACCGTTCGTCACTTACCCATACCATTATGATATGATAGAAAGTGCTCTCGAGTTGAGTGAATGTTTCCATAAATGACTGCGCTCCAAGATAAAAGCATAGAAACCAAACGCCAGATGGCATTCGATTCGCCAACTCTCGACCACGTGCTTAAATCTGCTTGCTTCTTCCACTGTTGCTCTTTGTGACAGCTTATTACGGAGCAGTACCTCGCTTTCAAAAAGGCTGCATAAAGTTTTCGCATCCTGCGTAGTTCCTGACTACGTGGCAACGTAAATAATTAGTGAACTTAAATCTAGCTCGGGCTTTGAATGCTAAACATAATGGCTTCCCTGAAACGATCAGCGCAATCAAAGACGTCTTTCAAAGACATCTTCAAAGACGTATCAAGACGTCTTAGCCAGTGGGCTCGGCGGCGCGTGAGCGATGGCTTGGGCTCACCGGAATACTGTTTTTCTCACGCAGCTGAACAATTGTCCTCCCGACGCACGGTTATCCTGGCCTCTGCGCCGGCCACATGTTGAAATGCTATGAAACATAATGCGGTCTCATGCCCTTGAAATTGACGTATCAAGAGATATAGAATCAAAGCGGTCCGTCAAAGACTACCTTCCATGAAGGGACGTATATACACCACAATCCTAGCTTCAGTGGCCGCGCAGCACTGTAGCAGAAATCAGAGCTTGAAGGCTCACGAAACGACATCCTTTCACTCTCACGCAGTTTAACAAACAGATTTCGCTTCTTTGAACATTCACACCCACGCACAGGTTATCTGACCTTCTGGCTGCCGAGAACTCACACAATTTGTCATTTATTGCTTATGATTAAGACAGGTCTTCGTCGCCAATAATTGATGTTTGCGGAGCTAGTCGACAGAGAACCACGGCCCGTCCAAAACCTACCCTCTTCAGCGAGAACATGAGATATAGCATCCCAATCTCGGGACATGAGCGTCGACAATCGGCGCAGTCAGCCTGAACAAAATCAGATCCGTGAATAGGAAACTCCATTCAGATAACGATCATCTCTTGTTCACTGACTTTAAAGTCACGTTTCTAATCGGTGAAGACTTCCTTCCCTTGTACACGCAGTAGAACCCCAAGCACAATGGACAATTGAACTTCATCTAGAAGATCAGATTGAACAAGATTTCTCATTTACAGTCCCGTCACATTCCGAAGACAGGTTGTGCAAACTTGCTGTTTCTAGCGATGTCAGCAAAACGTCGGGCGCAGTCCGAATAACAGTCATAAGTCACTGTTACTAACAGTCACCTGAAGTACTCCCAATCGGGGACATCGAGCGTGCGCACAGGCCGGCGCATTTGGGCTCTACCGAAACATGGTACCATCCAATTAATGAAATTCGTCTCTTTCACAGATATCGACGTCTTTAGCTGTGAGCTGAAACACAGGAGTCAGCATTGTTGCTATCGGTTTGAGTGCTCTCGTGTTGTCATCACGTATGCCCGCAGAAATATGTAAATTCGCAAAACACAGCTCGACATGACAAATTGAGTATAGATGATTCGTCAACTTCCACGATGCTCGTCACAGTTACAAACAGGATTGTGAAGGCGATTTAATCGGTCTGATGCAAACCGAATCTCCAGTCCGACAAAAGCGTCACGTTTCATAAAATTCATTCGTTCGTGAACATTCCCAGCCTGGTCACTCACCAAAGACTACAAAACTAACAATCTCTTACCGTCTTACCGACTCCAATTTGGTCTCTTCCGAAACTGGCAACCCATCCTATGAGGCAAAGTGACAGCAGTCCATTCCCGAAGTTTCACTGTCACTTTAGCAGTGATCGTGTAAACAAGGGAGTGAGCGTAGGAGCCTCATAGTTGCGCTTCGGTTACATTCCCCATAATATGATTTTCCTTCAAGCTGTACCCAAATTCTAATTGGCTAATTTAACACCCAGATGCTATTCGTACCCAACTTCCACGACGCGTTGCATTTCGTCACAGCATACACCCCAACACGCGCATTGTAATTTTTGGCGATTTTAACTTTCCGGCTACTGATTGGTGCAACTCCGCTCTCG
Source organism: Haemaphysalis longicornis (assembly GCA_013339765.2). Taxonomy (NCBI): domain Eukaryota; kingdom Metazoa; phylum Arthropoda; class Arachnida; order Ixodida; family Ixodidae; genus Haemaphysalis; species Haemaphysalis longicornis. Next base: position 82,375,728 of record CM023456.1, on the reverse strand, counting down.
CGTCGGCGAACAAAACCGTCGAAAGCGATTTCATAAACACGTGTCTTTCGTTCGGGCTTTCGCAGTTGGTCACATCACCCACAAGACCTACAAAGCACTGGAACAATCTACTTGACCTGGTTCTTGCCTCGCACCCAGATAGTTTCTCTCCACTCACCCATCTAGGGGAACCAGTGACCACGCAGTCATTCATGGTACGTTTCACTGCCTACACAAACGCCCACAGGAAATGTCGAAAGCAAGAAAACTTACGATAAAGGAAATTACCTCGATATGAACGCTGAACTGAGCCACTTTAGCGATTCGTTCTTGTTGGATTTCGAAACTCGCTCTGTTGACACAAATTGGTCAATATTTAAGTTTGAAATGCAACGTTTGATGGCAAATTACATACCTACAAAAACGATAACAGAGCACATTGCATCCCTGTATTTCAGCGTTGCTCTAAAACGGCTGAAAAGAAAACGAAATAGGCAATTTAGAGCGGCAAAACCTTCCCCCGATCCGCACACATGGGAACAATATCGAGCAACTTCGAAAAAGTTCGATTCACTCCTTTCTCAAACCAAACGCACCTTCTTTTCGTAGACACTGCCAACCCTCATTCGCACTAACCCTAAGCAGTTCTGGAGGATCATTAACCCCAAACATACAAACGCTACAGTTTCCTTGCTTGACTCCTCCGTAACTGCTATTCCTGACTGCCACGTTGCCGAGTCCCTAAACTCTATGTCCTGCTCAGTATTCATCCCCGAGCCAGACGACGGTCCTCTGTCCCTTTCTACTATATTGCACTACATCACGCCTAGCATTACATTCCAACCACACGGCATCTCAAACTTCATTGATTCTCTGAAGCTATTCTCGGCCTCAGCCGTTGATGGCATCAGTGCGGAATTTCTTAAAAACACCAGACACCTCTCCGCCATCATTCTTAGCCATATTTTCCAGCAGTCCTTCTCAACAGGATCCGTTCCCCAAGACTGGAAAACGGGAGAAGTTGTACCTGTCCCCAAGAAAGCCTCAGATAACGCCTTCCGTCCAATCTCTCCGACATGTGTTTGCTCTAAAATAATGGAACATATCATTTACACACATAGCTAGCTTTTGGAATTTTGTTAACTTCTTTTACCCCAATCAACATGGCTTCCAAAAGGGTCTCTCCTGCGACACTCAATGGCACTCTTCCTAAGTTACATAAATTCCACTTTAGACATTGATGTCCCCGTCGACGCTAGTTTCATAGATTTCGAGAGGGCCTTCGACAAGGTTCCTCACAAGCGTTTGCTATCTAAACTTTCACATTTAAACCTTGATGAACATGTATTTGTATTGCTTTCAAACTTTTTCACCAACCGACAGCAGTTCGTCTACGCTAAAACAGCTCTTCCTCCTTATCCCCTGTCATCTCTGGTGTTCCTCAAGGGACAGACCTCGTACCTTTACTTTTTCTCATATACATCAATGGCCTTCTCGATAATATTCTTCAAGCATTCGGTTGTTCGCGGACGACTGCATCATTTATCGCGCCATTGTCGACCCCACCGATAACTTAGCACTCCAGCAAGACTTAAGGAAGATAGATGAATGGTGCAACAAATGGCTCATGGTTCTAAAAAACGTTCACAAAACATTCATCATGTCATTCCACAGGCGTCACTCCTATTCCACGTTAAAATATTTCTTTAGTGGTTCCGCTATTTCTCCTGTCTCGTCCACTAAATATCTAGGTCCTCACATTTTCGTGACGTGACATGGTCGTGCCACATAAATCACATTACCAGTGACGCAAACCGCGCGCTAGGCTTCCTACGACGTAACATAAACTTGGCTTCATCCACCTTCAAATTACTCGCCTACGAAACGCTTGTTCGCCCTAAGCTAGAATTCGCGTCTGCAGTCTGGGACTTACCGCAAGTTAACTAATGTACCATCCTCGAATATGTTCAGAACCGTGTGGTCAGATTCATCTTTTCCGATTATTCATACCACACAAGCGTAACCCATCTTAAATCTAAAGCTAAATTGCCAGTTTCAAAACACGATGTACAGTAGCAAGATTTTGCCTCTTCCACAAATTTTACAACCCGTTATCATGCGACAGCCTCTCCATAAAAAGTGCTCACCACCCATCGAATCACCTCAACCACTAAAAAGCAGTATAGCCACCTCACGCATGCACAACCACCTACCTTCATTAATTTCCCATTTTGACAGCCATCGAACGGAACAGCCTTCCCGAAATCGTCGCAATTCAAACAAACCCGGCGCAGTTCAAAGCTGCCGTCGAAAAACTTTTGCATTGATTATTTCTCGTGTCATGTATGCAATAATTTTTAGTGGTGTTATCTATTTTGTTGGTTTGCATTCTATGCCATTTATGAACATAGCGTGCTTGAAACTCTCTGTATTCGTGATGTGCTTGTTCGTTTGTTTGTTTGTTTTTCTTGTTTGTTGTTCGGTTCTTTTGTAATATTTGTGCTTCACCACCCCTCATGTAAAACCAAGCCATTAGGGTCTTTGAGGTATCTGTAAAGAAATAAATAACTTCACCTTGTTTGCGTCTCTTTCTTCGCTTTTGTTTCGTCGTCTTTTGGCGCGCATTCGTTCGACACGCATACTGGCGACACTTCACGTGTCAGCTTTGCAAAATCACAGTTCTATGTGGATGGGGTGAACCTTTTCTACTTACGTGCTGCCGTATTCGCCTGTCATTCGATATGATGTCAGCCCCCACACACTAGGCTTAATTTTGTTCCGCTGCCACCCACGGGATGGTAACGCACTCGGCGCCTACTCTCGAGATCCGGGTTTAATTCCCTTACGAACTCCAGTGTTAGTACAGAAGCATCAGTACTCAATTTTCTGGCCAAACTGGTTGTTTCCTTCATCTGAATTCCTCCACATACGTCATTTTGGCTCGAATTCTGACATTCTTGTAACCATTTTCCACTGCTGGCAGCGGCAATCATGTTGTGCACCGTACAGCGCCGCTTTTTCCACAAGAAACAAACAAACAACAGATTTTATTTCCTCAGAAGTACGAGGAGGCAGGCTGGGACTAAAGGCTACAAAGCCTGACAGAGGCCCCAGCCCCCTTTGGTACAGTACAATGATGAGGTAGAATCAAACAAGCTAGAAATTTTAATGTGAGTTACAAAAATATAAACAACATGTAGAGCACAAGATATTACAGAACAATATGGGAGAGGTACAGTAACGTACATTAGAGTACAAAAGAGTAAAGTAAAACAAAATACAAGTGGACAATCAGAGTAGAACTATGATTGAGTTTTAAAAATAGACACAACTACAAAACCTGCGCATTAAACAGGTCGAGACGACATCCACAGCTCTAGCCATTGAAGCAGATATTCTGATTTAAGAGTATTCTTTCACCTGTGTTTTAAATATGTTTCTACTGCATTTGAAGTCAATGTGGTCTCCAACTTTGTTGAGTATGTCGGTGCGTTGAAACAGAGAAGACTGCCTGCCGTAGTTTGTTCGCAGTTTCGGTGTATGTATTTTGGCACACCTAAGAGGGTATATACTGCTATTGCGTTATGTTTGCCATGGAGATTTTCTTTGTGTATAGCTTGTAAAAGCTTCATATAATAAATTTGGTCAGCCTTAAGCATACTATACTGAACAAATAGTGGACCCGTTCTCAAGTCGGCATAGTGCCCGTGAAAATTGGCAAATAGACGGAGAACTCTTTTCTGTAAGACGATCAGCCGTTTGTAATTTGTTTTGTTTGTTGTTCCCCACGCTAATATCCCGTAGCAAAGCCTAGAATAGACAAGAGTGTTATAAAGCTGTGTTTTCAACCAAAGCGGTATTAAGTCTCTCAATCTGTAGAGAATGCCAATATTTTTTTATTGCCTAAGTGTTCTATATTAGGATGCCAAGATAATTCTTCATGAAACCACACTCCTAAGAACTTCTGTTCTTTGACTTGGTTGATCATATTGCCCCGATATTCAATATGAATGCCTTGATCTATCTTCTTATTAATTGGTCTAAAAATGATATAGGTAGTCTTCGATGCGTTTAGCTGTAAGTTATTTTCGTGTAACCACTTTGACAACATTTCTAAATATCTATTTACTTCATACTGGAGTTCTCTTATACTGCTACCGGAGAAAAATATGTTCGTGTCATTTGCATACATGGCTATCTGGGGTGTACAAGGTATGTTTGGAATATCATTCACATATATTAAGAATAACAACGGTCCCAGCTTTGACCCTTGCGGAACACCCTGTTCTATTGCCAATAACTCCGATGAAATACCGTTAAATTCAACAAATTGCTCCCTATTACTTAAATAGCTCCTTAATAGGTCAACCGCTATCCCGCGTATTCCTAATTTTTTTAGTTTTATCAGCAATATTTCATGATTGATAGAGTCGAATGCTTTTTGTAGGTCCACGAATAACCCGAGTGTAAATTTCTTTCCTCTATATTTTCCATTATACTGTCCTTAATATTAAGCAGAGCTTCCTGCGTTGACTTTTTTTTTGAAAGCCGTACTGATACGGTGAAATGACCTTGTGTGTGTTAAAAAAGTTTGTTAGTCTTTTATCTATTACATCTTCAAATATTTTTGAAAAGACAGTCAACACAGAGATTGGCCTGTAATTGGACAACTGGTCATCGCCACCACCTTTGTGAATTGGCCTAACTCGTGCTACTTTCAATTTTTAGGAAAAACTTCAGTAGATAATGTCAAATTAATAATAAAAGCTAAAACTTCACTAATTTCAGAAGCGATGTGTTTAACAGGAAGTGGAGCAATACCATCGATGCCAGATGCGACGTTGTTTTTAAGTTTAAGAAAAAAAGTTTGCACCTCACTCGCGTTTGTCGGACTTAAAAAGATAGAGTTTGGAAGTTGTGACTGTTCCAGTATAGCGCTACGTTTATCTTCATCGACCTCCGAAATGTAAACCCTTGCTTTGATGAAATGCCTTTTCATTGCGATTGCCATTTCGGCTGATTCTACCCGCCTACCGTTCAAGCGAGCAACATGCGACTGCGTGCTCTTCTTGCGGCCCGTTATCACATTCACTGTTTCCCATATCTTTTTTGGATCGTTACGTATATCCTCGAAGAGGCGTTCATAATATCTGAGCTTGGCCGTTTTCAGGTCACTCTGCAGTTTGTTTCTATATTTTTTGAATTTTTAGAAGCAGGTTAGGGTCACGGGTTCGCACAATGATGATGATGATGATGATTCCTATTGGTTTCCCCTTTGAAGCGGGGTGATGACATGTCATCTTACCAAAAAGGACTAATATAACCATGTTTTACACTCTTGGTTTAATACTAGCGCTGCTTAGGGGAGGCCCTAAGGCTTATTAGGCCCGAAATACTTTCTTTTTCCCCGTTACAGGTGGTAACTGTCCTAGGCAATATTCCCCTCTCTGCTTTTCATCCACCAGCATTCTAATCTTCTTTTCGTCCCCTCGACAGCCTTGAAGTTAACTTCCTCACTGATACCCCTTTAAAACCTAGGGCTTCTGAAAGCCCAATATTTTCATGTAGATTTGGATGGATACCCTCACATTCTAACACTATGTGCCGCATAGTTTCTGTTTCTTTTCTGCAGACCACACATACCCCATCATTTTGTGAATACTTCCCCACAAAACTCTTAGTTCGCAGGCACCCTGCTCTAGCCTCAAAAAGCAAAGCACTGCCCTTGGAATTATCGTAGAAATTTTCCTTTCTGATGTTCATCTTCTCAGCCCTGTACATCTCTAACGACGTTTTAGCTTCCATTTTTTCCCTCCATTTATTCGTTTCAATCTGCCTTGCCTCTTTTTTGGTTACCTTGGCTGATTTGGATTCCCCACTGTTCTTTCCGTATTTCATCGTTAGCCGTCTAGTCTTCCTTAACCACTGCGTTTCCACGCTTTTCAAGTATAGGTACATAAAAACCTTAGCTGCCCACCTTCGTTGATCCATTGCCCTCAACCTCATCTCAAAGCATATTTTACTTTGAGCTTCTCTAACTTCAAACGACGCCCAGCCCATATCTCCCTGAACTGCTTCGTTAGTTGTTTTTCCATGCGCGCCTAAGGCCAAACGTCCTACCGTTCTCTGGTTTACTTCAAGGCCTGATAGAACGTCTGATTTTAAGCAGAGTACAGCATTCGCAAACGTGAGGCCTGGAACCATTACTCCTTTCCACATTCCTCTTACTACTTCATATTTGTATACCCCCACAGAGCTCTATGCTTCATTATAGCTGCGTTTCGCTTTCCTTAACCTTAATTGCTCCTCGTGAGTACTTAAGTAGTTATCCCCTTCGTTTATCCACACTCCAAATATTTATATTCCTTCACTCTAGGTAATTCGCCTTGCTGGATAGACACTACGTCGGTGGTAGCGTCATTGAAAACCATTATTCCTGATTTTTCTGCACTGAAATTTAACCCGAGGTCAGTGGCTTCCTGGCCGCAAATATTTATTAGCCGCTGCATATCGGTTTGGTTATCAGCTAAAAGAACAATGTCGTCTGCGTATAACATTCCCGGAATATGCTGTTGTACCACTTCGCCTTGCAGCATATGGGTTAGGCTAAACCCTACTTGACTTTCTTCCAGTTTCTTTTCTAACCCTGCCATGTAAAGCATGAACAGTATTGGGCTCAAAGGGCATCCCTGTTTCAGTCCCCGATGGATGTTGACCGGCTGGGCGCATTTCTGTCCTTCCCAAGTAAGGTGCACTCTATTGTCTTTATAGATTGCTATAAGGAACTGTACTAACTCGTCATCTAATCCCTGGAGTTTCAGCATTCTCCACAGCCGTTCTCTGTTTACGTTGTCATATGCCCCTTTATGTCCAAGAACGTAATCCATAGTGGTCTATTCTGTGCTTTCGCAATTTCAATGCATTGCGTTATCACGAACAGATTGTCATCCAGTCGCCTGTCTTGTCTAAATCCATTCTGCAGTTCCCCAAGTATTTCATTTTCTTCCATCCATGCTTGAATTTCTGATTTTATCGCCTGCATTACGAATCTATACACCACTGATGTTACTGTGAGTGGTCTGTATGAATCAATACTGGCTTTGTCTCCTCTGCCTTTATATATTAAATTCATCATACTTTCTAACCAGTCCTCTGGTATTTGTTTGGTTTCTATCACCTTATCTATTGCCCTCATAAACGATTCCTTACTTTTAGGTCCAAGTAGGTTTATCAGTTGCATTGGTATTCCGTCCGGGCCCACTGCTGTCTGGGGGGAAACCTTTTGTTCTGCTTTTTTTCCAAAATAGTGATACACTGAGTTTTTCTTTTTAATTCATTTAAGAAGTTGTTGATCTATCCAGGGCTTTCGCACCTTTCGAGAATTTCTTTGTTGTGCCACTGGTTGAAACGCTAAGTCGTAGCACGCCAGTATGTACCTCAAAAATAGTGCATAAGCTTTGTTTGAGTCGTTTTGAGCGAAAACTTCCTTCCAGTCGAAAACTCTGACAAGGTCTCTAAACTGCTGCAGTCCCGAACTAGTTATTCTACGCCGATAATTTCTGTCACAAGCATTGCCGCTTGCAGTAACCTTTGTGTTGGCAAAGCAAAACACTGGTAAATTATCACTAAGATTAGCGGAAAGCACGCCAGCCTGAATCTCATCGATGTTGATATTAGAAAAACAGATATCTAGCAGGGTAGCACTACCAGAAGATACCCTAGTCGGTCGTTCTACGAGATTTGTGAAATCATGGCATGCCAGTACGTTTTTTATTTCCAGAGACCACTTATCCGCTGAACTCATGTCTATAATTATATCCCCCATAATAATACAAGAGTTGTTGTTACAGCTAGAAAACTGTTGGAGTCGTTCAAGAAAAAGGCTAAAGCTTTGCCTGTCACCATTTGGTGGTCTATAGACCACAGACACTGTGGTCTTTCCCAAACAAATTGTTAAGCCTCAACATCGTTATTACTCCTAGAAAAGTCGTCAATGACCGTATACGGTATGGATTCTTTAAGGTAAATTGCAACTCCACCCCCCCTCCTGGCCTGTCTGAAAAGGTGTTCAGATCGGTATCCATTAAAGAATGGAATCGCATCATGTTTCGTCAACCAAGTTTCAGAAAAGCACACCAGATCAAGTTCAGGTTTAATTGTTTCAAAGAAGATATTATTGTCATCTACATTGTTTCTCTTGCTCCTGGCATTTATATGCATCAACGTACGACAACCGCTAAACGCTTTGGAAAAACTGTCAATGTCATAATAAGATTTAGCGCTTTCCATAAGTGTCATAATGAGAGGGAATTTGTCAAGTTTCCTCTAATACTGCAGTCGGTACTTCCCTGTCCAGAGCCCCAAATGCCACTTTCCGGACATATTTCGCATTTTTGGCTTTTTTCGCTCTGTCCTTTTCCATCGTTCAAAATTCGAAGCTATAGTCACTGCAGCAATAGCACGTAGATATATGCACAGATGGTAGCTCTTGTATGGCAGTACGAAAATTCCCTACTAGGATTCTACTCAACATTGACAAGAAGATGCGTTCAGCCTCCTCTGCGACGCGCCGAAGGTAAGTCGGGCAGTCGCGGGAGGAGAATGCATGGCGCGTGTCAATGTCCCCGCCGCTGTCGTAGTTGCGCTTCTTGCACACCCAGCAGGAGGGAGGCCTGGTGCAGCCTTCGTAGTGGTGGTCGTCGTCGCACCTGGAGCACTTTGAGTCTGATGAACTGCAGTATTTCTCCAGGTGGCCGTAGACTGAACAATTGCTGCAGCGTGGGAGGAATGTGTTATCAAAGAAACGACACCGTGTCCACGAAATGTTCAGATGAGTTTTGCCCAGCAGTGCATTATATGCTTTCTTTCTTGATTTGCAGTATGACTGTCTTGCCAAGTTTTCCTTTCCACGATGCCTTAACCTTTAGATCCTCCTCCGAGCAGTCGAGATGGTTTTGCTTGATGAGACGTTGTGGGATGGAGTCTGTCTCGATGTCCTCTTCTATGCCGACTATTTTGATTTCTGGGAGCTTTGCCTTCGGGACTTTTGTCGTGAAGTGTTTTTTCAAGCTGTCATGTGTCTTGATAATTTTGTTAAGTCTGTCTATTCCTGTTTTACAAGTGGAAGAGATGACTACCCCTTCTCTTGACGGCCTGATATTAAACTCCTTAAGGCCTATGTCCGCAGGGTCAATGGTCTTCTTAATTTCCTCAATTACCTTCACGGAAGGAAGGTTTGACTGCACTACAAGTGCAGTTTCGTTTTCTCCCTTGTTGCAGGTTTGTCTGGCTCAGACTTTGGGAATTCTTTCTTGGGCCATATGGGAGCTCCTGGGATAATGGCATGCGCCTCCCTGAGACCCTTGACCTCCCCTTGTGCAACTTTAAGTTCTTGGTTTGCTTCAAGCGCAATCGTCTTTACTCTGGTGTATTCTGTTAGTAGAAAGTCCAAGTCTTTGCGGACTTCTTGTTCTTGGCACTTGTTTGAAATCGACATCAAACACTTAAAGAATCTGCGATCGCTCTTCGCCAGCTTGGCCAGAAGAGAATCATCCTTGCCTGGATAATTGTGAGTGCTTGTTGGAGGCTAGGGAAATCGTCTTCACACTCTTCAGTGCTTTTACTCATTGTCGACTGTTCTACTGGGAAGCCGCATTCCGATGCAGAGCCATCTGTTGGGATTGCGTTTGTGAAGGGAAGTTTGCATCCCTACACTTGTTCCAGGTTTTCTGATTTGTCTGTCATCGGAAAGAAGCACTTCTTTAGAATCCTCTGCAGAGTCCGAGGCAGGATCTGACGGTTATTCGCTCATTGTGCCTTCGCTTTTCTTTCTTGAAGTTTTTTCCCTGTTGATGTGACTATGAAGGCATAGGTCACTTATACACCGCACAGACTACAAAAAAAGACAATAAACCACTCAAGGTACAGAATATTATCCATCAAATCCATCAAATAAGTATCCATCGAATTATTAATATTTTTTAAATATATACAGGAACGTGGACGATATGCTACGAATACAAAATGCTGTAAAAAAGTGCGGTGACCTAAATTCCAAACAAAAGGTGGCGACATCTGCGCACAGGAGATTGAATTGGTTTGTCATTTCGCATATGTGACACAGCTTCTAACACTCACTTATGTCACGGGAAAGTTGGAGAGCTTGAGAAGATTAGGGCGGCAGTGGTATTCCAGACTCTTTTACTTGGGAATTTTACGTGCCGAAGCTACACCAAATCTGCAAAGATAACGCTAAAACAAGTTTGCCTTAGTGGATATAAGCATCCAAACGTGTTTTTTTTTTCTGTCAGCAAGCATCCAGATATTCATTACGCATCGCACTCGATCATTCAAATAATGTTGTGGAAGTGGTGACACGGCCTCCCCCCAGAGAACAGAAAAAAGGGAGTGGAGCACACACGTAGCGTCATAAAACAGTCGGGTGCAAGAAGGAAATGCTTGTCAGATGCAGCCTGATTCTGCTTCCGTGGGAGGACTCCCACACGAGTAAAAACGACATAAAATTCAAACATTTCTTTTTCTAGGCTGAAAAAGATAAATTCTAACAAAAACCACACCTTAATCATTAAGGCGTATAACATGAGCCCGCTCGCCGCAATACCGTTGTGATAGGCCGTTTGAGGACGCTCTCGGATGAATGTCAGTGTTTGATTTTACTGCCGCATTACTGGGTCGCTTCTATTTGCCTCACTTTTACACATACACATCATCACTACATGGCTTGCAATTATCAATCTTCAGTTTTTTATACGATGAGTCGGAGGCGGTGTGCGTATAAAGCTGAGTTTTGCCTGCCCATTTTATTTTGTTTTATTCCCACGTAGATTCAACTGGTGTTTCAACTTTTCAGTAAATTTATCCTTTTTTGCCACAATGTTACGGGAAAATGTGAGCACTGCAGCATCGCCGTAAACTATGACGCTGTGAGCGGCGTTCTGAAAGAGGCGGCATTAAAATAGCTTTCCTAGTTCAATATGTTGGCCAATAAACGTGTCTAAAACCATTTTTGGGCTTCTAAAAGTTGTGAGAAAATAGAGGGGTGATGTTAACGTCTGATAGCTAGCCAAATCAATTTATTCAGCCGTTTTTACATTTTTCGTAAGATCTTTGTGATTTCTAGTTTTTTTTCGCACAGCATTTGATTCACGTGGCTAAGCCAACTTTAGGTACTAAGTGTTATGCTGAGAAGCTGCCAGAATGCACATGTATTTCGGAAAACCCAAGAATTTGCATCTCGCAGGGTATCGGTACAGAAGACGGTGACTGCATTTCGCAGGAAGTTTCCTCAGCACCCCTAAACGACTCTATTACATCATGGAGGATACGGGCCTCCGTTCAAAACAGCTGATTTAGCCCGCGTTTCCTAGTTGTTTAGAAACTCAACCTTATCAAACAACCCACCATAACTGTACGGCTTACCCTAAAAATACGCTAATAAGTAAACGCATACTTCCCAATACATTATTACAAAAGCAACGCAAAATGTTGTCGCTACCATAGGCATAATGACCTTTGCGACAAAGCTCATGCATCTGTAGTCTATTGTGAAGAATTGAAAATAACTCTTCAGAAGCGACCTCGCAAGACCACACCAACAAATACAAAAGAGCGGCACCCTGACGCAGAATATCTTGAAGAAAGAGCGTCCAGCCTTTGAAAGCTCATATCCATTAGGTCTGGAACGATTAACATCTCCGCCAAACAAAAGCCCAAATCGCTGCTCGTCAGAGGGGACGCGAATAAGCGAACAATGAGGGAAGTAATAAAAATATTCCAGCCTTCTGCTGCAATAAATGGGGTCACGCGCCAAATTTGTTTTTACCGCTTTATATCACAGCGCAATTAATGGAGACGCGTCCTTGCGCGGTGCACCGTGATGTTGCCGCTCACAGAGGTCCACCGTGTGCGTTTTAAAGCATCCGGGACATCTCTGACGTGGAATGGTCTTCGTATCTCTTTGTATATGTTGCTTGCCCACTCTTTCTACACCGGCTTCCCGCAAGCCCGACAAGCAATGTGGAATGCCAGCCACAACAGAGAAGCAATGCAACGTCTTTTTTCTCTCTCAGGATAGCTCTGTGGCACAAAAAAAAAAAATTGCGTAACTGCATCTAGCTCACAACTACAGAACTCGTTACAACAGAAATTGCGTAACTACGTTTAACTCACCCATTCCATGAAATTGTTGAGCGGCATGTACCCTAACGTAACACCTTCTAGCGAACTGTAAATTCCTGTAGCTACCCGTTATTGTATAATCTGGATTTAGCGTACAAGCACTACGGTTGCTCATTGTGAGTGCCCCCCTCGTTCCTCAAATCTGTAGTCAGAACGTGGATTGTTACAACTGGATGCGAAAACCTGGAAACTTCTGGATATCCAAGACACGCTGGCTAACTTCGTAATACTTAATAAATTCACGCTAATATGAAGGGAGAAATAAATGGATGGGAAGAATACTCCTGTAGTGCTGTGGACATCCCATTTTGCTAAATACCCAGTTGAAAAGGAAGTTCCCAAGGTGGAGTTAGTTTTTACGAAGGAAAATTTTCAGACACCTAAAAGCATCCACACCACAAACGAACTCCATGCACCTTACTCACAAGTTTCTCAGCGAAATAAGAATTCTTTCTCCCCAAAGTCCCAGACAAGAACATGTTTTTCTACTGCGAACGACAAGCACCCTTGGGTCCAGAAGAATATCTTGAGAGCATCATTGCTAACGTGTTGACGTTATGATTAAATTAATTTGTGAATTTCTGTTGAACATATTTAATTTAAAATATCGGCCAACTCCCTACGACAAATTGGGGGAACGATTTAAATATTTTGCGCAAACGTTTTATGGTATTCATCCCAAAAACCGAATAAAGTATTATAACTGGTGCAATTAGAACACCTGCGGGCTCTCTTCTACAAGGCGTTCTGTAGATATGGTATAAACACGCGGAGAAAAATGAAACATAATTTCCTTAAAAACGCAAACTTTTCATCTAAATATGCAAAGAAGAATTCGGCTATAAACAACGACCCAGTGAAGAGAAATTTTTTTTTTATTTATTTATTCACAATACTGTAAGCCCTGTCGGGCTGTTACAGAGTGGGAACTACATCATACAATGAAAATTTTAATTTCCCAACAAAAGATTCAACTGTGTCTACTTTTTCCCAAGAAATCGCGGCAAGGCAGTTCCAGTCGACAATCGTTCTGACAAGAAAAGTGTTTTTAAATGTGTCAATTTTTGGTGTATGGGGGTAATAGCGTGTGGGTGATTGGTTCGTGATGAGACTCTTCCTGGGGGACGCAAATAGAGATTAGGTTTAAATTGAGCTTATTGTTGTAAAGCTGATATAAAAATTTTAGTCGAGCGATTTTTCGGCGAATGGAAAGTTGAGGGAGTTTAACCTCAGTGAGCAGGGTTGTTATTGACTGCCTCCTCTCATAAACGGAAAAAAAAAATCGCGCTGCTAGCCTCTGAACACGCTCCAGTTTATTTTTGATATTGGTGATGCGGGTCCCCAAAATTTCACTAAGCAATAAATGCTCCTTTAGAAAGTGAGTCACTTCCTGGTAACCCTAGAGAAGCTGCAGAACCGTTTGAGTTTTTTGTTTCTTGATATTTCTTAGAGTAAGCTGATCAGGAAAAGAAGGGGATTGCTCATTAGTTTTTGAGTTTCATTATCGGTCTCGTCTTTCGTAACCAGACTACTCAAAACCGGATCTTAAATCGTTCACATTTTCTTTTCACCAGTGTGAACCATGAGACATAGACGGAATAGAAGTTCTAGGGGGCAATTTAAGCAGTATTTTGTCCAACTATTACAGCTGTAAAATAACTGAATAAATACCTCCATTAAAGCCCGTGTCTTATTAGGCAAGCCCTTTTAAGTTCAACTTTTCTGTAAAAGGGAAGTATTGCTGGGAACACAATCCTTGAGGGAAAATATTACCCGTCGTATTAAAATGAGAAGCGCCTGGAACTTTGTAACTAATACTTTTTACAAAAAGGCGCTATGGGCCCCTAATCAGCTAAATGAAAGTCCGCATTTCTGCAGTTTACAAACAAATTGCTTGGAAGATATTTTCAATGGGCAATAAGAACACTCTTATATCAATATATGAAAGCCCTAGAACAACTGAATAAACATCTCCAAAAGGCCACATGCGTTGCTAGGAAGCATCCTTAAAGGGACCTTCACTGCTGTTCGGAAATACCTTTCTGGAACAACATTTCTATGGAAAATAAGTGCGCCCTTATATCAAGATGTTAAGGCAATAGTGCCTTTCCGTAAATACACCCACAACACCCCATGTATCCCTATAAACATCATTTAGGGTTGGCTTCAAAGAGCATCGGTCGCGACACGTTTTTTTAGGGGCAAGATGATACGTCTATACAATCTGGTACCCTTATAATGCTATATAAAGGCCACTTCATTGCTATTTAAATACATTGCTGAGAATTAGTTTTCTAGGGCAAAGTGAGCAGTCTTATACCAGTATATAGCCTGCGCGTGAACCCCGGACAACCTCTCTTCAGTAAGCGTCGCAGCACCGTCACTATCTCCTGCCACCAGGATCGCTTCGTCTGCTCCAGGGCTATAAAAACTGCACCGCTACCGGAAAGCCTTGCAGTCGGTGGCAGGCGCTGGACTGTGCCTAATCGCTGTATCTCTGCAGGTGAGGGAAAAATTCAGAAAGCTTAGCATTGAAATGACCTGCCACTGACTGCTGCCCCGTTGACATTATGACGAGTTTGCTAAAGTGTGGGAAATGTCGTAAACAGCTGCAGCCCGACACATTTATTTGCTTGTGTTGAATTGCAACCGATGCTACACCATTTACGGAAAAGCCTGTGCTGGTATCTCCGGAAAGCAAGGGAGCTGCGAAGCAGGACAGCTGGCGCTGCCGACCATGTCAGTCGGATAGCCATAGCACAACCGAGGAGGAGCCATCCTCGAACACAGATGCAATCGCAGCACTATCTTCTAAGCTAGAAGCGCTGCTGCCACTGAATGCTGCTATCAGCTCCCTTGCTGCAAAAGTTGATGTGACTTTTGACGCTAAAAGACTCTGTAAACTCGCTGCACGAATCGGTTGAGGGCGTGAAATCGTCAATGGCTTTTCTGTCTGAAAAATATGATCAGGTGATTGCTTCTACAAATAAACATGAAACGGTTATCGGCGAGCTGCAGGGCGAGACCGAGACATTAAAACTCGCGGTACATGAGCAATCCCAGGAGATCCTCCAAGTTCGTAGTGAACTTAATGAACTGGAACAATATAGCCGGCTTGCCAACCTCGAAATTCACGGTCTGCCCGTTGAACAGAACGAAGAGCTTATTCCAATCTTACAACAATTGGAGAAAACTGGAAATTGATTTCGATAGCAATGACGTTGTTGCCGCTCACCGTATTCCGTCTAGACGTAACGCCACCCCACCTGTGCTGATCAAATTTTCGTTTCTTCCTCTACCGTCAAAGAAAGATGGATGAACGACCGCGGAAAGCTAAGGACTTTGGGAGAACGGGAAAAGCAACCCCAGTTATATTTCAATGAGAACTTGACCGCCTTCAACAAGAATCTGTTCTGGGCCGCACGGGTGAAAGGCAAAGAAAATCGTTTCAAGTTTGTGTGGGTAAAAAATGGCAAGATATTCGCAAAGAAAATGGAAGCAGCACCCCTGCTTCGCATAAAAGGCTATGCTGATCTTGATCTGATCACCTAAAACCATGAACTTGTCTTCCGTAGAATGTCCTGATATAACAACTTTCTGTAAGCTAAATTCTAGCGATGCCAGGTCATTGTCGACGCTTCATGTAAATATACGTAGCATCAGAAAACACTGGGATGAATTTTCAGCTATTGTTCGTGGACGCTTCCCCCCTATCGATGTGTTGGTGTTAACAGAAATTAATATACATGAAGATTTAGTACCTTTATTTAAGTTGCAGCAATACTCGTCCTTTTCGTTTACACGCCGTGTTGGGAAGGGCGGTGGAATTATGGTTTATGTTCGCGATAATTTGGTTGTTTCCTCGATAAACGTTACGTTCACAGTAGCAGAATGCGTGGCGCTTCAAATAAGTTTGCAAGACGCAGAATTAACATTAATTGCGGTTTATAGACCCCCCTCCGAAAACGCAAACGTGTTCGTAAGTGAGCTAGACAACATTCTCGGCAATGTTCGTTCCCACGAGATTTATCTGTCTAGTCGGTGATTTTAATCTTGATGTTAAGTTACCCTCACGCCCAATAGTAAACGAATACCTTAATGTTCTGGCAAAGTGGGGAATTCTCCCCACTATTACCTCGTACACAAGAGAAGAACATCTTGGAAGCAAACTGGTCGCCTCTTGTTTGGACCACATCAATATTAGAGCCCCAAGTGTGCGTCATATGTCAGCTGTCATTAAGCACAAGCTGTCCGATCACTACTTTGTAGGTTGTCACCTTTTTTTCCCCGAACCAGACTTAGTTAGAATAGAGAAGCAGCACTTAACAATACTGGATGTAGCAAAATTTGATAGTTTGGATCGCAACTTTTGATTGGACAGAGGTTTTTAAGGAACGTCTCCCATTTCAACATTTATAGTGAGTTTGTGAAAACTCTCAACACTCTTAGAAGTAGTGCTCAAAAAAGCATCATTGTAACAAAACGTAATGGGAATGTTCTATGGTTACGTAGTGATATACTTCGATCTATTAAGGAGAGAGACTTGCTCTGGGCACGCTGCTAACGCTGTCCTAATAATATATCTCTAAAGAATGAATACAAAACATTACGTAACAGGGTCACCGCTCTACTGCGCGCTGCAAAACGTTCTCACTATAATAAATTTTGTCCAGGATAACAAGCATTGCCCCAGACGCACTTGGTTCTACCATTAATGAAATACTCGGTCGGAATACTCGAAAGTCCGCAGCGGCAGTAGTAATCACTAAAACATTTCAGCAACGTACAGGAACGGTGGAGAAATTCAACACTTTTTTTCTCTCAGGTGCCTTTGGGGGGCCATTTGGACAGGACTGAAGCTCTCCGAAATGTTAGGAGTACAATTTCTTCAGCTTACCTCCCCCGATGACGGCAGCAAACCTTCGTGACATCTTATTTAGCCTTAGCCCAAATAAAGCACCTGGTATCGATAAAGTGCGTGTTCACGAACTGCAGCGTAATTTTTAGTGTTGGAAGAAGTACTTCTGCAATGATAAATAGTTTCATAGAACACTCTTATATACCCAAGGAATTAAAAACTGCTCTCGTAAAGCCTTTACACTAAAGAAGGTTCATTCAAAAAAATTGAAAATTACAGGCCTATTTCCATTCTGTCTACCGTTGTCCAGATTCTTGAAAAACATTATTCTCGTAACCATGACCAGTTTTTTTGGAAAAGTTTGATGTCCTATCGCGAGAACAATAGTGGCTTCACTCCGGGAAAATGCACAACTGCACTTTTGGAAGGACTTTTCTGATTTGCTGTATTCGGCCTTGAAAATAACGAGGTTTCATGTGGCCTCTTTTCTTGACGTAAGCAAAGCATTCAATTCCGTACACCATAAATCCTTGCTAGAAAAATTAAATCTTCTGGGGTTCCGGGGTCCTTTTAATGCACTGTTAGGGGACTACTTGGACAACAGAACGCAGATTGTTTGTGTCGGGGATTACTCTAGTTCTAAATTATTGTTAAAATCTGGCTTGCCTCAAGGCTCAATTTTTATCGCCCCTATTGTTTAATCTTTACACAAATGGATCTGCCTTTGGTGGATGACATATTGCCGTATTTTCAATACGCTGATGATACTGTCCTTTGTCGACACGCCCCGCTTACTGTGAATCAATTAATGCACTTCAAAAAAGATGTGCATTCTGTTATTGAACTGGTTGATTGTAATTCCATTCACGGTAAACACACCAAAAACAAAGCTCGTATGTTTTCGAAATCCGCACAAGCAAATTTCACTCAATCTACAACTTTTTCTACACCCTTCTTCTTGTGTTTCCTGCACTTGTGCGTCCGATTTTGTATTCCGACAGTGTAAAATATTTAGGGATCTCTTTTTGACTATTGATATGACATGGAATACGCATTTGACTAATATCTGTAGTAAGCTCAGGGGATTATCGTGCATTTTTTATAACTGCCGACATCTTATGACATTCCAAGACTCGGCAAAATCATTCTTCATGCACTTCGTTTACAGTTCTTTAGCGATATTGCCATTACTGTTTTTACTATCATTGTTCAACTACGTGGCGTTTAAAGGTCAACTCCATTTTGAAAACATACTTCGTAGGTCGCCTATAATATCAATCTTCCAAATGACAGCAATCTCTTTTCAGCGTTACACTTGCCTTCCTTTGACAACTTGTTTTTACAAACAGTGATTTGTGCTCATTTCTGGAACAGTGATTTCCTTGTTAATCATGTACCTGCAAGACCATTACGACACCATATGCGCTTCGATGTACCAGATGCTTCACACCGATTTGGACGCTTCGTTAGAAAATATTATATTCCCGCCACCTTCAATTCACTTCCTGATGCCATATTTGCTGTGCAATCAAAACGTTCTTTGAAATTATTATCCGTGGAAACCTGTTTTGAAATGTGGAATGCTTGCTTTCCTACGTGTTAGTTCAGTTTTATATTTTTTGCTAGTTACCGGCGGGTTCAGTGCACTGATGTATACGCCTTCTGTTTCTGCCTCTGACTGCCGGGTACAGCCCGACAAGCCTTTCTGCTTGGGCTGACCTGACAATAACTGTATTGTCACTATGGATCAATAAACAAATTTATTATTATTATTATATTATTATTATTATTATTATTATGAAGTCCCTAGAACCGAAGAACCCTAAAATTCAGAAGACACCATTTATCCCCATGAAGCCCCTGTCACGTTGGCATCAGAGCTGTCTACAAATGACCTGCTCGAAAACGTTTCTCTCGGGCAATATGGGCCGTCTCTATACAAAACGTGAGGCAATAGAACATGTTAATAAATATTTTCATAAGACTGCAATTAATGCTGTGGTTCGTTTATAAGGTGTGCTTACTTGCTGCACAAAAAGTGCATTGCTACAAAACACCTTTTTCAGGTTGGAGTATTGGCTTTTTAGTATGAAAACATGAATGTCGAAAATCCTCTAAACAAAAATCTACCTAAAGATCACTTGCAATGTTTAAGAAGCCCCACCTTAAGTCAACTATACTGTTAAACACAAGCATAGTGTCGGGACAACATTTTTTAGGGGCAATAAGGACAGTTCTGTATCAAAAATCAACTACCCCTCTGTAGAAACGACGACGATTGGGGAACCCGAAGCTCTCCAAAATCACGTCCAACAACAAATAAACACACCCAGAAGCGGGAGGACCGTTTACTACACTGCGATTGTCCTCTCTAGTGCTTTACTGATATCGGCATTCCATGGCTTTCCCTAACGTTAAACCACCGTCGTCGTAGACGGAGGGTGCATTTCCTGTCTAGTTTTGCACGTCCGGGCACCCCTCTCAAAATACAAACTGCTTCGTCTGAGTGGGAATGGCACAATCGAATAGAAGTCGGTTTCATAATGCGACGGCCCCAGGTTCGATTCCGACCACGGGAACCGTTTTAGTTTTACCTTACTTCACCCACGACTACCATAATCGCCAGAGAAAGTTGGCTTTCCTGGCAGTGTATTTAGGGCTGGGACTACAGACGACATCACTGAGGGAAGCTTCGCATCTAAAATAATTCAGTGAAGATTGCAATCACGCGCAATACTTGAATGGCGAATCTGTTGTAGGGGACGCATTGCCGGACACATACCTAAGTTTCAGCATCATTGTTTATTTATATAGTTGCTGGGGTAGTAATCGTCGTCATATGCATCGAAGAGGTCGTCGTCGTCTTCGTGGCGAGTGGTGGGTGCAAATTCATCCTGAGTATTGTGTAGTTCCACCAGCTCTTCGTCATCTACTCGAGGCAGCGGTGGCGGGATCTGCAAGTCGTCTCGGGGAGGATAGGCCACACTGGTAGCCATTGTCTCTAATTATCCACAACGATTCTATAGAATGCGGAGGCCAGCGGTCACCCTCTCCCAAGCAAGGCGTAATTTTAATCTTTAGCATTAGCGCCTGGAGTTATTTATTTTTTTTACATGCGCGGTAGCGCTTGACAACAGCGCTGGAGTTCTTCTTTTTTTTTTTTTTGCTAAAGCCACTGCACGAGCCGGGGACTTTGGGCGGGTCGCAGCGAGGGCACGCGCTCATGAGCGCTGGGATTGTTCTTGGTATTTTTTTTCCTGCAACGGCGTCCTAATTATGGCCTTCTACAAACACACCCTATGTAATCTATCAAGTCCCACGGTTCTTTAACAAATACCTCCTCAAGGCCCAAAGTACGCTTTAAAAGGCCCCCTTTTAATTGGGCTTCAATGCTATACACATGCATTGCAAAGCAAGACTTTTTAAGTAATACAGGCTGTTACAGGAATATGAAGCTATGAAGATCCAGAGTAAAATATTGGCGTTTCCTCTGTGAAACCATTGTACTATTCTTGTGTCGTCTACCGGCAGCACACCAGCCCCTGTAAGGAAGCCCAAGGTGATTGTGCCTATCTGCGGCGGCCTTGACGCAAGCAGACTCAAGCACTATCGGAAATTCCTCGTGGAAGCTTCCTTTATGAATTGGGCTTTGGTACTATTACAGGTTACTCTTCTTCTTTATGTAAGGGTGGTAGAAAATACGCCTTAGACACAGCATCTTGCTGCTGTTGCTGCGAACCCAGGTAAGTTTTCTGGCATATGTTATATGCTCCCTCTGGTCACAGCACTAAAGAATTATCTGAGTTATTCGTGGTTGTGTGAAGACTGTTCCGCGCGTTTGTGAAGAGATGTCTTTCTCAGTAGCCAGCCGACCGACAGATAATTGAACGTGTCATGTTTACAATAAGACCGGACACAAATACCAGAAAACCCTGAAGGTAGTCCTAAATTTCACTACTGAAGCGAAGAAAAATCTACGCGAACCGAGCACTTTTTACGATAGGAATGAATTGTCGCTGAGTGTGTCGTCCCTTTCTTTTTCTTTATTTGAAGTATGATATCTTCTGTTTCTAGTTCGTTCTCTGATCCGAGAAGTTTCTTCCCCATTTCCTTAACGTTGCTCCTATCATTCTTTCTTTCGATGGCCCGCTGAGCCAGCCTAAGTTCACTTTTCAAGTTGTTTAGTAAAGCACCAGGTTTCCGCTCCATGTCATCACCGGAAGGACGCATTTGACGTACATTCTTCTTTTTAGTGATACAGGTAGCCTTACTTCTTCCTTATTTGGGAGTGTCTGCCGAGTGCACCCCAGCCCAGACCTGTTCCGCGCTAGATTTCTTTGTCGCGGTATGGGACAGCACAGACGACCTGACTAGGGTAGTTATAATCTTCTACTTGTTCTGAACGCCCGGCATGCTCTCTGTCTCTCTACTTGTTCCAGCGGTTCATTACATATGCTGAAAAGGGCGCTTTCGGTATGTTTATTCACCATTCCTTCAGATTTATTCGTATTTATTTTTAGCCCCGCCGGTCTCCTTTCTGAGTTCAGGTTTCTCGAGCACTCTTTGCAGGGTGTTCCGCAGACTCGCTCAGCATGGACTATGTTGTCTGCAAAACCTCAAATGACTCAAGTATATCTCCGTTTTCATTAATCTGTGTTTGCTCAGTCAGCTTCATTATTACTCCTCCATACATGATATGTGAACAGTTTTGGCGATACAGTATCAAGCCTGCCGTACTCTCTGGCTGACCACGCAGTTAGGACGACATGACACCCCGTAGACTCTGTCAGCGTTGATACCGAGAAACGGCCCTAGGAGAAGGGAAGGCCCAATTACTCGGTGGAGAGACGAAATAATAAATCTCGAGGGCAAAGAATGAAGCTCGAGCAGCGCGGGACAGGAGCGATCGGAGGTCGATGGGAGAGGCCTTCGTCCTGCAGTGGACTTTGTCGGCTATTGATGATGATGGTGATTGAGTTGTGTCGTAGAGTTATGTCGCTTGGTTAACTGTTGCGGCGAAATTTTGCTTAGTTTGTGCGTTGCTTCGTTATGGTTTACGAGCGTAATGGTCTGTTGCGACACCACAAGACGACAAACCGGAAGAGGCCTCCGCTCTGATGACGTGTTTCAGAACGATCGTCGGCTAAACAGGTTCACGAAAGGTAGGATGAAAACGGTAAAAGAAGAGCAGGAATGTGAACCCGGCTATGGCCTATCTTCCTATACTACAGCTTGGAAAATTCGAAACCGAAAAAAAGAAGGCAGAAATGGGAGCGTAGAGGAAAGGACAGATCGTAGAGAGGTCTGCCCTGCCTTATGACAATCTAGGCGTTAGAGCTCAGTCAGTGTCCATAGGGTCTACAATCTTATATGCTACATGCTTTCGTGTAAGTGTGTCGTTTTTAGGGAGCACGTGAGCGCTTTTGCCGCCTTGCACGTTGATGACGGAAAATATCAGTCACCCATACTTTTCTCTCCAGAAAACGGCCAGAGTTAGTCTAGCTTCGACACAGTTGGAAATAGCTGCCTTCTTCTCGAAGAAAAAACTAGGCCACACACACGGAGCACTGCGAGATCTTGGCGGATTGGACTGCATGCATCACCACATGCATAAAGGCGCGTTCTCTACCGAAACATACAGAAGATGTGGCGCTTGATGTGAACGTAAACAGAGCGGCGCAGATATTTTTGCGGCTCGGACAGTTAGGGAATTGGCCTGGAATCAGCACCCAACCATGCGCAAAGCGCCATGTTTTTATGCATCATGTTTAAGCTACTGAACTTCGGCAAGCTTGCGCCATTGTGGTGGATCATTCCGCTGAGGTGGCGCCGAGAGGACCGCTTATGCCTGTGTGGACAAGCCAATGGGAAATTCACTTGTCATTTGCCTGCCAGGAGGTTTTAGTTGACGGCGTTGGTCCACAGTTCCCCTCAAACAATAGCCCTTCACTGCCCCGTACGGAATCCCGATGCTGTCTCACCACATCACATGGGGCCTGCCAAAACACCCAATCTGTCCCTTCCAATTCCAGTCCGCCCCCTGAGCAATGCACCGTTGCGCTCACCAGCCTCGGGCCGAATGGCCAGCTTATGACTGATTCACCGAGGTTCGAGCATGTGGACGATTAGACTCTATAGTGCCTTGAATACAAAGCCGCTACCACATCAGGATGCGAACCCTTTTTTCTGTAGAACATAAAAGTTATTCCTCCTCCTCACACAATCAGCCAAGTATGTGCTCCGCCTTTAAAGAGGCGATACAGACAAATACAGGATTGTTTTATTCGAAAGATTGGGTGTTTTATAGTTTCCCCCCCTTATTGTCCAAAAAAAACAAACAATGCGTTATTCTCTGAGCCAATAAAAATTTATGCCACAATTTTGGTTCTCCCGCTGAATGGTGGTTTTCGTGGCAGTGTGCGATGACGCTATCCAGAACAAGAACTGAAGCAAACTATAGCCGACTAGGGTTGCAAGCGAACAGCGGAAGCGCCTTCGTTTTTCTGTCAGTCCTCCTAGATGGCGCCACTATACCCCACCGGGACCGCTGTCCAGCCTTACTTCATTTTTGACCGGATTTGTGCTTGGATAATATTTGTTACGGTGGATAGTAGTCGTGTCGATGAATATTGGGTATTCTCGACAACCGAGTCCAGAGACAGAGTCGCTTAGCCAGTTTGGCAGTCAAGCTCAACGCGACGGGCGGCTGTGCAGCTACAATCAGCATAATGCGCGCAGTAAGCACTCGTTCTTCTATGTTTACGTGTGCGGTCGTAGCTTCCATCGTTTACCCCAGCATTCTTACTACTATTAAAAGAATGTACACTAAATTTAAGCGCAAACAGCTCGTTCTGCAGGCTTATAAGCCGTGCCTAACCTGCGTTTGTTTTTGCCGGCCTCAGCCAATCACACAGCTGCCCATAATACCCCATAAGTTCTAGTGCGAGAAATAAGGTAGTGAATCGCATGACCACTCTCTTTTTTCCTAATTATGTAGCCCATTTGAGTGAACTTGCGTTAAACGCGCTGTCAGCGTTGCTCTAATTATGCCACTTTTCGAATGAGCCAAATTTGTATTTTGTCTGCATGTCCCCTTTAGAAGGTTGCCCCACAGCTTCAAGAAACATCACTGGCCTTTTCGCGTAGGGGACTCAGAGTTGAGTCAAAGCAGTAGCGTCCGGCGGTGTTGACTGAAATTACGGGATTTTGCTTGACAAAGTCCATGTCATTTCCCATTACGTGATTAGAAAAATTTTTATGCAACCTTTTCAGAAGTTGTGATAGACAATGAAAAGTAAAGTGTGTTTAACATTGAGCCGGTGCACCTTGTGGTGCTATGGCAAGCAATTTCTTTATCCAAACTAGCCTGTAAATAAGTAGGGCCGCGAGTTTTATAAGTACAGTCAGCGGGGATGGCCGCAAAGATAAAGATGTGTGACGGAAACAAGAAACCAGATAGTCTACAGGGTGGGCAGCTTCCTACTCTTTTCTCTAGCATTTTGTAGTAAATTATGGGTCGGAATACACTGCAGCCTGCATCGTCTCGTGGCTTTGTGTGAAGTGTCGTTATTTGTGGCTCAGACTAGGCTTCAGACTAGGCTTATTTATACCAACTTTAATGTTCATTCTCGTCACGTAATCTGAGCCCTCTTGAAATTTCCACCTCAAGAATTCGCGAATATCATCATTAAGTAACAAAACCAGCCGGCTTCAGCAGTAGTTTTCACAAATTTTCGACAATCCAATCGGGTAAATCATAGATTAGCATCTGGAGTAGGAACAGTTGGTCCATTCTGAACATTAAGAACAGCACAAAAAACCACGAGGGCTAAGAGTAAGGAGCACAGACAAGCGCTGTCTGTGCTCCTTCACTCTTAGTCCTCTTGTATTTGCGTTGTTTTGTGTGTTCATAAATCATAGAGCTGACCTTATATAATAATTCTCAAATAAAAAGACAAACAAAAAATTAACAGCGTCCTTTGTTCACGTCTATTATCCAAGTAAAGTTTTGCGCGCGGAAGCTACGCCTCTTTTGATATTTTTCTGCGGACAGCCTAGTCCAGACGCAGCTTTCAAACAAGAAGATAATATTGCCTGATGAACAAATTAATTAAAGCAAAAAAATTACGGAACACTTCATGACGATGTCAGTGCACCGGCACGTGCGGATTCCGTGTCTTGGTGAATAATTTGTGGCTAAATTTCATCTTTAGAACTTTAGGGAATGGAACGACAAGGCTTGGTAACTTCTCAAAACTAAACGCAGTGCCGCAAAGGAAAGGGGTACGTGGGAACTGAAGGAGGCGAATAATAGCTTTCCAACAAGCGTCCCAAAATACGGCAGACAGAATCGGCAAGTACTGTCATTAGCAATTTTTATTGTACACATTTCTGACCGCGCAATTAGCAGTCATTGCGCGGTCACAAATGTGTACAATTAAAATGAACAAGCACGCTGGAATCCTGTGATATGTTATGGTTCCGAGTAAGGGCTCGATTGAGAAGATTCGCAGTAACAGCGGCATGCACCTAAGGAGTTTACAGAACAATCGAATTTATCAAGGCACACGTTGCTTTAACGGGGCATCATTAGGAGCTATTTGGTGCAGCATAGCTGTAGTATAAAGCACTTAAACTTTGAATAACGGGAAAGAAGACCAGAAATACAGCCTCATAGGTGAAAGCGCCACTAACAACTGGTTTATTAACACACATTGAACGTATATGTAAACGTGCTTGTTTAAAAAAAATAAAAAGAAGGTTAAAACACGTCTGAAAAGTACCACACACGTGTTACGTGGACTGCATGCTGAGTTTTATTGCGACAGGAATTCTATTTGCATTTGGATAAGGCATTTTAATAGTTTCATGAATTATTCTCGTCTATGAAATTATACATACAACTCGTTAATTGATAACTGTAACTATAGCTATCACGGTGTCGCCAGGCACGAGCGAAAGAGAGAGAGCATGCCTAATAAATTCTCACTAAACACAGCAAATAGAATAAAATGGGCCCGTGGGGCCATAAAGTGCTCCACGCATCTCCCGAATTTTATAATGCGGAGAAACTTTTGCTTGGGATGTGTTTACTTTTTAACACAGTATGTCGCGTTCATCCGCAAGGATGTCCCGTATGTAGCTAAGTAAACTCCAACGAATCCCTACCCAGCCCAGCAGGCACCCAAATTGTGAGTGCACCCTGCATAATTATTGCGACCCCCTTCGAAGGTTGCAGATAGCACCGACCAGGATAAGCGGAATCGCTTCCGTGTCGGCAAATTCATCGAGCGCCCGCAGCGTAACTCGGTTGCTGGGTCGCCTAAGCGGATATTCATCTGCGTAATGATGCGTGCACTAGTTTCGCCAAGACTGAGTTCGGTTCCGCAAGAGCTTCGTCGAAGTTTATCGCCTCCATCACGTTCCTTCATGAACCAATATTTCAATATTTTCAAGCGAAGCTTTAATGTCCTCACCGGTGCCGTTGGACGCCAATACGCCCTGCAGGAAGGCCAACTTGCTCTGACGATGATAATGAATGATCCTGAGTGAAGTGAAGAAAAAAACCCCTTCCCGTGGCCGGAATCGAACGTGGGTCTTTGGCGTTATGAATCCCGTGCCATTCGATTGCTCCATATCGACGTGGTCGAAGCGAACGCCAAGCAGGAGGGACCGATTCGCGCCGTACACTCCAAACCCAAACGTTAGGCTCCAGAGTGCACACCCGAGAGTTGCTGCGGGTATTCTAGCACTGGGGTGCGTACCTCCTGGGTAGCACATACTCGCAGTGTGGGATTGGTCAAGAAAAGAATCCATCGCGAGAAAACTTCGCCTTCAACCACCGTCGTCGTTAGACGAACGGGTGCATGGTTTGTCTTGGAACAGCGACAGCTGCTTGCTGAATGTTGCGAGCATTCAATTCTTGTGTAATGAGTTCTTATTAACTGTCTTCGTTGTATTTATCGGATAGGGTTTCCTAAGAAGCTAAATGCTCGTGGCCGTGTGACCGCGAGGGGTAACCCCGTGTTTTGGGAAAGGGATGCAGGATAAGAGACGAAAGCCTGCATTCATCCCGCGTATGTCTGTAATCATAATCATCTTCCTTACACACTGTTTCGGTTCACTTCCGCACGTCGGCACATTGTATGTTCCTCCACCAATTCCTGTCTTGCAATGACTTGGGCAGTTTCGGAAGCCGAAAATCTTTAATCAGAAAACCACTTTCACATTCAGATTGTTATTATCGTCCAATACTTCGATCACATATTGGCCAAAAACCTTAGTTGGCCTCTATTGTCATCAATGCACACTTTGGATTGGTCAGTACAATAATTTGTTGTGTGATCTGAGGACTAGAGTTGTTAAATATGCACCAGTTACGGAACTCCGCTTCAGAATCCCGGCCGCATGGGTCACCCTGCTCCGTTGAAGCTGAGGGGCAAGTGGTCTGACGGGACACCTAGGGAACAAAAACTGGGCTTTGCTAAACATTTACTTTAATAAAAAAACTAATAAAAACAACCTTGTTTTTTAAATGAGGAAACATAACTGGGGTAATATTTACTCATGTTTGCCGGTTTTGTTTTTTCTTAATGACTTACAGCAGCAGCTTCAAGCGGTTATTACAGTCGGACTGGATTAGATTGGATTCGATTGGATTGGATTCGCTTGGCTTGGGTTGGATTGGATTGGAAATAGTTTTAGCAGCAGTAAGCATGATAATCAGCCAATCCTAGACAACCAGGAAACCTAAGAATAACCAGCTGAACCTTAAATCACGCTACGTATATCCTGGCATAGCCGAGCTGAGCCACTGCTAATTTTTCTGTCTAATGACGCTCCTAAGAAGGAACAGCCTAGAAGACGATGGGCTCAGCTGAGAGCGGTTTCTGAACATGCATTTAATCTCATCCTGTTAGCAACTTGGCTTCCGTCGTACGGGGCTGAGGCATGAAAAGTCGCAGCGCGCGAGCTAGTTTAAGATTTTGCTGACTGTAGTTCTTCAACTTTCTTTCCTTAGACGACAGGCTAATTCACCTATCCCGCGCTTGCCCCTCTTTTCCTGAGCGCATGGGGCAAACCGCGGACCACGTTTTGATGCGTGGGGCCTATGGAAGTTTTGCGGCCGGTGTATACGTTGAGTAACTCTCCTACTGCCATGTTAGAGGGGAAAGAGAGGTGGGTAGAAGCTGTGGGAGACAGCAGGTCATCACCCTTTTAAACACCCAGCGAGTCTTACCATCGATTTCAGTGTTATCCATGTTCGGCGTATAGAGAAATGTGCCTCAGAGCATTCAATGGATGCGCACAAATAATCTGTGATACTCCGAAATTTTTATAGTGTCTTGTTCGCCAAAGTCTGTAAAATATCTAGTGCGACTTGAAAATTGGGAATTCGAAAATACTCATTGGCCATTGCGACAATAGTTACTGGTACGGAGAAGATACATCCTTTTCTTGACATTTATTCACCACAAGTTAGCCCTACAAATACGTGCCGCTTCGGAGATACATCGAGCAAGTACCCCACGTAACAACCCTGTTTTGTGTCCCCATGAACGCTTCGTCTTCAACGTTTTGTTTTTTTTATTCTACCGCACAGCTAACGATTAAAACGTGGCTGGCAGAGCGCCGAAGATATACCTCTTGGTCTAGTTTCATTTTGTGGCTTCAATATTTTTCTGCTTATTCATATGTCCGAAACCACATTTTCACACCACGGCCAAACTGCTTCCGTCGTCCATGCCATGGGCAGTTGCGGAAGCCAATTCGTATACAGTAAGAGTTATCTTCATGGTGTTCTTTTCCCCGGGGCTTCTCTTCAAAGCCGCAGTAGCGCTGAGGATCTGACCCCGGGTATCCTCAACCGACAAACTCAGCCTCCGATACAAAACTGTACATTTATTTACAGCCCAGCGGGCGACAAAAACAGTACTCGCGCGGAGCCCGAAGACGACGGGCCGAGCTCTCCTGCGCCCGGACAACGTATCTCCGTCTTCAATTTCCATTCCTCTTGCCACTGAGGGCCGAGGAAGAAGGAAAAGCTTGTCCTCTTCGTCCATGTGACATCCGGTGCGAGCAGGCGCGGCCTTCCTCGGAATGCGCGGCGTTTCAAGGCACCGCGCCACACATGCGTTTCATTTCTGCGCCGCTCGCCCAGCGCACCTGGGGGTTCACAACCGCGTCGATGAAATCATCGAAGCACAACTCGCTGCCCAGCGCGAACGCCTCGCAACCACAAGAACGGGACGCCACATCCTGGAGATCCTCGGCTATGGTCCCCAAGTCACGGGAAGACACCTTTCCAACCTCCCCGACACGATCCGAGCCAATATTCACGTCAGTCCTAT
This sequence comes from Haemaphysalis longicornis, assembly GCA_013339765.2. Classification (NCBI taxonomy): domain Eukaryota; kingdom Metazoa; phylum Arthropoda; class Arachnida; order Ixodida; family Ixodidae; genus Haemaphysalis; species Haemaphysalis longicornis. Next base: position 82,346,343 of record CM023456.1, on the reverse strand, counting down.
CCCTAAGAATATGCACCCTGACCACAACCAAGAACGCCGTCAAGCCAGGGGCAAGTTCCTCGTGGAGCAATATGGGGACGACTCCCGCGCCCGCTACGTCGATGCGGCCGAGTACGGCAACGGCCGTTACGTGATGGTTGCGATCAACGCCTGCACGGGCCAAGCTACCCAAGCCGCCAGCGCATGCTGCAACAACGCCACTGCGGCCGAAGAGTTGGCTATCGCCCTCGCCATGACCGAACCGGACTGCGACACTATCCTCAGTGATTCACAACAAGCCCTCCGCAACTTCGCAAGAGGACGCATCAACCCCCAAGCCGCCCGCATTGTAGAGCGAACAGCAATCTCGCCAGGCCTACGCAAGGAACTAAGATGGATCCCCGCCCATGCGGGAAATTGTTCACCGTATGCACCGAACCACAATGAGACGGCCCACAGGAAGCGCGCGCTCTCACCCACCGCGCCCCCACCGCAAGTGCCCGTCCGGAGTGGGAATGGTGGACGGCGGCTGAAGACTCACCGAGTGGATACGGAGAAATCCTCAAGAACATGAGGGCTGCTCGCCCAGCTATACCCCTCACCCCACAAATCTCTAAGCAGGGAAGAAAGCCGTACACCTACGACGCCTCCAAACTGCGTCGGTCCTCACACCGGCGCTCCTCCATCACATGTACCCCGACGATTATCCGAGCGCACAGTGCGACATCTGCAAACAAGGTACGGCCAATCGCTGGCACATCCTATGGGACTGTGCAGCCATACAAGACGGCGTCAGCTTCACAGAATACCCCGCAGATCTCCAAATCGCCATCACCTCAACCAACAAGTCGGATCAAGAGTGGGCCATCCAGCAGGTTCTCAAGGCGCTCGAAAGGCACGGACTCCGCAAAGGGGTTCCTGTCGAGTAGGGCTGCCCAAGAGGATGCAACGCACGGCCACGTTGAGGTCGGCCCGTCAACCGGGCTTTACCTACTGCAGGATTTACACAATAAAGTCCTTTCCATCCATCCGTCCCAGGGCCCGCGCCAGTTGGTGCGTCGAAGCGCCCGGCAGTAAGGTAACAATTCACACACTGTGCGCAAGTTTATAAACATGGTCGCTATAAATTTTGTTGTGCCATTTGACCTCTCGCTACTGTGCCATGTACTGTGCCATGTACAAGCTTGCCGGCGTTACAGCGCTATGAAGATTAACATATGTGTTCCACCAGTGCCTCAGAGGGGTGTAAGAGTATGGAAGCAACTTAAACCCGGTGCAGTGTCTCGGTTTTAATTTGTCGTGACAATATATCCCAGTAGACGTCCTGCTGCAATCTTCCGTACACGGACGATTTCATCTGGAATTATCTGAAAGAGCCAGATCCTCCAGGAATTCCATGTAATTCCAACATACCCTTTTCCTTCCTATCGCGCTGTTGTCTTTCTTGCATTTGCCTAATGAGTGAGTGAGTGAGTGAGTGAGTGAGTGAGTGAGTGAGTGAGTGAGTGAGTGAGTGAGTGAGTGAGTGAGTGAGTGAGTGAGTGAGTGAGTGAGTGAGTGAGTGAGTGAGTGAGTGAGTGAGTGAGTGAGTGAGTGAGTGAGTGAGTGAGTGAGAGTGATCCGTCTATTGATCAATTGAGGCGAGGAGTAATTTCTCAAAATCTAACCAGCCTCACTTGTACACCACATATTGTAACTAATAGTTGTATCGTACTATTGTATCGTCCTTACTGTGCTTAATTTCTTTACAAACTGACTGCTGCTTGTATATTGCATATTGTATTTGTGGCATGTACCCCACTCATGCTATAGCCCCAGAAGGGTCTGCAGTATGTTAATCTAAATGGAAATTAAAATAACATAAAGATGCGAAGGAACTCGTGTAAAGCCCTTTGTATGCTTTCTGTAGCACCCAACACGAGTTATACTTGCATTGCCTCTGAATCTCTACAGACATAAGGAACAAACCAACCACAGCTGTCATAACCAAGCGCAGGGGTCCTTCAACGACAAAATAACGGCAGTTATTTTGTCGTTACTTTGCATTTTGACTAGCAGTCTTTATTTTGACAGTTATTTTGCACTAATGGCATACAACCTCCGCTCCTTTTTGGTGGGAGAAGGGTATTGACAATACACACCCAATCGCCTGCAAACCGCGGTTCCTTGAATCCACATTTGAAAAGACCAAAGTAATGAAAGGTCTTCCGGCAAGGGTAAGGCGTCAAAGAAAGAAATCTGCGCGCACCATAGGTACCTATAGAGACGAGAAGAAACTCCCTGAGATGAGCTTGTCTGAACAGGAAAACCTCGAAAGGCTACGGTCAACGCGCTTTCAGCAAAATAAAATAAACCGGAACGCAAAAAAGAGGGCTTTTGTAGGAATGAAGTGTTCATTCATTCGCGGCTCACCGCCTGCGAACGCGGATATCCGCCTTCCCGTTGTTCGATCGCACAGCCACCACCACCTCTGGCAATTTCGTTGAATCGGCAACGTGGATAGGCGGAGTTGGCCGACCCAACCATTACGCCGTCTGGGACACAACACTGCTCACTATACACTCGCGATAGAAGAGAGCGCTGGAATAAGCGTGACCTCTTTCGTGGACAAATATGAGAGCGCCCATAAATGCGGCGTCTAAAGAACAGGAGCCGTAATCGATAGGTAGTGGCGAAATCTAGGCGGCTTGTTGAGTAGGGCCGCTAGATTTTGAATTGTTTGTCCGTCACCATCAGGCTCTCCGTGAGGAGGCGGGTGTTCTGTCTAACACGAAGAATCGGTCTCTGTCTCTCTAAGCAGACGTGTACGTGGCTGACCGCCGCATCAAAGAATACCAGTCGGCTTGCGCAGCTTTTTTACAAGCGCATCTTTTTAAAATCCGAGTGAGCTCTGCAGCATAAAACGGTGGGGATGATTGAGGCTAAGTATTCTGAAACAGGTCACTCTCAATGAGGAGATCTACATGGCTGCGATGATACGGTCTAAAAAGCCTACGTCTCTAGTCAATAGGCCGGCCCGGATAGAGTCCCGACACTGCTTAATAACTCGCTGCCTGGAACACTTAAGCCCACGGCAAGTCCACAGAAGGTGGTGCATGTCTGTGGTCCGACGTGGAGCAATATAAGCATGTAGGCCCAAACGTGGCCCGTCGACCCAGGCGCCAGGCGTGGGTGACAGCTGGTGTAAGTGCCGCACCGACTCGAATCCTTCTTAGCGCCACCAATATATCCCACACTCCTAGTGGGACAGCCACCCACCGAAGCTTCCCCCCTCCCTCTCCCGCATCACCTGATGGGACACTTGGCTGGCTCCCCCGCCCGGAACAGACGTTCGGTCCGCCTAGGAGGCCTTCATATCCAGAAGATCTCCAAGGACATTCTGGACTACTATGAAGAAAGTGACCCCCAGGATGCATCCTTTAGCTGAGCTGGAGTTAGATCGGTGGACTAGGGCAAACCAATGGTTTATCTCTCTCCTCTCTGCTCTCTCATCTCTATCTCTCTCTCTCTCTCTCTCTCTCTCTCCTCTCATCCTCTCTCCTCTCTCTCCTCTCTCCTCTCTCTCTCTCTCTCTCTCCTCGCTGCAGGTGAGTACCTGACAGACACAGCGGGACAAGTGCGCGTGTGGAACGCCGAAGGTCTGCTTTGTCGATGAGCAACTTTGAAATTGGCTCAACTGTAAATAAAGGCAGTGGATGCGTCGAGGGAGGTACAAGTGTCGCCTCGTCTGCCGTAACTCGCTTTTATGTATCTCCGTCTTTTTTATAAAAAAATACGGAGGTTTTTTTAAAAGTATTTAAATGCGAGGATTAAATGTTGCGCCGTTGATCAATATTACTCATGTTTCATGTTCTCTCCTTTGATCTTCCTTATGTGCATCAACATTTCGCCCATCAACTCTGTTGCTGCAAATAAACCATTTTGAGAGCACGTATTCACTTCATTTGTTAGCGAAATAAAAAGCGCTAATAAGGTTTTGTCCCTTCGGGCAGAGATTTGCGCTGTATTTAACAAGTGTTCGAAGTGTCAGGTGCTCCTTAGTACCACTGCTTGTGAATCAATGTGGATTTTCCATTCGCAGAATGTCACCCGCAGTGGTGTCTAAGGGCCTAAGACATGATGTTGCTCAGCCGAAGTACGCGGTTTCGGTTACGGCCACGGCGGGCGTTTTTCCCACAGAAGCAAAAAACGGAAATTCCCGCGTGTCGAGAATTCGGCGCACTTTAAAGATCCCCGACTCGTCCAAGTTGAAACGCAGCCGTCGTATACGCGCGCCTCATGGGCCAGTTTCACCGTGTTCAAGCCGAAAATTTTGAATTACATATTTTTTACAACCTTTCATGTAGCATTAAACGTTCCTTGCTGATACCTGTAAGGTGTTGTAGCTACCTAGCCCGGGGCAGAACAACTAGTTGGGGTAGTCCCTTTATATGCATGATGTATACCTTCAAGCAGCGCAACAAGGTAAGAGGGACGGACAGGAAAGAGGAGACGAGGGCTCAAATGAATTTTTATTCAAGGCAAGACACGGAACATATGTACCCCCCAATTACCAGACCACGCAAGCCCCGTCCTTTCCTGGTTGCGCTATTTGAACGTCTGCATCTCGCCTCGGGTTCGCTCCAACATCACATAATATTTAGCTAGGTAACCTTGTCTTGTGATAGAGAAGCGAGAGACTTCATTTCATTTATTTCATTTACAATACCCTTAAAGGCCCGAATGCATTACATAAGGGGGGGAGGGGAGTCATGGAACATTGTTTACAGTAATACAAATGAACATAGATATTGTTGAAAACACAAAAACACACAAAAAAGCAAAAGCACTGAGGCACTAGAGTTAGAGAAATTGGCTAAGGCAGGAACATCGAAAAATAAGTGCTACATAATTTCACAGAATTAACAATAGGTCGAAGCAGCACACACTGAATCAAGATTAAACAATACATCTGCTACAAAATATCTGTTACAGCAGTAGAACTTGAAGGTTAATCTTGAGTGCGAATATTTTTTTCTAGTTTATCTCTAAAACGTTTATTACCTTACCCATACCAAATGATAACCACATGCTCGCGTACAATAAACAGATCTTTTCCCATGCTACAGTACTCGTTAAACGCTTTTTGTACCAGTGACTCATCCACATTGTACTCTATACCCTATACCCATACTGTATACAGTGTGTAGCTTTATAAGTGTCATTGTAAAATATTGTAATTGCAACTTGTTGACTATGGAGTAAAATATATCTCATTGGTCGTTGTTTTATGTTCAACTCAAATATACGCTTCCGAGTGGAAAGATCGTGTACATAAATGCCAAACTACATTCTATTCCTATTTTATATATTCAAACCATCATTGGCTGGAACATCAACTAGTAGGTGTGGGGCTTATAAATGACCTTGTGAACAAAATATACGAATACTGTATATCGTACCCAGGGTTCTCCCCAGAATTTTTTAGGGGCGGACATTTTGAAAACAAGGAGGGGACACGATGTTAAGTTGAAGAATTACAACTTTTCGTCGCACATATTGAGCAACTCTGATAGAATGGGGTATTGTGGTGCTGCGCCATGGTGAAAAGTAGAAGCTTTTAAAATAAAAGAAGCGATAAACACAAGCATGGACTCCAAGATTTACATGCAGCTGGCAATATTTGAAACTTCAACGCCGTTTGTTGAGACTGCTTTTCACGCAGCCAGGTGGCGAGAGGTCCGGCCAGCTGCCGTTGCTCTCGCACAGTGGCCGTGTTTAGTTCCTCAGGTGCGCATTTCAAATGGGTCAGTCAGAGCAGTGGGTGGTCCACAAAAAGCAGTGGGAGGTGAAGTGGAGGAATAGGCAGAATTCCACCGCCGCCCACCCTGGGGAGAACCCTTATCGTTACGTTTAATTGCTTTTGTTCAAGTAATTGGCAGTTGAATAAGGGTATTTTGTTTTTGCTGTACAGTCTTGGTCAAAAATCCCGTGTCCGTGCCAAGATTTTCTCCAGCCCACAAATAATTGAAAGCGCTGCAGATGCTTAACTATTAAAATAGAACTTAGTATTCTATACCGTAAAACTAGCAACAGCGTTGTTGGCGGCTGCTTTTCTGATGGAGGCGAAAAGCAAAAACGCCCGTGTGTTGGAGATTTCGGCGCACGTTAAAGATCCCCAGGTGGTTAAAATTCATCTGGAGCCCTCCACTACGGCGCGCCTCAGCGCCTGCGTTGCGTCGGCGCGTTAAACCCTACAATAAATCAAGCAACAGCGTTGTTCATGGTAATCGTCGCAAGAATATTATGAACGCACTCCAGAATGATTTTTACGCGTTAATTAGTTCGGCCATGGGAACTTTTGCCACGACCCAGCAACTTGTGACCAACAAAACTTGTTGCTAAGCTATTTGGTACATACTTAAGGATAAAAGAAAACGTGGCGCAAACCAGACGTGGACGAAGACAACACAACGAAGAAACAAGAATTATGGCGCCCGTAACTGTCGTTTGTGATCTTAATCCCCCACGCCTACTTTGCTCCACGTTTTCTTTCTTTCGTTACCAACACGGTACATTTTTGAGGCCCGTATGTCTGTCTGTACCGGCTGCTGAATATTTGTTTTTCGCATTCTTCTATATGTTTCCTGGCTGGAACGTGCATATCGCTCAAACTGTTCCACTTTTTAGAGTATCAGACTAGCCAATTTGCATAACTTTCTATTTTTGGGTTGTGCTCGTTTTTCCTTGCATGAATAACGTCAATGTGGCCTTCAGACGTCTTAACTAAGGTAAATAACTGCCCTATGGGTGTTTCTAAGGTCAATAGTTCAGCTTAAGCTGTTTGTGAAGAACACCCAGCATTGTTAATGGCGGCACTGAATCAAGTTGACAAGCATTTTAGTTTATATGCAAGGAGAAGTGTTGGAAACATAACTAAATCTTACACGCCTAGTTTTTTGCACATCGATTTGCAAGTTTCTGGCAAACAGGGCTGTGTCTGTTTTGTTTGTTCTCTCTTCCTTGTATTTCGCGCTTTTTGCGCTGTTTTTTTTTCTTTTAAAAATGCACCAACTCTAGTAACTAATCATTCCTTCCGCTCTTAAGCATTTATATCAGGTATTTGTACTACTACTGCTAGTAACATTTCTTTCAGTTTTGATTTTGGTCTTACGTTTTGCATAGCCGTCATTAACGTAACAAAGCTTATCCGATATAGCGCATGGGTTGCCCATTTTCATTGTGCGTGTTTATTTATTATACAGCAAATGTAGCGCCAGAACCTCGAGACTATCGGAATCGCCGAAACGACGTGTGCGGCCGTGCAAGCTCGCGAGTAGATTCAACTGCTTCTCCTACGCGCCAGCACCTCCCTCGATGAAAAGGCCTTGAGTGACATTGTAGGTGGTGCATCTTCCGATGTGTGATTTGGTCATCCGCGTGACGTAAAAATGCAAGCGAAACAGGAGATAGAGGTGACGCCTTAAATCGTGATTCTAAACAAACGAATCATCGTTTATCGTAGACGAAAAACAGAAGCGGCTTTGAATAATGTGATCGTTCTTTAGAACAAGAATAAATTCAGCTTTTGTTGTACCTCTAAATGTCAGTTTAGAAATTATGTCACTGCAGACCCAACTGGTCACCATCCGCGACGCGTGGCGACAAGTCCATCTTTGTGTGCCTCCTTCCCAGAAATATGCACCCGGACCTCCACCCTGGCCGTAGAGACACCCGAAGCAAAGCCCAACAAAACTTTACAGCAGCCGCACCGACGTAATCTAAACAGATGTGGCCAATTACCCAGATAACCAACCTATGGTGCCAGTGGCAACTTCTAGGAACGCCCTCATCACAACCGCTCCAATTCGGACAACCTCTTCCCGGACGCTGAAGAACTACCTATTGCACTCGCCCTTACCCAAACCACCTCCAAGATTATACTGACCGATTCGCAAGCCGCCTGCCACCCACTCCTGTCGGGACTGGTGGCCCCCGCCACACTGCGACTCCTGCAGCAACGTCCGCCTTGCTCATCGAGTGGACATTCTGTGGACTCCCGCTCAGTGTGTATTGACCGGCAATAATTTGGCTCATCGACAGGCTCGAGACCTCTGTCACCGAGCCGCTGAGACCGGGAGTGTTTCCGTACCACTTCTCACCTACAAAGAAATCACCTAGTGCTATCGAACCATGCGACACACTTTCCCCAGTCCTCACACAGCGAAGAAATCACAATCAGACAGATTCAAGGAGGAACTTTTCCCCACTTCGTCCGTATGCATTTGCTATTTCTAACACAGTACTCTGATAAGTGTAAATTGTGCCTGGAATCGGGAACTCAGACACACATATATTATCCGATTGCGCAAAAAACTGAGACATTCTGCCCGAAAACCCGTCCCCTTCCCCTGAGCTGTGAGATACACTGCTGCCCAGCTGTCGGCCTGAGAACCAGCTGCTGCTTGTGACCAGGGCCACGGCAGCCTAGAGACCACATGGGCTCCTCGACTTAGGAACAACTCTCACGTGATTATGTAATAAAGTTTTTTCTCTCTTTTCTCTCTATCAAACATAATTTTAGCTGCCATTCAATTAATTTAATTCTTTGTCTTTGCTAGACTCTATATAATTCACTTTCCGCATTTTTTTAGTAGACAAAGAAATAATTTAGTTTATTACCAGTCAAAAGTTATTTGTCCATATTGCTAACTCATTGACACAGCTTACATTGACACAGCTTACATTTAACGTATCTTCACCTCCGAATGACGAATTGGCGACGAAGCAGCAGATTTCAATCTCTGGATTCCGGTGCGTAGAAAAATAGCGGTGCTGCGGTGACCGTTGCCATGATTACCGCTATTATCAAATACGCAGAATTTATGACGGCGGAGATCGCGTCTATTAATCGATCCCGGATGTTAATGATTGCCGCCTTAAGCGCGGAGCGGTTAGCTGTGCCCGATAACATTCCGCACGCGACCAATTAGGAAGCCACCGGTCTCTCTGGCGGCGGCAATTACAAAACTCGCATTGCAAAGCTGAGCCCATTGGCAGCTAGAAATGTGTCACATAGCCAGCACTATCATCCTTGTTTTTTTTATTTCCCTGTCTTTGGTCCGTTGTAAGGGACAACGAGAAAAACTACGACGATAAGTGATGTCGGCAGTGCGCTCACTGACCGAGTGATACATCCGCGTTTGGATTGCCAACTGAGCGCAAGCGCCATTAAGTCACTGAGGAAACATATACGTTGCCTCGAACGAGGCGTAATCAAAATCCAATTATACCTGTGACGTAAACTTCGCGTCCAAGGCTCCAGCCATGTCCTGCCATTCTTCTAAGCGCAGCCACATCATCAGAAAGAAATGTGTGTAGGGGCTTCCAATCCCAACGATTCTTAAGTAATTAAAGTAGCAAAACAAGCGGAGATCAAAAAAGATGCACCATTTCACTCAAGGTCGGTGACCACCGAATCTGAGATGAAACTGAATGGTGAACAAGGGTGAAAACTCGTTTACTTTATTCGTCGGTGGTCATCGTGACGAAAGTTACGCACTCACTTTTATGGTCTTGCCTTTCTGGTTTTATAAATGTATATTCCCGTGGACACTGACTACCCTTTCCCAGAGGAGCCGGATGAAACTATGTACAGGTGACGCATCGACGTTGCCTGCGGCCCGGTGGAAAGAAGACACGCGTGGCGTCACAGCCACCGCGGGAGAGCTAATAGAAAGGAGACTAGACACGCAACTGCTTGGAAATGGTGGCGAAGAGAAGGTGGGGCGGACGTAAGGCCTGACCAATGCTGGTTGCACAGTGGCAAGCCTTTGAGAAGCCTCTCGAGTTAATAAACCAAGTGCGGACCCAAGTAAAATCAAGCACGCAAACAAATCAATGAACGGGTGAAACGGCTGCTGTGCCTGCGCTTGATCTCTGAGCACTGGCTGGGCCGTCTCTTCGTGCACTTCGGCGAAAGTGAACGACGTGATCAGGCGAGGGTTTGACGGCTGCTTCGCCGGCGCTTGGTCCCTCACTCTCGCCGTCAATGGCGGGACGGCTGGGTGGTCTGTGCGTGTCCTTCATTGCAAGCGAAAGGATGAATCCAACCATCCAATAGATATGGCTAGAAGGCAGGCTATGAAATTTAAAGCAAAGGCAATTGATTATGAGGTTTAACGGGCCGACGCCACACAGGCGATGAGGCGCGCCGTAGTGGAGGCCCCGGATTAATTTTGACTTCCTGTGGATATCAACGTGGTCCGCAACAGCGTGACACGGGCATTTTCGCTTTCGCTGAAGCAAAATCAAGCTTTAACGAATCCCTGAATGCAAAGTCTATGCTTTCGGTCGTGATACTAGGTTTAGCCTTTTTTTTTTGTTCACGCACATAAAAACTCTACTCAAGCCTAAGCATAAACAGCTTCGTTGTAAAAAAACCCGCGTCGCTGCGCCGTACCCCGCATATTATCAACAGTGAGAAGAACATGCCCTATTCGCGCTAAAGTGACCGCCCTTATGAATAAATTTCTGCCAGTTTCTTCCGCAAGGGTATAACACGAAGCCGAAAGCTATTGCTGTCCATTTGCATGCATAGTCACTACATAGGCATGCAAATTCGTGAAACGTGAATAATGACTCGCACAATCCCATGAATACCTCGTATCACCACAAAATGTTTCCTCCCATTTAACACTATAACATCACCGTTTCACCGACTTCAGTTTCCCTTCTCGGTCCCCGCATTCAAGGAGACGATGGCTACAAGTATTTCTCGTTTATGTTTTGATTACTTGGCAGTCCCTTGCGTTGACCAGGCCAACGCCGTCAATTACAGTTTTTTTTCCTCGTACAAGTCAGGTGCCCACCACGATACGAAAGCCTTGGACGTCTGCCACGAAGTGCTTTCGCTTTATAAGGCAGAATTATCTGTGCCAGCGTTGCAGCTGGCAACCTTGACTCTTCCTTGCGCGCGAGTTTTCACTTTCTTCTCCCATCCTCTTGTTTTCGCCTTTTCACAAGGCGCGAAATTCGGTTCCACGCGGCGGTGTCACGGCGTATCAGGCAAGCAGGCTGCGAGTCGACGCAGGCGAAAGCCTGCTCCCCCGCTTCACTAACGTCGCGTGCCTGTCCTTGCTAGCGCGTGCGGGGCGACCGAAAATAAAAGGCGCGTACATGTATAATACACGCCAAATAAAAACGGGAAGTGGTTGTTGCCCGCCAGTGCCCAGAGGCGCGCAACGGTTGGTACGGTGCCGCTCTCACGAATCGCGGGAGAATGAGCTAAGGCCACTTTCATGGTGATTACACGGGGCGAAGGCGACGGAATTGCATGGGCGGCGTTTATACGGGTGTTACGAGCCCAGACGTACATGCCAGGAAAAGCCCGGACCTCTTATATACGAAGCTGGACCACGATAGTGTCTACGTTTCTTCTGCCTTCGTGCGTTGCTAGAGGTACGCGAATTGTCGGGGAAAGTGCCACGAACTTTGGCTTCCTTCACACCAGGGCGGCTAAGCTCTTGTAGACGTGTCAGATTTAGAAACGCCGTGACCCCGCCGTACGCTGCCGACAGACTTGATTTAGACTGACAAGCGTTCGCGATGCTTGTTCCTAATCTGTCTTTTTTTTTTGTAGCAGGCAACTCACCCGCCCCTCTCCTCCTTACTTGGACACCCTTTCTCCTTTCACCCACCTGTTCGCCTTATTCATATTTTGATACAAGATGGCGTATATTGCCCCTAGAAAATATGTCTAGCCAGTAGTGCATTTGTATTTAGAAAGTGGAACCGACATTAGGAAGGTTCATGAAAAGTTGGTGTTTGTAAGTTGACTTTCTTACATTGTGTATTGCACTGTGAAGCCTACTCGTAAAGCTGTAATAGGCGGCAATGGTCGCGAATGCGGAGGAAGGAGGCCACCGACGACGATCAGGCCGCGGAAGCCAAGCGTAAATCCCGGTGATCGTCGGGAACCCGAATGCCGCGAGGCGGGAAATGCGAGACGCCGGCGTGGCTACAATCCCGCTGAGCACTTCCCCGGCGGCATGCTTCCAAACGCTTCGCTGCACAGAGAACCCACGTGACACGTCTGATTTCACTGCGCGCGCTATTCTTTTGAGCCCCTGCTAAAATGGGCCCACCGTTCGGGCTCTGTGGCCTTGATTGGGAAGGACTTGTCGATGTTTGCACGTGCTACTGGGTGCAATTTATTTCTTGTAGCCAAAGTGTTCTATGTGCTTCAGGTGTTGTCGATGACGAGAGTTTCTGTTCAGAAGCTACACAGAGTGTTTGCTGTTTTTATTTGTGGATCGACTTGGGAGGCGGACCAGCCGCTCGAATCGGTTCCACGCGGTTCGAAAGGAGGGCTTGGGGCTCTGCCACCTGTTTCTTTGAAGCAGATTGTTTCCAGTTTTGTTTCTTTAAGGGGTCAGAATAATCCTTTCTACGTACTGTCATTCAAGTGCGCCTTCGTGATTACATACCTGAATTTGTTGTGTCCTCTTTTGGTGGTAGACGAGTTAGTCTGCGTGGTTTCATGCGCGAAGTTGTATGGGGCTCAAGTTATTGAGAGTACGCTTTTCGATAGAGTACTTGAGCAATGTAACTCGCAAAAAGTTGTATGAGGACCTCATTGATATTATGTTACCCATTCCCCTATACAGGTCTATGTATGCAGTGGGAAGAGAAGGTGATGTGCTTAAGAGGGTAAAGAGTATGCCCGTGCGCGCCTTCCGTTAAAAGTTTCTTTTTTCAGCTCCACAGTGGCACGCTTCCTGTAAAGCCATGGCTCCAGGAGAAACAATTAGACATGCCTTGGAACATTAACTTTCGCATATGCTTAAAGCCGGAAAGTATTGACAACATTTTTCTGGACTGCTCAGACGCGAGATTTCACTGGGACATCCTGCAGAGTACTGTTAAAAAGGACCTGCCCATAAACGCTTTCGGGATCCGTTTCCTGTCTGTAGGTGATACAGGAGGCGTGCCATTCGACATGTCTATGTATACCGAGACCATATGAGAATATGGTCACAATACGTCAGGTATACCGAGCGCTGAGCGAACCACCTGAATGGCTACCAATGCTAGATGACTTGTTCAGCTGAAGAGATTTTAAACTTGTGTTATCGCAAAGGTGGCGAATGTTATGAAATGACTGTAACCTGGTTTTTCATTTGAGACAAACGGTAATAAAAAAAAAAGCTCTGTGGCCTCGATGTAGAGTACTGAGTACTGGCGCTGACGGCTTGGGTTCGAGCCCCAGCAGGTCAAACTCTTGGTTTTTCTTTTTTACTGCTTTACTTTTTTCCAAATTTGATTTTCTTTTCTCAACTTAAATCTACGTGTTGTTTTTGTTATTAATAGTGATTTGATGTTTTAGGTCGCTTAGGATTGGGGCGAGTCTGGGTGCTCTGTGCAGCGAAGCGTTTGGAAATACGCTCCCCGGCATGACGGCGCGGTTGAAGCGGGAGCTTATGATCAACCAATAGCCCACAAACCGCCCCGCTTGTCATCCACCATCACAGAGTGGATGGCGCTGAATTTTAACAGCGGAGCTTGTTAAAGCTTTAGTTGAGTCCGGTGGTATTAGCAAAAAATACAAAGACAGAAAACTCCTCCGGCGCAAGCCTCTCGGCAGGATCACCGCGCTGAGCTTCGCATAACTTCGCGCAGCTGCGTAGGCGGGGCCAAGCCCCGTCTTGTCATGACGTCACTGCGCCGACGAGCGCAAAAATTCAGGAAAGCTTTCACTGAGCGCAAAACTTGAATGGCGCAGCTGTTGTAGGTGGTCATTGAGGACACAAAGTTGAGCTTTAGTATCGTTGTGGTGTGGTTGGAGTCGGTGGCATGGCATTTCAATGCTCAAGGCCCGAGCGAGCTCGTCCGTTTTGGTCGACGTTTTCGTACGCCACTGCAGGAGCGACTTATCGTCTCTAACGGATGCTTTGCGCGCCGAGCCTCTCGAAACAGAGCGGCCGTCTTCCATCGGCCGTGCGAACTATCCGCATAGATGACGGGCCATGTGGAGTCAATGATCACCTACAGCACCTTCAACATTCAAGTCGCGGCTCTTCTAGGTACAGAGCGCATGCGCAGGACGACACGAGGACGAACGAACGAGGCGAGTACGCTATGTCGTGTCTTCCTCGTTACGAGCAAGTGTTGCCTGATACGGCGAACGCTGGAGTGTTTTGGGGCCAATTTTGGCCAATCTTCCAAAGTGGGTATGTTAAGCTTGACGAACGTGCGCTCGAGGCACACGTGCGCCGAGCGCTCGGCATTTCTTGGTACATAACTACGGATACCATACACATTTGCTTAACAGCTTAGCTGTGAAAACGTGGGTCGGCCGAATATGTAGCTCCCGAGGAAGAAGAGCTGGGAGAACGCCGTCGTCTCGCTGCTCGAGAACATATGAGACGGCTACGATCCAACCCGAGTGTCGTGCCGAAGCCGCCGCGCCTAAACGGCAACGAAGGAAGGTAGATCCCGAGTACCGCACTCGTGATGAGGAGTACAAGCGGAATCGCCATTTCCACCGTCAAGCCCACAAATCCATGGGTGGCGTGAAGGGCCCTCTCCAGCGCGAATTCCCGAGCACCGAGTTTGGCCACAGCTGTCGCGTCTGCGATAGGCAGTGGTTTGACACCTACTTGTCTACTCTGAGTTCCGTTCGCGACTACGAGAACCGGAAGATTGCGATGCAAGTTCTACGCGAGGCGTTTTTCGTCGATTCCGACCCTGAACAAATGAACATTAGCAAGATGTACCAAAATTCCCTGCTTCAAGGCAAATTTCCCCAGTTTAACACGACGAACGGCTTCGTTACTCGTTTGGACCTGCATCGCTACCCCTGGCTTAAACGAAGTCGAGGAATGCATGGTTTCGCCACGCGTACCTTTTATGAAAATTCGGCGCCTCAGGCAAGGCGCCTGGTCAGTATGGTATAAAGGGCCCGAGATCGTTTTGCGATATTCTTGCTAGGCTATAGGCGAAGGGTTGAGGGGTGAGACCAAGGCCGTTCCGGTCACTGACCGGAACGGCCCCCACACTGACAGCGGATCCAGGTGGGGAGAAGCTAGGTTTACGCCAAGCTCCGCTGTTTCTCCAGCCTTTCACCACCAGTGAAAGGCTGCGGCATTTTTTCGTATGAGTGGCCGTGCGGCAATGTTTTCATTCTTGACTGGTGGTGTAGCCACATTTTCTTATTATTTATATACACTTTTACAGATATTTTGGATGAAACAACCTGGTGCTACTGGACGGTCATCGTGGTGTTACGAAATTTATAACAGCGTTGCAGAGTTATTTACGGCCACCGCAGTCACTTCAAGCCTTTGTATTTACTTCTCCGGGGTGTGGTAACTGGTCGAGGGAAGCGTAACGGATATGGGCCCCCAAAGTTGAGTTTAAACTTCCTGCAACGAATACTTGTTGATCGGCTCATTTCAAATAATGTTAACCGCTCCCGGCGGAAGTATTTTTCCTGTGGCTTTACGTGAACGATTGCTCTTTACGAGCCTGTGCAGGGAGCGCTAGCTTCCACGGAAAGAAAACGTCGTCTCCAAATTGCGACTAAAAGTTTGTAACGCAATAAGTCTAACATGATCTGGAATGCTTACGGAGTGCTTTTTGAGGGCGGGGGGGGGGGAGGGCAATCCATGGCATTTTTTTTTACAGCAGGACAATGGAATTTACAACGACTTTTTGCAGCAATGTCTAGGAGTACTTCCGTTTTGTTGACTTCGAAAACACCGACAATTGCAGCGTCATTATTAAAATGGTCTTTGTTTGATTGATTGATTGATTGATTGATTGATTGATTGATTGATTGATTGATTGATTGATTGATTGATTGATTGATTGATTGATTGATTGATTGATTGATTGATTGATTGATTGATTGATTGATTGATTGATTTGTTTGTTTGTTTTGTTTGTTTCTTTCCATGAACGGGCACTCATTATGGCAGAAAATAGAGAAAGAAGTTGCACTCGGCCTCTTCACCATGCCCTACATCCTTCATAGAGGCAAAATAACGGCGGGGTGGAAACAAAAAAAAAGGACGCTATACATTGAAACAAGCGATGGGTGGTAATAAAAATTTCTAGCAAAGAAATTACAATATTTTATAACGTAAAATGAATACCGCATCAATCAGAGCCCTTAACACCTGAAGAGTAGCAGTTATCAAAAATAAAATATATATGCGACAAACAGTACCGAAAAACGAGGAATTAACCAGAGACATCATTTTCTTTCCTAACAAAGAAATTATGCAGCGCCGATGTTTCAAATACACTGACAACCCAGCCGCCCACGTAAGTGTTGATGAAGCAAGACAGGCCTGGTATCATGAAATTCAGCAAGATTTGTTGAAGGGCTAGTTGGTCTGATACTTGAACAGCCATGACTGTTGTCTCGGTTATCTCCTCTTCGTGTCGTCGTCCCGCGCAATGGTCATGGCTGTTCAAGTATCATGAACGCACAGGGACTGAATTCAGACAAACTATTAGCAGATACCCTGCAAGCACCCACCCCAAAAAACACCAGTAAAGGTTTTTACAGAAAAGCTGTAAATGGCTAGGATCCAGCAGATCGTCTCCGGTACCAGAGCGATGTAGACAGGAATCGCTAGCTAGCGTAGCGCCACGTTGCGGAGCCCACTTAAATCCCCGGAATCGTAAAACTGCGCGCCACACCCCCGAGGCATGGAAAAAATCATACAAAATTAAAAAGGGCCTAGGGCCTTCATAGAGCATGCGCCGTGATTACCATACCCTCGCTATAATAAATTTCTACCCACGATTCCTGTAGGTTTTGTAGCGTAAGCTACACTGGCCGAGGTTGAGCAGTTTCGCTTTGTGCCGTGAAGGGCCGTTCTGCGCAAGCGCGCTGCGCGAGGGGTATTGGATTGAACTCGATTCGATTGGCTTGGCTTGGCTTGACTTGGCTTGGACTGGATTGAATTAGATAAGATTGGATTTGGATTGGATTGGATTAAAGTGGATTGTGTTGGATTGTGTTGCGTCACAGCCGCGGCAGACGCACTGGCGCCGGCGCGTGCCCAGGTGTGCACCTCAATTGCGCAGTTGCTAAGTCTGACGCTGCATCGGAGCCGCTTGATAGCCGTTTGACTTGGCTCGTGGAGAGCCGTGCTGAGCATGCGCGAGGAGCAGTGACTGGACAGGGCTGGACTTTCAGATAATAACCAAGAACAATGCTCAATCGCAAATTACAAACAAACGTGTTTTGCTTTGTGCACCCCCTTGGACTACGACCCAGTCAAACCTCACGTTGAGGCTCGGCACCGCAGCTTTGCTGGCCATCCCTCTTCACGGGGTGGAAGGGCTCTGAATTTTTTTATTATTTACAGAAGTATAGCAGCCAGAGCGGTACGCAATCGGGTTAACGCGAACTAATCCCCCATTAACAAATCAGGGCTGGTGATCCTCATTCAAGATGTAATTTGAGTTTGTGCAACCATGTACAAAACCACTGCCTCAACACCTCGCGGAACTTCACGGCCGCATAACCCCCTCTCCCCCCCCCACCCCCCAGTGTCGTCCACACTGTTTACAAATTACTGTTACTCGCTTTTGTTACCTCCATGTTCAATTGGCTGAGCCTGAATTAGAATATAGTGTCAGTATTACGGGTTAAGAACAAAAAGCCCGACAACGCTTGATAAAAGTGTTCATATTTTACCGCCTAAAAGTCTATGCGCGTCTTAATAATCCTCACTGTAGAATCTCTTTTAAGGGGTCACAGCCGCATCGGCATCGACCGCCATACGCCTGGTGCGGCCAGCCATTGTCTTTAAAGGAGCCATGAAGACAGAATACAAGTTTGTTTATTCGAAAGATTTCGCGTGTTTTTAGTGCCCCCAGCGCTTGACCGGCAGCAAATGATGCCGTATTCACTGAGAAATTGGTCAATTTAGGTTAAAAGTTTGATTCTCCCGCCAAATCATGGGTCTTCGTAATGTCAGCAACGACGTCATCAGGCGCGTGTATTCAAGCGAAATTCCACTTCGCCATTTGGGTTTGCGGCCTTGCTGTCCGTCAGCCCTCCCAGATGGCGCTACTATTAGTCATCCATGAACCGTTGTCCGCCGTTGCTCTGATTGTTGAGCGTAATTGCACCTGGCTTGTTTTTGTTACTGTAAAAAGTGATCGTCGTCGGAAACCTGGGGTATCCTCGACAAACAGGGTCACGTAAGACAACGCCGCTTACGCCAATCGGCCAGTGTCCTGTAAAACAACTTCAAAGCGGCGGAGTGCTGTGCAGCTAAAACTTGCATAGTGCGCCCAGTACCAACAGCTGTGAGCATCGGTACTTCTATGCTTACGTGCGTTTTCGCAACTTCCATTGTCTACGGCACCATTCTGACTGCTGTAAAATGAATATGTATTACACTTAAGCGCACATAGTTCGTTCGGAAAGCCTGTAAGCCCTGCCTAATTTGGGTTTGCTTTTTCCGTCCTCAGCCAATCGCACAGCTGGGCTCATATGACATCATAGGTTCTGTTGCGGGAAATGAGCTAGGGGGTGGCATGGCCATTTCGTTTGTTCCTAATTATGTAGCTTATATGAGCGAAGTGTGCGTTAACAGTGGTGTCAGTATGATTCTAATGAGGCAATCTTTCGAATGAACCGAACTTGTGTTTTGTCCTCATGGCTACTTTAAAGAGCAGACGCCAATCTCCCTTTAATGGGATCATCGTCATGTCTATGGCCGCATGAGCGCACGCACTGTTTTCCTCCTCTTCGCAAGCTTCCCCTTGGCGTTCCACTAAACATAGACCTCGATGGTCGCTCCTCTCCCCCTGGACGCTCGAGTCTTCTGCTTGGGGGTCGACGGATCCCACACTCATTACCCCACCTGAGCCGTACCATTAGACTCACAGAATCGAAAAAATCCCTAAGTCAGCTCCCCGGATAATTTTTTTCTATCCACAGTCAATAAAATGGTGAGTAAGCAGGCCAAGATATTTATGTTCTTTCCTCCATACGATACGCGTTCGTTGGGCGCGAAGCGCTTCCGAAGCGATTAGCAGTTTAAGAGGAATGTGTGATGTAGCATCAGAGTTTTTAGGCGTTCACCCCTTCCGACGAAACAAATATGACCGCGATATACAGCGCATTCCAAACCTGTATCTGTTTGTTGCTTATGGACGAAGAAGCAACAGTAGGGTAATTATTCTCAGAAGTTAAGAATATCGCAATTACTATATCCCCTAAAAACAGGCAAGAATGTTAACAAAACCCTCACTTGCCTTTTCAAGGACGTGTACTGTGTCCCGCCCAATGACCTAAGCTACTTGAATGAATTATTCCAAAAAACAAGTGCCTAACAATAAAAAAAATATATAGTCGATTGACAACCGCGTAGTAGCCAACAACACATGCTTAATACGTGTAACGCCCTACCTGGCCAAGCCACGGCCACGAGTGTCAAGTCAGTTGTTCCAAATTAAGCACCTTACTGCATATGATGAATGAAACCTTCGCAAGCTACGCTGGCCGTTTCGCCCGTTGTTTCTTGTCTTCGTTTGTGTGTTGGTTTACACGAGAATTGACACGACAAGCACTGCGCAATTACGTGTCCAAGGTCGTCCGAATGCCAGGTCGGCCCTCCCGCGTCGGGCCTGGTTCGTTAGCTCGGCTGACCCCCTTTTCTGCACTGTTCCTGTGTCGCGGATAACATCGGTCTTATCTCGCTTTCCTCATTCCCTGTTTTTCTTTGGGTTTCTTTCCTCGAAGGCGGGCGCGTGGGCCATTCTGAGCGGCCGGGCTTATGTGGTTCAACGAAGGCCGACACCCGCTTCCACGCAGCAGAAGACAAAGAATAAACTAGTTTGGAGCCAGCCGAAGCTAAACCAAAATAAACAAGGAAAAATTGTATACGAATGCCTTTGACATGTATTGTGCGGTGTAGTGCAGGAGCTTTTTACAGCTTACGCTAAAGGAAAATCCCTGGGATATTTAGTAACGGCTGCCTGTAAACAGCTGCCACCGGACTTCACAAACCGACAGCATATTCCTTAATCTTTTCGTTTGTGTAAGACCTCTTTCACTCAGGAACTGCTCCAATGCCGCTCCGTATTCTATTTGCCCCTAGAACTCCTATTGCAAGGCCAGTAGTGGACTACCCATGAACTGCCCGAAACTGCTTAGCTGGACCGGCAAATGAAAGATAACAGTTATTATTCAGCAATCCCCGTTCTACGGTTCACACAAAAAGATCAGTGCGCATAATAATTACTCACTTTTTATGCGGACACTTTTGTTTTCTGTTTCGCATGTTTTGCGGTTATGTTTCATTTAATTCTCTTTTATGTGTGCCGTTCATGGTGCCTTTTCTTTTCACCGCAGCGGGCCACAGCCAGGAGTATACACTTCCATCAGAACCCGCTGAAGCTCGGTGACGGTGCAGAGTTACCACGTTTTTTTTCCTGATTAGAGGGGGCCCGATGTTTCAAACCCAGCTGGCCCGTTTTTTAGCGCGGGTAAAGAATGCCTCATATGAGGAGCGCTGTACTATTGTTGAAATCTGTTTACTCACAAGAATGCGCCTTTAATTTAAAGCTGCTGAGTTGATGCCAGACTGGGTGGAGGGATTTACGCCTTTTGACAGCAGTGTCCTCCCTACACAAAACCAGCACGCAGGCGGTGCCCCTCAACAACCGAACTCGGACTTCGTACGCCTCCAAAGAGCTGAAATGTAAATCGTCCTATCAACGGCAATGAATCAATCAAACACAGCAGGTGGACAACTATTCTTATTCTACCTTTGACCTCAGTGGCGTAGCCAGAAATGTTTTTAGGGGGTGTGTTATACCCCGCCGGTGAAAAAAATTAAGAAAGATAGTCTGCGCCAAAAACAAAATCTTATTCTTAATTTTACATTTAAATTTATAGATGAAGTGAGAAAAAAACACATGGGCGGGAAAAAAGGCCAAAAGGAGGGGAAGGCGCCCCTTACAAAAATTTCTGGGGTGTTCTGACGCACCGAACCCCCCCCCCCCCCCCTTTCCTGCTACGACCTCCTGAATCTGTCACGTAAATCGAGTTTACCCTGTCAAGCACGGCTGGAACAGCCATCTATCACCCGCAATTTAGTCAGTTAAAAACATCCTTCTACTACTCCCGGTTTACTGCTGTTTGCAACAGGCAGCCTGTGTTTTTCAACTTAACTTCAGCCCAGTTCTCTTGTGTAGTGTTTCTTCAACTTCTGCATATTTTGCACGCAGAGTTTGGCACTTGCGCCAGACTGAAAGCGTGTGCATTACACATCGAAGCTAATAACGGCTACAAACAATCAATATTCAAAAAGAAAGAAACGGGCACTTTATTTTACCGCTGCAGGAAGCACTCCCAGCGCATCAGCGCCATGGCTCGCACCGAGCTTTCCTCTTCAACGCACTGTGGAATGGCTGCCGCCTCACGAATCACCTCCCGTTACATTGTCCTTCGCGCCCTGAAAGCAGCGCTACGTTCGACGGTTTATTGTGAAGCGAAAAAAAAAGAAACGTAGGGCGTATCCCGCCCGACCCTTCGATACATACCACTTCGGAGCGTACGCAATAGAGTGCGGACACCCATGCCCCAAACTAAAGAACGCGCCGCATACACACACCCATTGTGCTCTTGCTGTGGTTCCGGTTGCGTTTCGCGGTTGGAGAGCAATGAACCGAGTCGAATGAATGTGCCCTTCTGCGGTTGCCATTGTTGTTGTCATCTACGTATTTTTTCTGCCCTCTTCTCGTCTCTCTCTCTCTCTCTCTCTCCTCTCCTCTCTCTATATATATATATATATATATATATATATATATATATATATTATATATTATATATACACACGCAGTAGAGGTAACTTCTCGAGGAGCCAAAAGAAATATTTCAGAAAATGGTTGACTCACGATTAAAAACAAAAACAGTATTTTCTTCTTGATTGCGCTTAAGTGTTAGTGTCTCATAGTCACAGGTAGATTCGCAGAAATCATATAGAAGTTCGAAGTGACGGCAGGCTTCCACATAAACTCCTACACCACCACCTCGGCGGTTTGGGCGATTAAGAAATGTTTGTAACCGCCGAGATGCAACATTGCGCAGTCGTCACGATACCATGTTTCGGTGCACATAATAATTTTAAATGGAAATGAAAACTGGCTCAGGAACTGTGCAATGCTATCTCCTTTGTTCAGCGGGAACGCGTATTAAGGTGTAGGACTGAGTAACTCGATGATTGCTGGGTGTGGGCAGATTCGGGAAGGGCGAGTTGGTGATAGCGCATTCTTGGCAGAGGGCTTTTACTGGGCTGAGAGTCGTCAATCTATTTTGGGCATATCTTTGCGAGGTCATTTCCGTCACCGACCACAACGGAATCTGAGTTTTCATATTGCCTCGCATATATCCTGCCATTGTACGACCACACAGACTTCCATCCATGTTCGTACTTGCATTTCGTGGCCATTCCCAACAGCCTTTTCAGCATTGGACACAACTGCTCGTTAACGAAAACGGGGGGTCGAATCATTGAGCCCGATGTCGCTGTTCGTCAGCCTTATCTTATTTGCCTTCTTCAACGTGGCGTCCCGCTTCGCCCGGGATTTAAACTGAACAATGATGTTCGACACGTCGGTAATCCGTGTAGGAACACGATGGCAGGCCACAACGTCCGATTCCGAGATAGGCTCCTGAACAGCCGTGCAAATTTCGGAAACAATTTCCATAACGTTTTCACCGTTAGTTTTGGCGACGCCCTTGATCTCGATGTTCGCGTTACGCGAATATTGTTTTACTTGAAGCACCCTGTTCGTATTATTCTGCTCGTATTATTCTAAAGACGCTGGCCACTTTTTCTAGCCACTGGCATACCCTTTTAATTTTGGAAGGCTTAATAAGATGCCGGCATATTGCCGAGTGTGCTGCGCATGTGCAATTAGATCACCCTGTCGAGTGTGCCAATGAGGTCGGAGCTACCACAGCCCAGTGATAAAATTGGTGCTCTGAGAAAAACAAACAAGCTGAAAAAATGTACACAGGCTAAAAAAACCCTCCCCGGACCAACGAGAGTACACCGAGAAAACTTTCCAAGTACGCAATCGCGCGTAGTCCTTCTCCCAAGTCTCGAACGGAACTCGGAAATGGAAGCCAAAGGAACTGAGTTGAGTTAGGCGCGAAAAAAGAAATGGCTCTCTGCTGCGAGAAAGGGTGGATAAGAAGGCGGAAACGCCGAGTGAGTGCGCATTGTGGAAATGAAGTCTTTCCCCCTTCTTCCTCGTCGCTCGGTATAGAATTCGTCTAGATCCCATTTTCCTATCTGTGTCTACGGTGCGCACTGCTTTCGCTTCTTTCGTCTCAGCTCCTTTTCCGGGAAAGAAAAAAGTGAGCGGATTATTTACGGCTCGGCGAATGGAGATTACGTGGCAACTGGGCCGCTATGACACACATATAGCTGGCTGCGGCGTGTTCGTCGATGACCCGGCGTTTCGAGGATGGGCTCTTACGCAAGAATGGTGTTGTCACGGAGGAAAGACGCAGGACAAAGTGAACGGGTAATTTTAGCTGCGTGTTTTGTACCGGTGCCCACACGGCGTTGGTTATGGCAGTTGGAAGAGTGAATAGGCAACAGCTGCATAACCGATAGCGTAACAATGCAGGCCTACAACTGAAACGCGGCATGGATGAGTATTTTGAGAAACCTACAAGGATAACCTAATAGCCGAACAACAATTTACCTCTGAATTATCAGTTATTCAGTTTCATTCTATCTGCGTTTTTTATACCGCGATTCTGTATTATTTTTACGCCTGTTGACATGGCTCGATAATAAAGGAGTCCTGGAATTGCAAATTGTCTTTTTAGTGTGATCGTTGTATTTTTTGTTTAATAAAATGCGACGTATTTATACTACTCGCGGGAAGAAATGCATTCGCTTTGGTTTCTTAAGAGGTTCTATCAATTATATTAAAAGCGGCTTGATGTGCCTGCTTACTCCTCTCAGTGCATTGCGATGCTAAATTTGATGCAGGCCGCAAATGGGCTTCGTGTCCTAGGCAGCTTCAAAAAATTTTAGTCAAACAATCCTCAATCTCGTTATTAACAACCATTTTTTCCGGTATGCTTATCCTCCCTGGAGAAAGAAAAGAAGCGAACTAGTTCATCGCATCCTTGTCACCTTTTATACATAATACTGCGTACTATAAAATAAGTGGGTTCTCTACTCTACCTGACAAATTCTGCTTTAATATAAATGGCGTCATGAAATCGCAGTAAATCGGCGTCTGGTGACAGTAGACGAAATTTGAAGAGGCTTTCCACACCGGCTACTTGAAGCGTCAATCGTGCACTCTTAAGAATCGCCGCCGGTGGGCCTCCCCCCAACGCTCCAGCACGACCAATCATCCTGACCAAATGCGCAAATTTAGTGGATGACGAGGCCCAGCAAAAAAATAGTATCGGGCGTTGTGACAACAGCGGAGATACTTCATTTTGCTCTAATCGCAACGTGCTTGGCCTCGTCATCCTCTAAATTTGCGCATTTGGTCACGATGATTGGTCGTACTGGGGAGTTGTGGTGAAGCCCACCGGCGCCGATTCGTAAAGGGACCCTGCAACACTTTCCATAAGCGCTTTCACTCTTTCCTTCGCTCCTGGAACCACTGCGAAAGCTTTAATCGCCAGCACGGAGAAGCACTGCGTGATTTGCTCGTCGCACCAGATACGCCTTCCGTTTCTTCTTTGTTTTGTGGCTTTCTTTTTAGTTGCTGTAGAAAACCGTTCATTGCTGCAACTTAAAGGAGCCATGAAGAGAAAACAGAAGTTTGGTTCATTAAAAAGATTGCCTCGTTAGAATCATACTGACACTACTTTTAACGTAAACTTCGCTCAAATAAGCTACATAATTAGGGAAAAAGAGAATGGCCATGCGACCCACTAGCTCATTTCCCGCACAGAACCTATGATGTCACATGAGACAGCTCTGCGATTGGCGGAGGCGGCAAAGCAAACGCAAATTACGCAGAGTTTATAAGCTTGCTGAACGAGCTATTTGCGTTAAATTTAGGGGCACATTCTTTTTAAAGCCGTAAGAATGGTGGGACAAACAGTCTAAGTTACGAAAGCACATGTAAACATAGAAGTACCGATGCGTACTGCTTGTTGGAACTGCGCGCCACTATGCTTGTTTAGCTGCACAGAACTGCGAAGCTTTGGGGGTCGTCCTCAGACGATACTGGCCGATTGATTGACGCTACGGTGTCCTTACGTGACCATATTTGTCGAGCGAGCACTATGTTTCAAGGCAACGATTTTCTCCAAGAACAAAAACAAGTCAGGTTAAAGAAGGTCAAAAACAAACCAAAGGCACAAAACAGCATGCCACGGTATGGGTGCGCCATCTAGGTTATAACGTAAGCAAACGCGTGAACACCTCGATACCAAGGCTGCCGTACAGGGTGGAGACACCCTTTGAACGGTCCCGTGCCGCTGCAATTGGTCAATGTGCTCAACGAGTCGTTCTTTTCGTTTCCACGTGACCCAGCAACGCGAAACAGATAAGATGATTCAAACTTCGCCAGTTAACAGCGTTGCGGCGATAATTGTAGCGCGGTTTCGATACAATGACTTGTTTCGGCGGCGAGCGAGCGACCACAAAATGGCGGTGCCAGCGTATAGGTGTCTCCACCCTGTACGGCGGACTCGTGAATCAAGGGACCCTAGGCTGCAGGGCGGTCTGTGATGTCATTGCGACCACAAACACACACGATTTAGCGGGAAAATCAAACTTTTAACTTAAATTGATTAATTTCTCAGTGAACAAAGCGACATTTGCATTCGGACAAGCGCTGGGGGCACTATAAAACACGAAATCTTTCGAATAACACAAACTTGTATTTTGTCTTCATGGCTCCTTTAAGAAAAACCGGCCAACAGCCGCTACATGGCCTTAGTGACGTTAATTCGAGCCTTCGAACAACGTCAATACCGGGAAAGACAAGAAATCTTTTGAGTGAGTTCACAAGTTATCTGATGGCCTAGAGCAGTAATTTTTGCCTGAGGGTACTTTGCGACCCCCTAATCTAAGCAGTTGGTGTGTTGTGTGACTATGTTCTGCAAGCATTTCAGATTTCAAAAAAGTTGAAAAAAGTTTGCAGGGTCCCTTTAAGAGTGCATCATTTAGAAAGAATCACAACAAAGCAACGCCAGCGTTAAGATCGTTAGTAATCACAGGCACAGACGTTGCACATTCTTTGCGCTTTTCGAAATGCTCTTGCAAAAACAAAAACGTCGCTATTTCAGTTCTATTTTTGCAGCCCTCACTCTTGCCAAAACGGACTAACGAGGCATCGACGTTAGTCCCTTTGGGGACTAAATGTGTTGCCACTAGCATTAGTCCTTTTTGGGGCTAACGGCAAGGGTACCAACTGTTAGTCCCTCTACACTTAGTCCCTGGACGGTTCAACTGTTGGTCCAGCATAAGGACTAACTGTTGGTTCCTTGCAGATCAACTCTTAGTCTCCCCTGTTAGTCCACTGGACTCCAACCGCTGGTCCTCTGAGTATCAATCGTTAATCTTTCCATTACTCCCCCTAGACCAATTGAGGTTTTCAAGACTAAATGTTCATCCCTGCAAATGATCCCCTCTGGGTTAACCGTGCATACCAAAAGACAATGTGTTTGGCTCGTGCAAATAATCCATAGGGAGTGACTGTCCTTCCATTAGATCGACAATTCAGAAAGCAGGAGTAAACACAAGAGACCAGAAACCGTATTTCTAGGCCACTTAAAATATTCACGACAAAGAAAATGTTACTTTCAAGCTTTATTGCAAAACTGTGTAAGCAATATACACAACACAAGTAAACCCTACTCTATTCTGAATGTTGGAGTCTCTATTGCGAAGGCCTGTTTGGCACACCTTGTCAAGGCAAGGCAATGCGCCCAGTACTGTCCCTTGGCGCAAGCGCACTCCACTTGCACGAAGTACTTGTCCGTTGAGAGGAGACAACTATTCTCCGTGCCGCTGTCCGCAAGGGGCGCATGCCGTCACGCTCCTGCAGGAAAGAAATACGGCAACAAAACAAATGCTATTCGTGATAGGATAACATTCGTGGTAGGACGCAAAACGGAGAAAAACGCAGTTTCCAAGAGCCCTAACAATCATCAGTAAATATGCCCCAAAAAGCAAAAAGGTGGAAGCAAAATCAACGCTTTATGTAGTCCAGCCAAACGTGGCCTGTGAAGTGCACGGAGTGCAAGACTACGGATTAATTAAGACCCCTGGCCACGGTCGTTAACATGTGAAACACAGGCATTGTTGTTTTTCATACTCCAGCAGAAAAGACGCCACTCAAACCAGCAATTCAGAACCTGGGGACTCATGCTCCCTAACTGAACGCATTGAACCACTGTATCAGGGCAACAGAAAATATAAAGATTGCTCATTATTCGCATGCAGAATCGCTATCATGCTCAGAGGCTTACGTAGCACGAAACATGGTACGGTTCCCTCTCTTTCACGAGGCATGTAAGGAAAGAGACGCTTCCTGTCAGCGCCAGCTCTAAATCAAAATGGTTTGACTGGAATCAAAAATAAAAAAAAAAACAAGAGGGAACATTTAATTATTGGAAGAAAACCTGCTTTCCTGCGGTTATGGTGCGGGTTTGTAGACAAATTTATTACTGGTTTCTGGCTGTGATGTCGCAGAATGCGTTTTGTAGTGAAAGCTACCCTGACCGAGGTTGAGCAGTTTCGCGTGTGCAGCTAAGGGCCGTTCTGCGGAAGCGCGAGGGACATTGGATTGAATTGGCTTGACTTGGCTTGGCTTGGCTTGGCTCTACTTGGCTTGGATTGGATAGGATTGGATTTGGATTGGATTGGATTAAAGTGGATTGTGTTGGATTGTGTTGCGCCATAGCCGCGGCAGACGCACTGGCGGCCGGCGCGTGCCCAGGTGTGCGCCTCAATTGCGCAGTAGCCAAGTCTGACGCGGCACCGGAGCCGCTTGATAGCCGTTTCGCGTGGCTCGTGAAGAGCCGTGCTGAGCATGCCCGAGGAGCGGTGACTGGATTGGACTGGACTGGACTGGACTGGATTAGACTGGATTGGTATGGACTGGACTGGACTGGACTGGACTGGACTGGATTGGACTGGATTGGACTGGACTGGATAAGACTGGATTGGACTGGATTGTTGAACCTTAGCTCACGCTACGTATATCCTGGCATAGCAGAGCTAAGCCACTACTATTTTTAAATTTCCGAAATGTAATAAGTTCCAAATTTTCTCAATGTTTAACAAATTTTCGAAATGCGCATTTTTATTCGGTACATGTTTGGCGTTATGAGGATAAGGCAAGTTGTTTAATATTCGGGATCAATGTAGAGTTAGCGCAGAGCCATGACACAGCGTCTAACGTAATTTTCCCGTAATTTTCTGCCTACAGTATCATAATGTCCATTGAAATTTGGTATTACTGCATGCCGCTCTTGAAGCTTATCAGTCGGGCGCTGTTATTTTCGGCCATTCGCGTTTGCCGAGTCAGCTATAGCGCTGCATGGTCTTGACTAAGAGTTGAACACGCCTTTCGCATTTTCTGCTTGAAATTAGATAACACTTTATTATGAAAAAAAAAAACTAGCCGTGAGGTACATAAAGATACTACGTTTGTTTTAGAGGGCTTTTCTTTCGGCGGTCAGACCTTCGGCGTCAGAAAACTTCATATCGCCGTTCTGTTGTGCTCCGGCAGATTACAAGTTTGCGTTCCGCAAAATATTGAGAAAAATGCCGTATTCAGCCAATTTACATCAGATTTTAACCGTTATTGTCTGTTTTTATTCTGGACGTGGTTGCGGTTACGAGGGTGCAACTATTCTTTTCCTACTCAGCCTCAGAGTGTTCGCGTCCCTTGCAAATCCGGCGTTTTGCCAGATTGTTTCTTCTACGTTTTCTACTTAAAATATCACGTTTTTGTTAAAAATTTAATATGTTTGCGAGTATTCTTGTATCCTAACAGCACCATGTTGTTATTTTAGTATTCATGTTTGCCTAAAAAGTTAGAGCCCTTCAAGAGTCTCGAACATGTGTTATCCACGTTTTATAAGATATCTGGCGATAAATTTCTTAAAACTGTAATTTCAGAAAGAAAAAAGTTAGCGGTTAGGTTCCTTTTTGTAAGCTGGTCCTGCTGGGGTGGTTATTTATGCAGTTGGGCCTTTCGTTTGAAGAAAAATTGCGGTTTTATTATTTTAGGGTTAAGCAAAAAATTAGGTAAATATTGACCGAAACAAAAATTAGGCCGTCGTCGGCAGTAACGTAAAGCGAATCGACTGGCGTTGGATTTAACAAAATCTGACACTCTGTCACTAAGGGTACAAGCTCACGAACTTAAAAAAAATCGGCGAATGGGGAAAAGTTTCCCCCGCCGCAGCTCACCTTGCGCACGTCCGTCCACTCTGGCCGCCGAACAAGTAGAAACAAGTCGGAGGGCCCCCGCAAGGGAGAGCAACAGCAACGTTGCGGGAGCAAAGGGTTCTGTTAGCCTTTCCGTTGGTACCATTCGCGTCGAGGGTCCAACGTTTCGTCCCTTCATTTTGCACACGGCACTAATCACCGTGCGTTTGGTCGTTAGAGGACTGAACGCTCTTTCCGAGGAGTAAATGGTGCAGTTCGTCTTATTTTCTCCCATTTTAGCTAAGAGTGCTGTTTACGTCAACAATTTACCATTACGCATTTTATTCTAGTACGTAATTTTTTTCTGTTCTCTTAATGCTGTGTAGATTCAACGCAGTAACGAATTAAAGCAGGACGCCTAGAGGACTACCCGCGGCTTTGTCTCAATCGTCAAAGGTGCAAACCGTGTACAGCTGCTGTAAAGGCCTGTACTGTAGATGTCCTGCGTAAGTTGCGTAATCTGCAGGCTTGGCGGAAGAAATAAATTAGCCGCTGCTTGCTTCAAACGCGACGATGAATTGTAGTACAAAATAGTGTATCCAATGTACGTAGTGGTTGGGTAGCCTTTCAGCTGACTGAGCGCAGTAGACAGTACAGAAAAAGTGAAGTCTAACAAGGTACTTTGCTGGGCTAGTTGGTCCATCATACTTAAGGGATGTATAGCGCAACAAAAGGACGAAGGACGGAAAGGATGCACAAGGGCAGAACGCTATGTCCTTTGTCCTTGTCCTTGTAGCGCTCTGTGCTTGTAGCGCTCTGTACTTGTGCATCCTTTCCGTCCTTCGTCCTTTTGTTGCGCTATACATCCCTTAAGAAAAGGTGAAGCACGCGAAACCCGGGGCGATGTGAAGGCGTTGAACAACGTGTATGTTCCCTCCAGTGGCAGCTCATTTATGCATGTATTTAGTAATAGAAGGGTACCGACTTAGTTAAAATGTCATTAATCCGTGATGTAAGTGTGGAACTGCTACTTTCGCTTGCGGTGAAAATTTAAAATTTAAATCGAGTCGGGGATTACTCGAGATCTTAAAGGGACCATGAAGACCAAATACAACTTTGTTCTACTTGAAAGACCTTGACTTTGGTAGCTCCCTGAGCTCCATTCCAGCAGCGAAAGGCAGTTTTTAACCGAAAAAAATATGATCGATCCTCTTTCATAGATGTGCCTTCACAGGAGCAGTTGAGTGTTTATTTCTGTGTCGATATGACTTGCACATCGCGATTTATATTTCATCGGTATAGCACCGTCAACACCGTCGTATAGCACCGCCAACATTAGACAGTGGATTGGCACGCGCCGGAGCACTGCGTAAACCGAATGAAACCGCACGTGCTCGCAAACCATGCGAACGAAACCGAACGGTTTGCCAGCGAATTTTTGGTGAACTCACGGTCCGCTGCAGCACAAGAGCATGATTTGCGGGGCTGTCTTGTGGGTGTGCTTGCGAGCACAACCTGCTTCCGCGTCGCTTTCGCAAATGTGTGATCACTGCGTCCGCGCTCCGTGAAGTATATACGGCAGGCGGTTGCGCTGCGACGAGCTCAGCTGGCGCCAACTGTCAGCGCTCAGTAGCATGGTGATGCACTACTTCGCTTCACCTCTGAGAAAACAGCACCATCGAAATAGAGGCGGTTATAGGAAAGATATATGGCGCGTTTACAACTGCTCTCTGCGCTTCAGCTCGTAGTGGAGTCGGTAAAGCGCCTGGCACCTCCCGTTGCGGCGACGGAGCACCCGGCTGGAATCCTGGCGCAGCCGCGTTTCTCTGCCGATGTCATTTCCATGACGGATATGACATCTGTCAGATCTTGGTGGATCCCGGCATAAAACACTTTCGTGTTTAAAAAAGCAGAAACCTTAAAACACTTTTAAATTTCGCTCCGTAGGGACATATAGACCCGCACTAAAAACATTTTTATCGTGTGTTAACTGCACCTCAGCATCCAAGTGATGCGATCAAACGGAACCGGAGGCCCACTTACAACCTCCCAGCAATGCTTTGTAGCGTAAGCCACACTGGCCGAGGTTGAGCAGTTTAGCGTGGACCTTGAAGGGCCGTGCTGCGCAAGCGCGAGGAGCATTGGGATTGGATTACATTGGGAATAAATTGGATTGTATTGATCCAATCCAACGGGAGTACGGGTGTGCAGAGAATTGGGGTCTGCACATTCGCCGATCTGCGCATTCAAGAGGAGTGACATCATAGCCGCGGCAGACGCACTAGCGCCGGCGCCTGCCCAGCTGTGCGCCTCCGTTGCGCAGTAGCAAAGTCTGACGCTGCGCCGGAGCCGCTTGATAGCCGTTTCGCGTGGCTCCTGGAGAGCCGTGCTGCGCATGCGCGAGGAGCAGTGACTAGACTGGACTGAACTAGACAGGACTGGATTGTATTGGATTGGATTGGATTGGATTTGATTGGATAGCTGAACCTTAGCTCACGCTACGTATATCCTGGGCATAGCTGAGCTAAGCGACGGCTATTTTTTTACGATGGCCTTAGGTCGACGGCCGCCAATCGCACAAGGAAGGTTCTGTGACGTCACAGAGAAATCGCTGGAAATCGGCAAGGTAGTCGCCACTGTTGAATATGGTTTCTTTATTATCTCGATTATTTGGTTGAAGCTGGCGATGAAATTTGGCATTTTTGTCATCGGCCACAAAAGATAATTTTTAATGAAACAATCTTGTCACCATGACAACCTTAACATTCGGCCTAACGTCATCAAACTGCAACTGTCATCCTGGAGCACATGTCGGAAAATTGATACCCTGATTGGAGGACACCGTAGAGGTCTTTATCGAATTACTAGTGCTACTGCGAAACGCCATTGTTTTTGCGTTGCTGTTCGCTGAAACCTATAAACCACTACAAAAATAAAAGAGAAAATTAATATCTCTGTTCTGGCTAGAATGAAAAGTAATCATTTACAGGAAATTTCGTTTGGGGTAGGCACTGAAAAACGTTTGCAGCTGCGATAAAGAAAATGCCCTGCACATATAGACCAAACTCTTGCATTCCGTTGAACAGATTGTTACACAATTTTTATACACACTTGCATTGCGCTCCAAAATTTAAAACCAAGTGCACTCCGAAAAAAATGATGTAATTATAAACAATTTCACACTGTATAGAATATGTATTGCATTTCACGTGGTCGCTATACGCCTCGAGCTTCGCGATCGCTGCCCCGCCTGCCACCGCTTCTCCGCGGCGTTTACGGGATGTGGCGTTTCTAGGCTGATAGGGGCTTGTGCACTGTTTTTGTTTGTTCGCGTCTTTCGCCTTTTCGCGCACTAAAAGAACTTGTTAAGGTGACGTCTACAAGCAAAGAGTGCGTTTAGGTCACTTAAAAAGCAGCTACGTCTTCGTAGAGTACTCGAACACCAACAAGACTACCCGGGGCCGCGGTTCTGCGCGCTTCGTCGCCGCTCTTCCGGGCGTCGGCGACGGAAGCAGCATATCACCACTGTCACTTCCAAATGCGTGAGGCACTAGTGAATTCTACTGTCGCCTCGTTTAGACCTGATACTGGCACTGTGAGAGGTTGGCTTCATTTTGCAGCGCGGACAATGAATGCGGCTTCGTTTCGAATATATACGTCGCAGAAAAATATGTTTCGGAGATGTGATTACCCAATCCCGACAATAACTCTTATAAGAATATAAGCCATGCGAAAATGTTTTGTATATTCCAAAGCTGTGCGTCGTTAGATATGTGCCCACTCTCTCCTAATAGCAAGAACCAAGGAAAGACAATGAAACCACGGGAAAATAAATGCTGTGCAAGTCCGGAAGAAAGAGAATAGCTCGTACCGGAATAAAAAAACTTAGGGCAGCTACTGACACACTAAAGACTTTCGTCGAAACTTAGGTCACGTAGGACTCACCAGACCAACTAGATGCGAAATGCACTGTTATTCACGAAACATTGTCGGGGGGAGGGGAGGGGGAACGCTGTGTACAAATGCCGAGCGAAATCAAGCAATGAACGTTTTAGTAATCACTCACATAAAGCTCGCGTTCACTTTCCTTTGGTTTTTAAACTTTAACGGACAGCTGATCGTTCGGCGGACGCATTTTTGGAAGTATATAAGGGTAGGCAGTTCACAAGCGATGGAAGGTGTCGTTGGAAGAGTGTGGTATCTGATATGGCGATCTGATTTCAGTTTGTGCTTTATTCTGCAGGCTCCCTGTGCCACATGACGATGTTTCGAAGAAGCGTTTAGTCGCGGACGCGGAATATATTCTAAGTCCGTCTCCGCGCTTCTCGCGGATTATATATGCAGCAAATTAATGTTCGCGCCTGCTCACTGCACGACAAGACGGTCGTTTGTCGTGTGCTGATCCCCGAGTATAATTCTGCATTATCCATCATACTTTCGTTGAATATTCGCAAATTAAGACACGCTGGTTTGTAAATTGTGGTGATCAATGTCTGAGGTATGATATTGGCAAATGTAACTGGCGTTCTGTCAGGTATGGGTGCTCCACTGGATTATGTAAGCGCACAGAAGCTATTTACATCGTAGTGTATAACCGTGGCATGAACATCTGAGGAAACGGTGGTTCCGGAGACACTGTTAGTACATTTCAGGGCAGTGTAACTACAATCAGCTCCACGCGTACGCCGGTTCCGTGACGCTGACGTGTGACACACGCCTGGCGCTTATGCAGGCCGAATATACCACACTAAGATCGCGTCAGAAACATTTACACACCCCATTTGTGAACAGAGTGACTGCTCCACATAAATATGGATTTTCAACGCCCACAAACGGTAAATCTCAGTCTTGAACGTGTCGCAAAAGCCATCGGCGACAATAGGGAGCGCAGCGGAGACTCCCTGCGGCTGGTTTCGAAACGGGCCGCTAGGGGGATTTCAGTGGCGCCCGTAAAAAGAGGCAAGGCAGATTGAAACGAATAAATTGAGGGAAAAAATGAAGCTAAACGTCATTAGAGATGTACAGGGCTGAGAAATTGAACATCAGAAAGAAACATTGCTACGATAATTCCCAGGGCAGTGCTTTGCTTTTGAGGGTAGAGCAGGTTGCCTGCGAACTAAGAGTTTTGTGGGGAAGTATTCACAAAATGATGGGGTACGTATGCCTGGTCTGCGGCAAAGAAACAGAAACTATGCGGCACATAGTGATAGAATGTGAGGGTATCCATCCAAATCTACATGAAGGGAATATTGGGCTTCCAGAAGCCCTAGGATTAAGGGTATCACAGAGGAAGTTAACTTCAAGGCTGTCGAGAAGACGAAAAGAAGATTAGAATGCTGGTGGACGAAAGCAGAGAGGGGAATATCGCCTTGGACAGTTGCCACCTGTAACAGGAAAAAAAAGTATTTTGTGCATAATAAGCTTTTGTGCCTGCCCTACGCAGCGCTAGTACTAAACCAAGAGTGTAAAGCATGGGTATATTAGTCCTTTTTAGTAAGATGACATGTCATCGTCCGCTTCAAAGGGGAAACCAATAGCAATCATCATCATACAGGCAGCGCTCGAGGCGTATAACTCCAACTAAGATATTGTTGCCGGAACTGCCTACGGACGGGACTCTCTCTTTGAGTCGTCAGTCCAAAAATACTGAAGGATAATGACTGCATTGGTGGAACCATTACTCCGTCCAGACTGACATCGCGTGGGAACGGAATGTAATTCACCGTGGGGTGAGTTTGTTAACTCGGCTAGCGAACGTTTGTAGCCGTGAATGAAAGTTTTCTTCCTATTACCCCAGAAAAACTTTTAACTCTCTCCGTCTGTCTCACAATTTGACCTAGCGGTGCGCGTGGTTTTCCGTAAGAACGTGTCTGTCCATTTTATAGTTCGAGCACTGTTTTTTGCGGGCAGTAGTCCCTCTATAGGCATCTCTCAGGCATACTGGCGCCCTGCTCTATTTATGCCGACACTTGAAAGTGACACGGCTTGTTGTCAACAGGCGCAGCGGGTACTGCCCTTTTGCAGCGAGGTTTCACGCCTCACAGAGCGCAAGCATTTTGAGCTGTTTGTTGGAATCTCGCCAGCGTTCAGTGTTTCACACCACTCAGCACTCCCAACTTAAGAAACACCTGTAACGAATGCGCTTAAACACAGAGTCTGGCTACAAGGGCTGTAAACTAACACTAAACGCAACCAGCTAGCAGGTGGTTGCCCTTCTTGATACTCCATAGCTCCTGTTTTCAGTTTTTTTTTTTCATTTTCTTAGGGCCTCCAAAGTCCTGTTTGCACTAGTCATTGCCTTATTTGCAGTTCTCTATTACCTTTAAAAAAATCTTTTTGTGTTATGTTCCCTACAGTGTCACATTTAGAGTTTCTGTGCTTCGCTATTAAGAAAAAAGCTAGAAAGTAAAAGAAATCAAAGAAAGAAAGAAAGAAAGAAAGAAAGAAAGAAAGAAAGAAAGAAAGAAAGAAGAAGAGAAAGAAAGTAAGAAAGAAAGGCAGACCGATAGAGCGATAAGAAAATGGAGAAAATAAATGAGTAAAGAGAGAGAAGAAGAATAGCGGCGGGAAGAAAGAAAGAAAGAAAGAAAGAAAGAAAGAAAAGAAAGAAAGAAAGAAAGAAAGGAAAAAATAAAGAAAGAAAATGCATACCGATAGAGTGAATAATCGAAATGGAGAAAATAAATGAGCAAAGAGAGGCAAATAGAGATGTGGGATGAAAGAAAGAAATTAACTAAAAAAGAAAGAAAGAACTAAAAATAAAAGAAAGAAAGAAAGAAAGAAAAAGAAAGCAATGTGCCACTTCAGGCGCATAACTCCAGACTTCACCGTCAAAACAGCTGTTCTCGTTATCGTTGCCTTTCCTTTTTTAAATCAGTCCTTTTGGATCTGTTTCGTCGTGTTGTTTAGGGCGTCGCGCTAATTTATTTCTTCCTACAACATCCGCATCCTTCCTGTCACGCTCTCTCCCTTTCCCGCTCCACCTCATTTCCGGCCTGAATTTCACTTCGCCCTTTATTCTTTCCTTCCACTTTGCTTCGTCTACGGCTTGTAGGCGTTTACTTCGCACGGGCACCCGTTTCTCGTCGCACGTATACGCGGGTTGCACGTATCCCCCGCCTGTCGCCTACCTGCAACTCTCGTTAATTCTTCTTCCACCCCCAGTCTGGTCCCCGCAGCCTATCGGTCTGCGTAGAGCGCGGTCGGTGGTGCCGCTCACGGCGGAAACGGCGACAGCATCGTCGCCTACTTTTTCTTTTCCACGTTTTTGTTTTTTCGCCGTCAGCCGGTTCAAGCTTTCGCTAGGACACAAACAAAACAAGACCCGCGTACCTGGAGCAGAGAAAGAGAGCGAGCGACCGGAACCCGGTTTTTCCACTTTTTTCGCTCAGCAGGTGGGCACGAAAGCCGGGGTGCTTCGCAATCTGAACCAGGTTGTTTTCGCCGCCCGAGAACGCGCGCGACGCGACTGCCCGAAGGCGTTTGCCGAAGGACGGCAGAGATTAGGGGTGTACCGATGGCTAACCTCCGCGCACTTTGTGATGTATACGTGTCATTAGCGGCGCAGTCGTAGAGCTAAGGCGCACGTCCGCCTATCGTATTTACTAAATACCAGAACAAACGCGCATTCCCAAGTGGGCGCTTGCGGCGGGCTAGACAATTGCTAACACATTGCCTCAGTCGCGGAGTAGAGATGTTGCCGGTCGTCGGACTACTGCCTAATTCAGATACATCCCTTGACCGCTGGTTTACAACCAATGCTTAATCCTCACAGATAATCTCGAAACCGTTTTAACTGTGTTCGTGCCTATTGGGGACCGCGAGGAGGCGCGGAAAGATATCCAAAACATGTAGTCTTCAAACGGCACCATTACAGCTGGTTCATGACTGAATTCTGGGCAGAGGACATATTTCTGAGCCTTTTTGAAGCCTTTATAATAGGCAAGCTTTTAAAACGGCCACTGTACTAAAGTGGTGCTTTGGGGAAAAGGGGGTATGTACCGAGAAAAATTGTGTATAGAGCTATTGTATATACTTTGTACACCATTTCCAACAGCCATAACTGTATGCTACGCGGTAGCCTCGTAGTGTTTCCATGGCTGCGGTTTTTACAAACATTATATACAGCAAACCCTCGTTACAACGAAGACACTTTATTCGAATTCTCTTTTACCGAATTGTCACGCAGTCCCGACCCGAATGTCTGCGCCTCATAGCGGATTACTCGAAGCATGTCTATAGCTTGCTGCGCTCACGACGAACTAACAAATTGCAGATGCAAACTCACGGTGGCGAACGCCCTTCGCCATCAACAGACCTAATAATAATCGCCAGCACAGAGAGACTGCCGATGCCAAGCAAGTTTATCACGATCTATGCTCATACGCAGAATTATTAAGGAAGGGGTCGAAGGCAACTTTGAATCATTTCCCATAGCTGACGCGGGTGTTTCCGTCGTCGCCCAAGCTACTGATGCTGAAATAGTACAATTCTTTCTTGACGGCCCACGGTAACCGCCGCGGTGGACCGATGGCTAAGGCGTTGTGCTGCTGAGCCTAAAAATCGGGTTCGATCCTGGCCGAGGTGGCTGCTTTGCAGATGGAGGCGAAAAGCGAAAACGCCCTTTGGACGAGATTTGGGCGCACGTTAAAGATCCTTGCAGGTGGTCCGAATTAATGAGGACTCTCCACTGCGGCGAGCCTGGTAGCCCAGAGCCCCAGGTGTTGCTTCTGCGCGCTAAACACCACAATCAACCAATCAATCAATCAATCAATCAATCAATAAGTCAGTCAGTCAGTCAGTCAGTCAGTCAGTCAGTCAGTCAGTCAGTCAGTCAGTCAGTCAGTCAGTCAGTCAGTCTTGACGACCGAGTTAGGAAGAACGGCCGAGAGACCGACAGCCTGGCAAAGTACCAACAATTGTATAGACGCAAGGGGCCTCGGTACCTGTTTTGGAACAAAGTCGAATGTGCAGGCGGCGGCCATTACCTCATGCTGTACCTGAACAAACTGAAGCAGGCCGTCTTCGCGCCCTCAAGAAGCACTCGACCGACCAACTTTATTGCCCCTTAAGCGAAGTTTATATGGCTAGGGTTCCCTATGTTTTTCATATCCGAGATCAAAAACTCCCGGGTCTCCACATGTGTTTGAGTCGCGCTGTCCAAAACACAGAGCTAAGGTTCCTTCAATCAACTCCTTACGTGATTGTTCCCCATCTTGGACCAACCCCAGGCGTATCGCCTCTCCTCAAATCGGATCATGCGAGGCATTCTCGCTGAAATCGCCTAACCGAAAGGACTCCGCGTGGTTATCTGTTTGGCCTCCCCGTCTACGTTGCCTTGCAGAAGTCTTTCGTTAACAAGACTATCGCTAATGCCGCCTTTACACGCGTCACTCCGCATAAGTGGTTCTACTCGGATTCTTCAGCCCCACCGTACTGTCCCCATTGTCTACAAATGTTTTCTGAGACTTCAAATAGCTAACTTGGCACCGCGCGGCTTTCGCATCTTCTCGTCTTCCTTTGCTCCGTGCTCTGCTCCCTAGTTCGTCTCCTGATGCCGCCCCATGCTAATACCCTAATTTCCTGCATGCTCTGTGTTTTTTTTTATATTGAGAGTGCCTTGGCGTGGATTGCATGAAATCGGTTCTACACTTACCCTCCACAAGATATGTCGCATCATCATCTCCTACAAGCCATATTTTTGACCGACCAATCCTTCTCTTCCCAACCTCACCTCCTCCTCAACTACGGTCATGTGGCCTCCCCTATCTCAATAAAATATTTTCAGTTCCAAGGGCCAGGCGTTGGAAAACAAACGTCTCAGTGTGTGCTATTACCACGCTACAGTACCAAAGTCTCACGGCGCTCAAAACATTAATTGGACCTCAAGCTTAAACGTCCCATCACTTGGATATTCATCTTGAGTAGATGACTTGTCAATAGGCACCAGATTCAAATCCAGGAGAGCCAAAATACACGTGTGCACGTCTGCGTGTATGTATCTGTCTTCCATAGAAATGACCGCTATCAACCATCAAGAGAAATTGAATTTGGTCATACCCTTCACCCATATTCTCTGTCACCCCCTCTTCGTCTGCTTAGAAGCTTCGCTAGTCATCCTATGTACACAGTGTAAACGGTCACGCTCATGATGTTTTTTCTCATCTCAATGCCCTGTTGTCTTGCTTTCTCTGGTGTTCTTCTAAGACTAATTACGTCAGTGATTCCGCATCAAAAGAAATAGTGGCATTCATTCGACACCAGCACAGGTGAAGATTGCTTATTTCAATCGACAGCCCCGTCGGAGCGAAATTGTACGTCTTTTTATTGAACGTTCCACTTCTACTCTAGTTAGCGCTAAACTGGTTTCCCAACCTAATCATGGCGGCAACGTAGCAAGTCATACGTTTTCACCTTGGGTACAAAAATATTTGCAACCATGGCACTTTCTTGGACATGGAGAGCTCAGACTTTGCATGTTTCGGTGCAGCAACTTTTGTTACCGCGGTACGACTGCACTTTCAACCCCAGGGCATAATTTCATCTCGAGCCGCCAAGATTAGAGATACTGGCACTGGAAAATCTTGATTCTCTTCCCAGGAGCCACCCACGTGGCGTGGCGTGCAGTACGCCTTAGCACCACGGCAAGGTCGGCGTGACTTCGCGCCCTTATTTATTGCTTGGCCTCGGCTTCGCTCATCGTCGAGTCGTCCCACGGCCGCGCCAAAACGCTAACAAAAGCGTCGTGGCAAAGGAGCACTGAGCGGGCGTGCGAAAGCGAAAGTGCGGAGGCCTCTATGGGGCGGAGTCCCACCTAACGGGGATTACGTACACAAGGCCAGCTGGCTAAAGCCTTGCTCCTTTTTCTTTACCGAGATCGCACCGAAAATTACAGCCGGTCCTTGCTTGTTTTGCGCCCTTCGACAGTATCATGTTGCGGCGACCAGGCTGCATTAAAAGTGCCGCCAGAAAACTCCGCCCCCGCTGAATCCTTTTTTGACGCCTACCTCATGTTTCTCTTTGTATTTTGCAACGTTCTTTGTATTTTGCAAGTTTGCAATGTTCCGTGTATGAAAAAGCGTTACGGGCTCTCAGTCACCTCATTTTTATGGACCACGGTTGATAAGATTTTCGCTGTTATAACAGTGATTTCAATATTCTCTAACCACGATAAAAGTGACAACCTCGTGTCCGGATGATGTAGGGAGACAGAGAGAGGGAGAGAAAGAGAGAAAGAGAGGGGGAGAGCAAACGTGTTTATTGCGAAAAAAATGGGGAAGAGTCCTCAGTACAACACCCCTTGAGCTTTTCCAGTCGCAACAGCCCTCAACGCCAGCAGCGGCTGATCATCGAAGTCGAAGTTTGTACAGAGGAGGAGGAGGAAGTGGTTGTTGGGGGTGGGGGAAGGGGAGATAGAGGCCGGTAACTGTCTGGCGTTTCGCCGACACCTCAACCGGCCGAGTTGTACAGAGTTCTCCCTCAAAGCTCGTTGGAAGAAAGGGGGGATTGCGTGAATGTAGTCTGGTGTGGGCGCAGAACCCTATTGTATGCAAGAGCGTCCCGGGGGCTTCGCAGAAGCGGCATAGCAGGGAATATATGGTGGGGTACAATATATGGCATTTAGTTGGATGGGGAAAGGTATTCGCCTGAATAGCACATGGAGCTGTCAGTCCTCCACTTTCATTAGGTGGAAGTGGGGCGGAGATAACTCTCCTTCGTTGCTATATTGCCTATTACCACCTTGAGCAAAGACGAATCGAGGTGTTCTACGCGGAAACCGCAGGCTGGAGCAACCAGCATGCACTTCAAGTCAAGCAAAATACAACGTGCCTACGCGCGCTCCAGTGTGACTTACTCTTGAAGGCGGAAACTGGGGTTTATCGTGAATTCTCACCAACTATTCTAAGGTATATTACTAGCCAGAGGAATGCTTAGGCTTCCTCCGAATCTCGAATCCGCTGCTATCATAATAGCTACTGGGCCCTGTAGTTGTCTACATATCAACGAATATGGAAGTTTTTGGGCCTATCACCCCGGCTATGTGACAGATTTACTGTGATTTTATTTCCAGCTGAAGAAAAATTCAATTGGCGTGCGCTATAGCCAAGTTTGGAGATCGAACTGGTAGGCGGCTTATTGAGCGGGAGATAATATTCTCTTAATCCAAACCGTTTGCTCTCTCTACTGCTCTACCATCGATGCCATCTTGTACGGAGTTTAGGAAGGAGAGGGAGGGCGGAGTACCAATAGCTATTAGATGTACAAGTAGAAAAAATTGAATCTGTCGGCTCTATAACAGCCACTCCGAAATGGTCCAGCACTTCGAGCAAGTGTAATTTTCAAGGGATACTTCCCATCTTGGCATCGCTAGCAGCGAACAAGACCAATGGTCCAATACTCTTAAACCTCACGCTTCACGTAGAGATCTCACGATGAGTCTAAAAACAACGAGGACACGAATTGCCCTTTTTCTTCTCGCAGCTCTGGCCATGCATCTATGTGCACTCAAAATAAACCACCTTTAAGGAAATCAAAAATACGAGACGAAGCAGATAAAGGACATGACAGACAAGGACATGCGCTTCTATGCAACGCCTCTCTGCTATTGTCCTATTCTTCGCCTAGTTTCCTGCTGCCCTTAACGGTTGTTTATCATAAAGTACTAACTAGCTCGTGCCCGTATCCACGGTGCTCAAGGTACACGACTACCCGAGACACTCCTCCGCATGTGTTTCCACAACCCTCTTCCATATGGTTTTGTAATGCCAGTATAACCCAGACCTTACACTAATTCCTAATCCTACATATGAGCAGTGGGAGAGTGAACTTGCCAGCTCGGACCTAAGGAAGCAGCTTTGGCTCGCTGTAAGGGCGAAGACGGCACGCCGCACCAGCGGTGTCAGGAACTGAGGACTCCGCCCGCTATGCAGCCAGAGTTCACAGTTGAATAAGGTTTTCTCCTTCTCCTCAGCAGTTACACTGGCTTGGCTGCACATGTCACTGTTGTGCCCACCATATTAATTCGAACTCACCGGCCATAAATATTGACCAATAAGGCATGACCTTTCGGAAGCGTGTTAGGCACATGTTTACTAAGCTAGAAACTGCTTTTTCTCGATGCCCGAAGGCTACTCAGCCGGAAGTATTACGAGAACCTTTGCGGTTGAGAGTCGCCGCAGTCTTGCTAAATGTGTGGCTGACGGCTATCGACACCCGTCGTAATCAGGAAAAGCAGGCAGGCTAGGAGATTACTGAAAAAGAAGCAAGGACATTATTAGGACACAACAATGAAGTTCATGGTTTACATAAAAATTGGTGATGCCTATCACACCTGATAAGCATTTGCATTGAAATTAAACGTCATAGAATAATTCAGCGCATTACGCGCAAACTCCGAAAATGTGCTTTCGCGCTCAAAATTAAATTGGCACCTCACCGTAGCTACATTAACCCCATCCTGTCTAAGCCACCATGGGGCTCCTTAATGTGCGCAGGAATCTCGTACACATCGATATGCCTGGTATTTCGGATCAATCGGAAATGTATCCATAGCAGTCAAGAAAGAACGCGCGACCACGCTCTTAGTATACGTACTTACTTTTTTTTTTTAGTTTCACTTACATTTCGGAAAAATTGCGAATATTTCCTTGTTTTCTTGTTTTTTTAATGCACAAACCCTGCTGTTCTCTTTCAAAGTCGATATAAAGTTCTTAATGCCTCGTCTCGTCGCTCGGCGCACCGTAAGAGTTAAATAAACAATTTTTAAGCAGTGGTAGATATAAATCTTGGTGCCCCCCTGCCATCGTTAATCCGGGTATGGCAGTTGCGTGACACGAATGGAAGATCAGCTTTCGCGCTGTGGCGGCCTTCGGAGTTTCGATGTTTACGTCTTCAATGTTTATTATCTACAAGTTGCTTATTGAGACACGGTTTATAAGATAAACGTCCTCTCACTCTGCGAAATACCTCTCCCCAACATGCAATGAGTCGCCGCCACCGACGAGATCGTGTTTTCGAGTATGCTACTCGTAGCGTAAGCGCCCCTTCGAAATCACTTTTAGCCTCAAAAAGAGGTCAAACATAAAAAACTACCCACATGACACAAGATAGGCAATGAACAATCCTCGTCCGTGCCACTTCAAAGCAACTCTGGGGAAACACAAATAACAATTAAGGGTCAAGAGTCCATGTCGATGAACTCAGTTATGATGCCCATGCGGTCTAGTTGGTAGTTGATCTTCCTGTCTTCATTCGTTTCTGGAGTTGCGCTCGGCGCTTAACTGATATTCTTATTCTGTCCCATACCTTTTGCCAGTTGAAAGGGGTGTATGCCCCTTAACGTTTCGCCAGTGCAATTAATAATAGCACAAACAATTACCTCGATTAAGACAGTAAGATAAAATAAGATAAGATATGATTTATTTAACTCATAAATGTACAACAAAATAGTCGCGCGCTGGCCAAAGCCTTCTGTAGGCTTGTGTGACGACGTCCTGCAGCAGCGATGGCTTCACATGCTGATTGCCCACAACGTGCAATTATAACATGTCAGAGAAAACACAAAAGAACAACACCCGAGGAAGGTTTAGAGTAAATACAAATACAACACACTGGACAAAAACCACGAGCAAGAAACAAAAGCGCAACAAAATTAACCATTGCTGAGCACTTTAACTCCGCCGTCCTCAAACGAAAGTTTGACCGCTCCCAGCTTACCTCGTAAAGTCAACGAAAGCAGACTATCTTTGAGAGATCAGTAAAATATGCTGGGACATACCATGGTCGTAAGGCTCTCCCGTAGCGCGTTTGAAGTTTTGACATCACATAACGAGACACATGCGGTACATGTGAATATTTCGTGTTACAAACCTCGTAATCACTTTTCCAAAAATATTTTAAAATGGCGCTTTGTTTAAATATGTTGTCAAAACTAAGCAATTGCGCTGATTTATAGACACTGATTGATTAATCTCCACTAGCACTATACGGAACTTTTTTCTGCAGTATTTTTTTTTCAGAATTCGACT
This sequence comes from Haemaphysalis longicornis, assembly GCA_013339765.2. Classification (NCBI taxonomy): domain Eukaryota; kingdom Metazoa; phylum Arthropoda; class Arachnida; order Ixodida; family Ixodidae; genus Haemaphysalis; species Haemaphysalis longicornis. Next base: position 82,301,948 of record CM023456.1, on the reverse strand, counting down.
CCCTCTGTTTTCCCATGTCGTGAAATTCCAAATTACCGCAAGAACGGGGTCCTGTCACTTGTTGGTTCTTAGTTATTCTTTGTTTGGCTGGGCTATATTTTTGTTAACGGGGCATCATGTAACGATATTCGCACAGGACACAGCTACGCACATACAGTAGACATACAGTAGCGAGCAGAGACAGCCGAACAAAGCAGTGTAGCTAAGCGCCAGGAATGATCTGTCTTGCTGCCTCGGCATTCAATTCGCCCAGCAGACGAGCCGCTCTTCTCGTGCTCAACGGGCCCATACGCGTTGCTTAGCAGTGTTGACACGTCATTCTCTCTCTTCCTCACTCGGCATTCTTTCGCTGAGAATGGTTCACAGTCTAGACGAGCTTTTCGCTCAACGCGCGCTTAGCACTTTCGAGCTATAGCAAACCTTCAGATTGTGCACCCATCGCTACCACGGAATGAATTCATGCATCTCTTTTCAGTGACATAAAATTCTGAGAACACCGTTTTCCATGGATTCACACTGTTAATACCAATGAGCGTAACCTGTGGTTCCGCTATATTGTGATTTCATTTCACAAATGTTGATGTAACATGATACAAGCTCGGCATGCCACTGCAGGTTACCCCAAAACATGTAGAAAAGCTGACTTAAACGCTTCCTCTTATAAAGGCAACAAAAGCGGGGCACAATGTATATTGGCCCACCTTCATGCATGTTTTAGCTCGAAGAGACCTTACACACAAATCTTATATTATTGCCTCACAATCAGACAACTCCCGCCTACTAGAGTGTAAACAATAACCTACATTTCGGCAATGAATGTACTGAAACCTTAAGCTTTGACCACGTATCTTAAACTCATTCTCTAGCAACCAGGTTTTCTGCCTCGCACAACGATCATTTTTTTAGGCGAAAGCCTTAAATCTCTATTATTCATGGAACGCGTGAGGTGCATTAAATCCTTTCGAAGTGCGCCTAATCGCACAGAAGATAAGTGTGTGAGGCTAAAGCCGGGATCGCGTGCCGGGAAAAAGAAAGAGCAACGCCAAAGGAGGATAGGCCGCTGCCGTACTTGAAATATAAGCCGGTTTGAGAGGTGGCTCGTGGCGATGGCGAGAGAGCGGAGCGAGCTTTCGACGGTGCTGCCCACAAGGCTTGTCCAGGAGTGAGGAGCACGGGCCCGAAGTTGAACAGAAAGTTTAACAGCACATCATCAGAAGGTCTAGCTAAGCTTTCCCCTTTATATTCCAATAAGGTTCTAAGCGCACCCGTAATTTTTCGCACCTTGTGATACCAGATTTACCAGGTGAACTATATCGTACCAATTGCATTGTTACCAATTTTCATAAAATTTTAGGGTTTACACACTTTTTTCAACTAGTTTCCACTGTTTGAAAGCAATCTCATATCTAAAGACTGAAGGAAGAATAATCTAGCCCGCATGTAGCGTAACAGGCTGTGAATTTACCTGTTCTTAGCACCGCACCCCTCTCTCCATTGCAAGGTCTACCCCACGTCGTTTTATGCACCAAGATAGAGCACTTAAGCTCCAACAATGCACGCTTCGTCACAGTCCCACCACCTCCACCTTCCTTTCACACGAAATTAATGCAGGTCCACTCTCGTCACACTAATCTGGTGCATTCGCCCTAGTCTCTGAACAACAATGCAACAATACACTGCGGTCGTTACAAACGCCTGCAGAGTTAGAGTTAAAGTGTCAGGAGACAGGCACGAAAAGCGACAACAATGGGGCGACTGCTCTACGAAGAATGAAAAAAACGGCGTCCAGGCCTCCAGAATTTCGTTAAACTTGAGAAGAAACGAAAGCACCCAGCGCCTTGAAAGGTTCCACAGCCTCCTACCTCTCATTGTTACGTGCTTCGCCGGTCACTAGTTCACTCGAGATCAAATTCAGCAAAGGGTGCGCAGCCAATAGCAAAATGCAAGACTGCGCTTTTGCACGGAGCAAGGCCAATGGCGGCTGGCTCGTTTTGTTCGCTTCCAGAACAGTTACATTCAATTGCGAAGGCAGCATAGATATCGCACCTTTCATCGCACGGGCACTACTTTCAGGCTACGGTCACGCAGGAGGTAATGACACGAATGGCATTGCGGCACGCGCGCTTGGCGTGTACGCTTTCACCACCCTGGAGGTCACCACCCGTTCGTGCCGGGCGTTTCCCTTCTCGTGTGAGGAATGCGAAGTCGCTTGTAGACGTGAGCCTGTACGGGTACGCGGTGACAGTGCAATCGGTTACGTCGAGGAAAAAGAGGTGGTGGAGGCTCGGGGCTCTGTCCATTTTGGTGTGTCGTTTGATGTGTTTCGCGGACGCATTAACCGGAGGGCAAACAATATTAGCTACACATCACTGCCACATACCGTATTTACTCGCATAATGATCGCACTCGCGTAATGATCGCACTCCCCAAGTTGTCGTCAAAATTCGATTTTTTTTAATTTCCCGCGCAATGAACGCACCCTCACTTGCCGCAGCAGTATGTCGTATGTGTGCGAAGTCTAGCTGATGATGATCGTGCTTACCTCTGTTTCCTTCGCTTTCAAAACGGACATGGCTACGTTATTGCCGCAGACTTGCGGATATTAGCGATATCGGCAAGCATGCGTTCAATATTGATGAGGAAGAAACTCTCACTAAATGCACATAATGTACTCACAAGACAAAGAAAAAAATGCGCTCAGCTTGCTGCGTCGGCCCCCATGTCTGTTTTGATGTCCCGCACTGTGACAGCGGCAGCCACTTATTGGTCGCCCTGTTGTCACCTCGCAGCAAACTCGTTCAGGCGCGTTCCGTAATTCATGAAAACACTGCATTTTGCGTCACTTTGCAAAGCGGCTGGCGTTCGTGTGCGGAGTTTTTATTATGTTTGTATTTATTTATTTGTTCATGAGACCTATCGTAAAAATTTTTACCCGCAACTTGCTTGCTTTTTCTGTGTTCAAAAGTGTTTCTCGAAAAGTTTACCCCGCGTAATGAACGCACCCCTAAATTTTCATTATTTGTGCATCATTACGCGAATAGGATACGGTAAAATGCACAGCGACGCTGTTCATAGGACGATCGGCATACTGTGCGTGATTTCGGAAAATGAATAAATAAATTTACTTAATTTATAAAATCAGAAGTGGACCTAGCAGGTATAAATGTGGTACTTGTGTGTGCACATTGAGTGGACATCTAAAAAATGCAATCAATTTGTCCACTTAAAAGGTTATCGAGGTCCCCCATAAGCCTTATTGTTTCGGAAGTAAGAAGATTGAACACTCGGTGGAATACCACGGAAGTACAACTTTAGCATTTTGAGTGTGATGATCTGTTATAAGTTCCAGCAGGCGCAATAAAAAACACTGCATTTGAGAATTCAGGGCCATTAGGAAAAGGCAACATAAGCGTGACAGATGGTTTGGCTGTGCCAACTACAGAACTTTCCAGGGACAGTAGCATAAATTCTTGCTTATAAAGCATCGTCCAATACACCCCCGTACCGACACCTCCTGGTGAAACAAACTGGAACCAGGATGAGTTACGCGTGCCACCGCCGAACTGTTAAGGTGAATTTTAAGCAGTTGATCACAGAAACTACACACGAACCCGTAGATATCCAAACTCCGCCTAAATATCGCACTCATGGTGTTCTTATTTTTCGCCCCTGTCATAAACACACCCTACCCGCGTATACGATCCCATCTGCGGCCTCGTATTCCGTGTAGCGACGCCGTTTCCACTGGTTCACCACCGAGGCAGGGGAAGAACAACAAGAAAACAAACTCTCCGAAACCATACTTCAGCCATAACACATCAGCCGAGCTGCTCTTCTTGAATGTATTTATGGGCGGACAGAACTTACCGCCAACTTCACTCTGCTGGATGACCCTGAAGTAAAAATCAAACCTAAATTATAAAGATACCCGATTTTTTGGCGCTGCGAAGCGGTGCAAGTGTCACAGAAACACTGTGCGCAGGCATATTGACAGCTCGACACGTGCGATTACGAAACGTTTGAACACGGGAGCACTAAGGACTAGCTCCCTAGTTTTCCAGCAGTGATTGTATGTACAATACGACACCTCATAATTTTTTGTTGTTGTTCTGTGAGAAGTCCCGTCTGCTACCGCGCATTTTTTTTTTGTTTGTTAGGGCGAAAGCACTGTCGATGCTGGGGATGTCGGAGGAGTAACGGCGTTCCGCCCGTCACTTAATCGGCTAGCTGACCTGTAACGCACGATTCTAGCGGCTTTCGCGCGGCCATTCGTTGATCCCAGTAATCGAGCGTGTGTTTTCCCCGAACTTCCTGTTTTCACGACTGACAGGCGTCAAGACAGCGTGACTGACACCCGCAGGCACAGATACCCTCGTGCCCAGAGAGCGGTTGCTGGTGCGGGGTTTTGTGCCTGTGAGTAAAAGAAGAGAGACTTGACCATGACGTATCTAATAACAGCCGCCACGTCTAGCAGCTTTTCTTTACCTGAATACTGCTTCAGTGTTTTCTGGGTTTCTTTTTCTTACCCTCGCCCGTGGCATATGTATGGTTCTGAAACTGCCAAACTAGATACATATTTACATGAATGCGTGATGGGCGCCGTCAGCCAGACACAAGGCGATGACGCTGTTCTATCAGGCTGAATTTGGTGCTCAGCGTTGATTTGGCCAGCATTGTTTCTTTCCTGGCTGTGGCCCTTCAAGAAAATAACCTATATCAGGCCATTATTCTGCAAATAAAGGCATGGTACTCCATCAAATATTTATCAAATTTTACTGTCCATACGATAAAGCAGAATTCGTTCATTTTAATTATCTTTGGCGGCTATGCGAGATCTCAATGAGGTACCTTTTACTAAAACACGATTACACTGCACACGGGTACAAACATGTGGAAAGCGCTAAACAGTTTGTTAACAATCCTAACAGCTTGGTTACCAAGACATCTGCGACATTTGATGTCAAGTGTCGTAACGCGCAGTCGTATCTGGAACATGGCAACGTTTCTTGCTTACATAACTCACTCAATGCAGTGTAGACACATCGCGTATTTTATTTGCCTGCCCCGAGCAGTTCTGGGCACCTTTGGGCAGTCCTGAACATCTAGCCTTACGAATTCTATGGGTGAATAAAATACGAAACTGCCCTCGAGCAGTTCTGAACAGCCTGAAAAAACAGATAAACAGTACCTATTGCAATAGAAATTGCGAGGATTTGCAGGAGCAAACGGTCTGGAACGACTTTGAACGGCCAGGAATTCGCCCCGGAGCGCGCGAGACATGTCCTTGCAGCAACCAGCGGTGTCTGCGTCCACCGCCGAGCTTGCTTCCTTCCAGGCGGCGGCTGTGCCTCTCCGCCGCCGCCGTTCACGGGTCAGGGGCGGTGCTCGGTCGAGCGGCGCCCGTCTCCTTTTCCGGAAACCGCCTTGGGCGGCTGGCCCGGTCTCGTGCAGGATGCGTGCTCCTTTTCGGCCTCTTCTTCTGGGCCGCCCTGCCCGCCCTGGGCGGATCTTCTGCTGCCGACGACGACGCGCTGTCTGCGAGAGGGGACCGCGGAGCAATGATACAGGCGGCGCTCGACCCAGCACGGCTTCAGAAGCGAACGCTGCAGGGTGTGCACTTTTGGAGGCCGCATTTTTGCTCCAGATTGCGCGTGCGAGTAGCTGGGAGGGAGGGGCGAGACTGTGGCCCCTCTTGGGCGGAAGTAAGATCGTTGTTTGTTCGCTATGCTTCGAGACTTTGTCTGGGCGGGGAAGGTCAAACTTGCTTTGCTTTGTGCAAATTGTAAGAAAAAGTTAGATACAAAATTTCGCAACTACATACCTCTGCAGATGGTCACAGAAGTCTATATTTTTAGGAGGAAGATTGTTATTCGTTCGCTATGCTTTGGGACTTTGTCTGGGCTGGGAAGGTCAAACTTGTTTTGGTCCGTGCAACTTGTAAGAAAAAGATATATGCAAAAATTCCCAGCTGAATACCACTGCAGCTGCGCACAGGGGGCTATACTAGAGTCTTTGTTGGAGAGTATTTCCTTCCGGCATCCCTTGTCTTCCTGGAGAATTGCAACCCTCCATCCTTCGATTTTGCAGACCTGTCAGTGCACCAAGTCCAACTACAACACAAGTCGTCGGTGAGCCTGTCTCCTTCTCTCTCTCGTTCTTTCTCTTTCTTTATTTTAAATTTATGACATCCACGCAACACGAAGCGACCGATATATTTTTATGAACGGTGAAATATTTTATCATCATAAATACTGGGATGATTTTTCTTTTTCAAAACACGGCCAGCAAGATTAAGGAAGGCTTTTGCTTTTGAGAAGGAGGATGGACGAAGCAAGATATCATTTATTTCTGATTGTTGAGTTGTACAGTCAGTCCCGTATTTGCTTGAGAGCACGAAAACGTGTATCGTCGCATGAAATGTACTCAGAACGAATACCAAAATTTACAGCGATAAAATACGACGACAATGGCGGACACAACCGACACATACAGCATCCGAGCCAAAGCTTATAAACTACCTAGATACCACCTCACGTACGGGCTCTCTGAGACGGGAATTGTCGAACATTTTTACCCAATAAGAAAATATCTACCGATCCTGTTAAGCAAACTGCACAAGCATAGTTCGCAAAAATCTGTTGAAGCTTATTTTTCCGTTTCACAATCGCAGCTCCTACCTAGCAGACGAAATATACCATCATTAAATTTATCATGTAGCATCTTTTGCTGAGCAACGGCAAGCGCCACCGCCCAATTCGGTGGTTCTTCGTCAATCCTAATTAGTGGTATTTGGTGCACTAGTGCAAGTCATACTTAGAAAAAGAGGCAACCAAACGCAGTCTTGGTTACGTCGTACAATTCGTAGCAGAGTGTTGACGGACAATTTCTTGCACCCAACCGAATGGACAAAAACCTTCTAGTAACAGGCTAAGGAATTGTAAATAAAAATGCATACACAAAATATTTCCAGAGTTCTGTGGTGTCACTCGAAGACGTTGATGTACTACTTCTGGCCGGGTATTTATACTTCCCGCATTTCTTCCATGGGCTGTAATTGACACCTATTATAACAAAGGAGGATTTAATTGCATTCTGACACTTTGCTCAAGCAATTTGCCTGGTACGGCTGTATGCAGAAGGAGTACATTTTGCATTACCACGAAACAAATTTTCTGCCCACTCACGCGGTTATCATTCTTTCCCTATCAGATCCTCCAACTGCATAATCACTTTGCGATGTAGCTGCTGACCCGACAACTGACACAGTTTCTTGCCGGAAACAAAAAATTAAGCACAATCAGCACCCACTCAGGGATAATCCGAAAACTAGCCTCTGCAATCTCCTGAAGGTCCGAAGCTGTCCAAACCGTGTCAGACATAAATAATGGCGTCGAAAGTCCCTGCAATCTCACCGATGTTATCCCACGCCAGCCTCTCAACACAAATTCTTCCCTCAATGTCGGTATACATCAACCCCACAAGCACCTACTAAAATCACTTACTTCGCCCTTTCTTTTCGTCCTGCTCTACGCAACGGGCCGCAGAGCGTCGAGCAGAGGTCAGCGGCGAGCCTAATTCAGTTACAGCCGATAACTCACTCCCGCCACCGCCGCATTTCCCAGCTCTCCTGTCTCCCACAGGATACCGTAAATCGCTGGCGCGCACACACACACACAGCTTGCGTGATCGGAAAACACGCAGCTCTCTCTCGGCTCCCCGATCCATCCATCCGGCGCGACCTTGTTCTCATTTGTAGAGCCGTTGCGCTCCACCGGACGTGGAGCCACGAACGGGTCAGGACGACGGCTGGTTAAACGGAGCTGCCTCGATCGACGCTCACCTTGGGAGGCGGCGACGACGACGTCGGAGGTGGGGTGACCTTTAGAGATGCCACGCACGGCCTCTCTCGCGTTGACTAAGTGCCACGCAGAGTCATTAAAGAAGCCCGGCAATGCACGGCGCGGGTCTTCCCGTAGTCTACCCGCACGCGCTGAGGGAAAAACGACGGTGGTTTGAACGATTGCGTGCGCGGACTTTCGCCGAACGACGTCTGGGGAGAAACGGACGGAAGGCTAAGCCTCGTCGTAATGGCCGGTCGTGTAGGAGAGCGGTCGAAACGTCTTCGTTTCGCAAGGATGGCGGACCAGGAACTGTCGGTTGTTTGGGAGAACAACGGGGAGGTTTGCTGCGTGTAAAGGTTGCGCAATACATGCATCACTGGTGATGCGTTAACCTACGTTACTTCATACTCTTGTGTGCCTTTATGGCAGCGGTTTACCGTTATGTGAAGGTGCAAACAATGGTCGCAGTTCTTTAAGCACGAGTGGTGTCAGCACTGGAAATGAGGCATACGTGAAAAATGAAGCATACAGGATATTTGGCTCAATGGGGAATTCGCTTGTTTTGCGACGTGACATCAGGGGGACAAAAATTGGCACAAAGTTCGCACTGTTGTGCAGAATAAAAGCCACAGAAGCGGAGGTTGCAGATCCGCAAATATGCATGAGTATTTCCACTCTTCCTGCGCAAACCGTGCAGGAGCACTAGAAGCACGCTGTACAGATTTAACTTACAACCTGCGGGTAACGCCTTGTAGTTGCTGTTTATCACTTGGAGGCCCTCAATGTCTTCTTCCTGGCGACTGCTGCCGGCAGTGCTCCACCAGTTCCAGCCCTACTATTACGGTTAACATGTTAAGCTTGTCGACCTATCTTGTTAACAAGCTAAGTCGAAATACACATGTTTACTGCTGCTGCTAGTGTAGCACGACCTGCACATATTCTAGAAGACACCAACCCCACCCCAAACCACGTAAAAGTTCCCCACGACACGTCAGTACTGCAGGTTGTAAAGCAGAAGCAAGCCTGGGATTGAAGGGGTCGTGAATGCAAAATGCAAGTTTTCTTCCTTAAGAAGGCAGAACGACAGAGACAGAGAGAGATAGAGATAGAGATAGATAGATAGATAGATAGATAGATAGATAGATAGATAGATAGATAGATAGATAGATAGATAGATAGATAGATAGATAGATAGATAGATAGATAGATAGATAGAGAGATAGATAGAGATAGAGAGAGAGAGAGAGAGAGAGAGAGAGAGAGAGAGAGAGAGAGAGAGAGAGAGAGAGAGAATTTTATTGAAATGAAAAAACACAGAAAGGTCGACCTGATGGTAGTATATCTGGCCAGCTATTCTGTATGTGGGAAGGGAAGTGGAGGAGCTTACAGAAGAAGAATACAGAAGTTCTCGATAAGAATGATACAAATTTTATAGCAAACTTCAAACAAATATTCCACGTATTAAAAAAAATGAAGCAGTGGCGAAGGTCCTAATTCACTTTCGAGCGATGTCTCCTGGACGTCACAGAATCTTCTTTGTGCGATTGGCGGTCGCCGACAAAATCTGCTGCTAAGAAACGTCACTGGGCGATTGTAGTGGGGCCTTTAGTTTCGTATTATCATATCATTCGAACTTTTACGTGCAGTTAACCACGCTGATAACTATGGTTCCAGTGCTGGCCTCTTGTTCGTCACTGCTTCCCCTAATGCCTTAACTGCAGCTCGAAATTTCAAAGTTCTCAACTGTTTCCCTGCGTTTATTCGGCTAAATAAACACCTTTCTAGGCCTGAATAAAGGCGAGTGAGTTAGCCAAAGGCTAGTTCTTTCATATTGAACTGGGTTTATTTTGTCTTTATAGGCCCTTTACTTACCTTTTATGCACATGCAAGAATACATGAACCCAGAAAATTACTGCTAAACAAAAAAATTAACGCCGTTACACTCAAGTGAAAGCTGACGGAAGTGCAGAGCAGTGATTCGCCATAATGGGCTGTAGCACCGTTATCCCGCTCACTGCTACCACCCATTGCAATTCATATTTCCCGCCTCCGCAGTGATCGCGCACCCCCTGCGTGAAACAGCACCAGCGGGAGTTCTGTTCTCTTTGTGCCTGATTTTGCTCCCGCACGTGCCGGCGTTGCCCTGTGGCGTTTTTTCGCTTACTATCGCAAAAACCAACCCGACGAGCGTTCCGAACTAAATGAACACGGGTGCTGCCGGTTATTTACATATATTTTGCGTCAAATGTACCTGCACAATTTTTTTTTTGCGCTAAACAACGGGAAGATGTATGACAAGCGCCAGCGTTTCACGAGTTGCGAACGGTTATGACTCTTTAAACCGCTTGATTTTCGGAACCTACGACGGAACGCCGGGCTCTACTTGGGTCCGTTATCTCGCTGCGCCGCCCGATTCCGCAGTCGCTTGGCATCGAGCGTTGAAGCGAGCTACGACGACAAGGTGAGCCCCTAAAGTGTTCTGCACTTAAAACTCTGCATATCACTATCTTTAGAGCGAAACTCAGCACACTTTGCACGTGCCTGTAACTCCACTCCAACTTACTCATTCCGGTCACATTCCAGCGGCGTCGGCGTGGAACGCTGCGGTGACGTCATCCGGCCGCTGCATTGTTCTGTGGTGACGCGCTCAAAGAGCAATGACTGCCTGGCGTGTATGGATGGCTGCGATGAAGCGTGAATGCTTCAGGCCTTCGCTTGCACGAAGAAGGTCACTTCAGCCCTCCGCCTAGAGCGAACGAAACAATAATTGAGAACATTTGCATACCGTCGCAGCTCTAACCACAACCTAACACATAGCCATTGTGTAAGAACTCCGCGTCTCACTTCAACAACCAAAACAAGGCTTTGTGCCTGGAGAAATAATAGCCTGGAGAAATGTGCCTTGAGAAATATTAAAAGAAAGCTTATACCTTAGCTGCAACATGGGCAACGTTAAAGAGCGCAAAGGACTAAATCGCAACCTCTGACACAAAATTTCAACGCGCTCACACCACTGGCCAAGGTGGATGACATGTCAGGTCGGTTGGTGGTAATGACGGTATTATGGATATTGATGTTCCCGTTATTACGACGGCAATGAACGCTTTGTTCCTGCTAAATAAAAAAATGCTTGAATTTGCGGTCAAGAGCAAGAACGAACGGCTTATCAGGAGAAGGGAAGAACGTTTTGAGCAGTTTGAGTCATGTGCGCTAAATCGTTTTTCGCGAGACCAGTGCTGCTCATCTTGAACGGGCCGCAGGCTTTTGCAATTCCGCCTAATTGCCAGGGCATGGTGATAGACAGGCAGGAATGTTTTGAATGATTTTACATTTTTAATTGTACCTTTACACCACTTCCAGCCGATGAAATATCAAGAATTCGCTTTGCCACGAATTCTTAAGATCAAAAGCCGGTTCTCTGAACTGTTTTACCCAAATTTCCAGGCCCATGCAACTCGGAACAATTGCGATAAAGTTGTAGTTCTGCCAACTCATTAGTTTACTGATCTTATCTGTAAGCTCATGAGCGATTGATTGATTGTAAGGTTTAACGCGCCACGAACTTACAGATCGCGTAGGGAGCCGGATTATTTGAACTGGGGATTTTAACGTGCGCCGAAATTCGTACACACGGCGTTTTGCTTTTGCCTCCATCGGAAAATGGGCCGCCGCAATCAACCGCGTCGTGTCAGCAGCGCAACCTTAGTTTACTGAGCCGCCACGGCGGGTCAAGCTCATGAACGGTATCATGGTTCGTTGTAACTTTACTTCTTGCCTTGAATGGCTGAAAAGTATTGGTAATGAACTAATTGACACAACACTGGCGTAGTAAATGGATAACTCATAGCTCTTGTGTTAGTAGTTTGTCCTCAGTCGTACAAGACATTATAGCAAACAAAGCGAGAGTTCTGTGAAGGTAATCGAGAGCTCGTCTTTGAACCGGTCGACCGAAGAGAGGTACTCGTTATCTCATGTACACTTGCTTTAAGGCGAACTGAAGTGAGTGGCAAATATTTTTTTACTTGCATAATCACCCTAAATAAGTATTGACACGAACTTTCAAAGCTGAGATAACTATGTAAATAGCTTCCTTTGTATGTGAACATACCTTCCATTAAATTTCTACTCTGACCATTCCGTACGACATATTTTAAATCAGTGCGTCGAACCGAAAAAACCACCGGTTTGGTTACGATTCTGGTACAGGCGAAATCCTTTCGTTCCGGTTCAGTTCCGGTTCGACAAAATCACGTACGGAACCGGTTCGCGAACCAGTTCGGGAGCTTGAACTGGTTCGCAAACCGGTCCGATGAGTGTAATTATCACTGAAATTTAAAAAAAAAATTACTAGTTTGAAACGACAGTCAAATCAAAATACGAACAAAAATTCAAAATGCTGCTGTTCCCCAAGGGCACTGGCGCAATTGCAAAGCAAACTTTAAACAATTACGAGATATTAGAAAAACAGATGAAATGGCGACGATTTACCACCTACTCTCTCGCCCAGACTTTATGTTGTCCTAGCGACTATTCATAAAGCCACCGCCAAGAGATACGACGGTGGGATACATTTTCTGCCCTTTCCATTCTTGTTAAAACCGCAATCGTCGCTATGGAATCGCTCATCACGTTAACCTTGAAGCCTTAAATTTAGGCCTTGCGTACTGGCGCGTTCAAATACCAGCGCTTATTACCAATGGCGCACATTTTTATATTTGTAACAAAATAGAGAAATCCTACAACAGGCACACAAATACTACAATAAATTAGATTATTTGGTCACCCTGAATCATTTGTCAGCTGTCACCTTATCAAATGTGCTAGCCACACTTTTGTTTAAAGTTAGCTTTAGTTAACGCTCAGTCACTGCATTATTTCTCTGACCACTGCAATTCCCTTTGCGAAAGCTATACCGGATGTGTGCATCACAAGCAAAATGTCATCATACCGCCTGACCCCCGGCCATCGTTCCGTGTGCTACATGCGGAATCTTATAACAGATTATGCTGTTACAAATGAAGAAAATTTGACTGCGCGGAGCATGAGATGGGAGTTTTTTGGGTACACGCTCTTTAATTAATTCGTCCACACAGTACTCCCTCCGACGAGTAGCAGTAGAAGTAATTGTAGCAAGTTGAGCCGTCAGTACAAGTGCACCTTCGAAAAAAAGCACATCTGAAAGAGACAAAACCGCAAAACAAGCAGAAAAGATGATCACTGGGCGAATGGGACACGCTATTATCTGCTTTATTACTGTTTCTGCTTCCAAGACAAGGTCGAGGGCTGCAGTTTCTTACCAAGGGATTAAGTGCGCACCTAACAGTTTGCCCACTGATATATCTGTTGTTATTTGCATTCTGTAAAACAATGGAACTGTGTTCACTGTACTGTCCTCAAAAAATGACCACGGAACTCACTCCTTCGCATTGATGATACGTTTGACTGTGAAAGGCAGGGCAAGAAAAGTGTAGAGCAATATCCACGTTTTGGTGCTTTTTTTACTTATTCGGCTTTACTTACTTTTTGCGTAGCATTTTAAAACAACGTGATTCGTTTTTTTGTTATTGTTTTCCCGTGGTGAACCAACTTTAAAAAAAAACTGGCGCATTAGTGCTCCGTGCTATATCTCTGCTCCGAGGCGCACCTTATGTTGCAAGCCGGCAGACTTATTTTAACCAGCTGGTGATATTAAACGTGGATCAAAATCTTTATACACGGACGTTATCGATTTCCACCTACTTAAGAAAAACGGTCGTAGGGAAGGGAGATCGAGGCCCGTTGTGGTCATCAGCAAACGGCTTGGGCCACTGAGCAGCACCTGTGGTCACATTTGTGAAGTATTAACAATTTGAGGTGTCAGACCTTTTCAACAAATTATGAAATGCAAAAAGTTTGCATACATCGGGTCTGGGCTTTCGCTGGTGCGCAGTAGAGCACTCCTGCATCCTGATTGCTCCGATAAAATTGCAGCTAGGGAAGGGCAAAGTCGTTTTATATCCCCTGCAAGCTGCCGAGAATGAAGTTTCATTTTGTCAGCTTGCACTACGCTCGCGCTTCCAGCAGCAACAGACCATTGCTACATTGGTGCTTATTCATTTCCTCTGTTGTTACATATAGCGTGATAGTGTTCAATTGTCTGGAGGAAAAGTGCACGAGCGGGTACGAAGTTGATGGTACGTGTAAGAAAAAAAGGCCTGAATTGCATTGAGCGTAAAATACGAACGGGGGGGGGGGGGGGGGTCGAACCGTTTTGGCATGAACCGGTAACTGTTATGTCTTTTTTCGTTCGGGTTCGGGATCAGTTCCGGCAAAAATACCGGTTCAGTTCCAGTTTTCGGTTCGGCTCGGTTCCGGTTCGACCCCTGTTTTAAATCAATTGGAATCTTCGTACACATAAGAAAGCTCAGAACGGTATACCCCTTGAACTTCGGCTTCAGCATGACGCCATGCGCGCCTGGCCCCAAACTGTCGGCGTCAGGGCTGCCGTGACGTAGCCAAAGCGCTGGTTCCTGCTGGCGCGCTCTGTTTCGCCTTGTGCATCGTCAGTTTTGGGACTGACGCCATGGGGCACTGGCGTGTGCGACCGAGTGTGCGTCCAGACCTGTTGTTGTGCGACCAGTAATGTGACGCCATGAGCCCCTTCCTATCATGGCGGCCACCTTAATGTTCGTTTCATCGAAACTAAAAGGGACAGAGTAAACGAGGCTGTCAGCAATTATTTACGTTGCGATCGGCCATATAACCTGCCGTTTTCTGATTGATTGATTGTGGGGTTTAACGCGCCGACGCAACGCAGGCGATGAGGGGCGCCGTAGTGGAGGGCTCCGGATTAATTTTGACCACCTGGGGATCTTTATCGTGCGCCGAAATCTCGTACACACGGGCGTTTTTGCTTTTCGCCTCCATCAGAAAAGCGGCCGCCGCGGCCGGGAATCGAACCCGTGACCTCGTGCTCAGCAGCGCAACGCCTTAGCCACTGAGCCACCGCGGCGGGTCGTTTTCTATGATTAGTGGACTGGGTCGTTTTCTATGATTAGTTCTTATTTATAGTGTAATGTGCGTAGCCAATATCGTCAGTTCTTTAGACGAATTACCAGAAAATTTTACGAGAAATGTGCGTTGCTCTTCTCCTCACAATGTGCTTCTTGCCGATTTGGTGACGTTGAGTGTGACGTCTTACCAGAATGCTACCGCGAACGACTTGAGCGGGTAGCTGGCGCGGCTCAGCCTAGGCTGCGCGAAGGAGCAAGAAGTCGATAATATCCTAAAACAAGAAGAAATTGGAGTATTAGATCACAGGGATACCATCAAACTTCACTGCGAACGTCACTGAGTCTGCAGTTTACGAAGCACCGTCGTCATTATCATCTTGATCAGTTGTTCACATTCTCATGACTCATGACATTCTCATTCCTCACATTCTCATTCTCGTGATCACAACGATCGGGATCTTCATGACCATCATGCCCTCATGATCTCATCTCATCATCATGACCTCATGATCCCGCAGGTCATCCGACACACCGGCGGTGGTCATCCCGCTTTGGCTAACGTGTTTAAGGAACCTACTCTCTCCCTCCGTGAAACACAATTAAGCGTTGTGTACAAAATAATCTGGAGCGACAGGCAACCTACAAGTGCAAGTGAAACGTACACCCGATCTCGCAGTTCACAAAACAAAGGAACTGATTAAAGGATGAGCTCGTTCATTACCCGTATTGCTGATTGCTCTGGCCCTCCCATGCTGTTTACTTACCAATTCCTTCGAAAGAACTTTACCATCCCTTCTTTGAAAAGTTTGGAGAAGCGCGAACGCTTTCTGACATCAAAACTGCGTCAAAATTCTGTCCAAACCTTCGCTGAATGTGCGTTCGATAGATCGTCAGACCTTCAAAAACCCAAATCGCAAACGGAGAGTGAAACCATGCGGGGATTTTTTGCGCACCAAGTCAACACATCTACGGACGATCTAAATGTAAACCAATGCGTGGTTTATGCGGTAGAGCTATACCGTTGTATTCCTTTATGATCAGCGCGTGTATTGTGTTATCTCTAACCGTTACTTTAACGCGATTTCCAAGTAATCGTGTTGGCACAATGAGAGCCCGGTTTCACCTACGCACCGTGTGTTCAAAGACCTCATCAGAACTTTTCGGTTCGGCAAACGGTTTATGGGGAAATTGATTGGTTTTTAAAGAAGATAATCTTTCTTGGGCTACTTAAACCCAGAAATTTTGGTCTGTCTGTATGTCTGTCCGTCTGTCTGTCTGTGACTCCATTCAGCCACCCGGCCGAACTAAAACAATGCCTGCACAATAGTCTTATATAGTCACAGCTAGATGTGCCCGTCTAAGTCCAGTGTAATGTTCATACTTATCAACATTGTTGAAAGAGAACAACACATTACGCAAATATAAGACAACAAAGTAATACAGAAGTGATATTTGCAGCGTTCCTTTAAAAAAAAATCATACATGTTCGATTTGTGCGAGATTAAATACTTCATCAACTGCAGAAAAAAAAAATCCCTCCGCCGTCGCCTGCTGTCGCACGCGCGACTATAACTTCTTGCGGCATTTTAAGGAATCAACCGGAAACAGTTACGAAAGGTTCCACTAGATAGGTTCCACGTTCTGCTTGCAACGCACGTGGAGTAGGGAAACGTGGTTCTATAAACGTTGAAGTAAGGCGTCTCGATTCACGCGCGTCTTCGCCGTACGGCAGCGTTGGCATCGAGACACCCGGTTCGGAGCAGTGGAACGCGGGAATTTTTTTGACAGCACCCCATCCATCCAACTGAGAAAGCTTCGCTTTAAAATATTACCTCTATATAAGTATCACCGTACAATAGAACAGACACGGAGGAATGTGAATCGGGCTTTGCCGATTCTCTAAAATGGGAAGCCAGCCTTGATGTAAACACAGGCTACATGCCAACTAAAGGACAATCATTGCCGTCGCCACACGCTTGCGATACCAGGGCCATAGATGCAGGTCGTTGCATGCGCTGAGGACTTTTCACCCTTCAACATCGCTTTGATTTTAAGTCAATAATTTCATAAACACCTCACCGTTCGAAATAGATTGGGTGCACGATACACGAGGCGGAATGTTCCAGAAATAATATTATACAGCTCTATCTTGCTTGATGAGTGCACAACATGCGGGTTGTTTACGCACCCACACGTTGCTGACCCTTCACTAAGTATCCCATTTCGTCTAGCCGGCCATGGGGCTTTTCGGAATGAATGCAACTGGCTCATATCGGGATCGCGATCGGAGTCTTCGTGCCACTTGTGTCGAGGACGTGTCGCCAACCGGATGCCTGGAGAGCCAGTGAACATAACATCGACTCGACGCGTTAAATAATTGCGCAGCGAAATGCCTGCCTCCTCGGTGGATTGCGGGATATCTCTGCCCTTCTGGCCAGCATTCCAGTCATGTATAACCATGGGATGCGCTCGGCCCTGGCACGCCGGCCTACGCTGGCCGCCAACGAAGAAGTCGGCCTTGGCGTGTACAGCTACGGTGGAAGACGAGCCTGGGCGCATGCTACCGCGTTCCCGCAGCTTTAACCAGCTATCTCATTTGAAGCATCAAATACCTTTAGAAGTACTGAGACCGCTTCCAAATACTTTTGTGTGTGCGCATTTCTGGATGCCTTCAAACATCGATTAGGAAAATAAAATGTGGATATCCGTACCAGGGATGTGCTAAGGCACCGACAATTCCGAAACTGCAATTGCAATTACTCTGCCGCGATTGTGTGGTTTCACGTCTTACAAGTTGCTTTAAGTTTAACTAGATGTTATAAAACACAGCCCGCAGATGAATAAGTGGCCAGAGTCTCCGGAATTCGCTTCAACTGGAACCAGCAATGGTAAAAATACATATATTTGCTAGATGGAGATGTCCGCTGCGACGCGAATGACGCTGCATTAACCCCAATCCGATTCGGGAGATGGGTTTGAAGAGAGCCTTTTTCTATCCAACCACTTCTCATTAAATGTCTCCTGAAGCACAATTTCCATATCGAAGGTAATGCAAATCTGTACCCGGGGCCCACATGGTATCATGAGAAAGAACTTACCCCGTACTCTCTGTCTACTGATCTCAACATAGGTAATTAATTCAGCAGGGGGTTCCTCAACAAGAGATACGTATAACAACCTGCTGGGACCGCCAATTTGTCTGTTTGCTGCCAGCTTCCCTGCTTGCTTCCATCTTGGTGGAAAGATTCCCGCACTTTTCACCTTTCTCGTGGAAATGCCATTGGTCACCTTTATTACTATTCTTCAAGAATTGAACAGGTTCCTCCAGCCTTCCACGCACTTACAGTGTCAGTGTGTACAACCGCCACAGCCTTCTGTATGCGGCAGCTCGGCGCACTTTACACCACATCTTGCAGTTTGCAGTACAGGAATTCATCGTACTAGCTAACACACTTTAGCAGTGTGTTTCGTCTCCTATTTAGCTATCTCCTTGTTTTAATCTTCGCTTGTACGACGAATTCCTTAGTTATTAACCAACTCGCCCACCTTAGCGCTTTAGTTACAGTCCAGCTCAATGTCTACAACTGCTTAAAAATGATGCACAAGCAAGTCGCGTTATTTGCCGGAGTTTCATCGTCGGTGGCCTGCGGAAGGGTAGCATGCCTCTTAATGCCCTACAGAGAACCATTCGTTCGAGAGATTTTTCCCCCTCTTCTCTCCTTATGGATGTTTTTTTGCGGCTTCAGTGACGTCACTCGAGCTATATCGCCCTATTGGCTGGCTGCCTTGCAGTGGCAGTAATGATCAGCCTTCGGTAGGCACGTTAAATATACAATCCCAACAAGAGCAAGGCAGAAAAAGTTGCAGCAGCTGCCACAAGCAAATCGCAGCGTGCTGAAGTAAAAGCGCTTATCCTGGGGTTGCAGGGAACCTTTAATAATTCGCAAGGCAGCTAGCGTGCCGCGAGTAACATAACTATGTGCACTAACACATCATATGTAGACACACTGCGAAACAGCCACCAGACATTCTCATGTGCGCATCTCTTCTTTCCGCACCACCGTTCCAATAGGCGTTTTGATCCCGACCTCTTCGGCCCCATCACAGGGTCACTAACCTCCATCTGCTTGCACGGCCGGCAGTCAGGAAAGGGGACGTCCCCTATAGTTGCGTCAATACGGCACGCGAGTGCCCGCGTAAGCTCGCATACGTAACGAAGTCGGCGAGCATCGGCGGTGTGCGCTTCTTCGCAACTCCGTCGTCCTCCTGCGGAGTGGAGAAGGCCCAAGGCGCAGCCCGATTCAATTACGCCACTGGCCGCATGTCGTGCCTCGCTTTCCGCTCCCGTGGCCTCTAACGTGTCTTCTGTGTGTGCGCTGTGTTCGTGCTGTATGTGCAACAGCGCATGCGTGCACGAGCGGAAGAAGATCCGCTTGGCTGCGCGCCACCGCAGCCTCGGTGTTCCTGTGTGAACTGGACCGCGCGTGTGTGAATCTGGAAGCGCGAATATTTTTTTCGCGAATGCCGGTAAGTGGGTACACGCACGCGACAGCGGAGCAACCCGTTTCCGCGTCGGGTCAAGGGTGCATACGTGCGGGGAAATACGAAGAAAGAAGACACGTGGAAGCTTCTCGGAGGAACTGTACACACGGAAGAGCGGTGGATGTTTGGGAAGACAGCGTCGCTCAGCGGGTTGTCACACGCCTCCTCTGATTACTGTGGTTCGGGGGGGTTCTGTCGTATATTTAGGTAGCTGTGAATGTAGGTCGCATTGCGAGAAGTGCATACCTGAATTATAGAGTGTGCGGGAGGTGGGAATCTTCTGCAGTAAACGCTCTTGCATTGCGCGGCAAGCTGCACGTGTTATCTGCCTCGAAATATCTATAGACGACGCGTTAAAATACTGATTTAAATTCGGTATAAAACCGTCCTTGCACCGAAACAGGATTATTGGTTAGGACAATGTGAGTCGGATAAACCAAAACTCATTACCACATTTATTCCATGAATAATGGCCGTCGCCCGAAAAGGGCAAAGAGAGACTGTTTAATAATGATCGACGAACTTGCGAATAAAAAAAATTGGCTCCAATCCACACTGTGAAGGTAACTGGAAAGCAAAGCTGTAAACGACACCCACAACAATTGCCTATGCGACATCACTTGAATTTACACACGTGGCTCTACAAAGAGTGAAACTAGAGATTCTGCCTGCCATTACTTGGAATTCGCGGGGGCGACGTCCCGAACGCAGCAGGAGCGTCGGCCACAGCCCGGCTCGAGTGGCGGACGCCACCGCTGTGGCACTGCCGCGGGTCAGCAGAAAGAAAATGGAGAGGAGCGTATTTCGAAGGGTGGGACAGCGGAACTTACCGATCCTGATGTGCTAGCTCGGAGCTACACCACCGCGCGACAGAAGCGCAGACACCGAAACAATTCGGCATCTGAGCTTAGTGATTCCCATTTATACCGATTTAAACTAGTTAGTTTAATGAGTTTGAGAATTGCGAGAAAGCTGAGGGAACTTTACTGATCGCTATTTATCAGAACCAGTTGTTACGTTCGCCTTTGTAATACCTCTTAAAACAAAACCGAATCGGTAATCACCAATATAGACAGCGGAATCCGATTCGTGGCAAGCAGTGCGCAAAAGGTAGCGTTTCTCTAGCGGTCAGATGTCTGTAGGTTGTCTGTATATTTTGTTTTCCCGACCTGCAAGCCAATCGTTAACGTATCTTTTCCATACGACCACTTAATGCACCGTGTACGGGTAAACCACGAGGTGCTGTCGAACCAGAGAGAGAGAGAGAGAGAAGCTCTTTATTAAAGGAGGAAAGGCAGAGAGGTTTGCCAACATGGGTACGTCGACATGCTACTCTGCAGGAAGGGGAACGGGGAAAAGACAGATGAGTAGTAAAAAGAAGAGTAGTAGGTGAAAGAGGGAAAAAAAAGAGAGGGTCATATAAAGGGACATGCGGCGTAGCATAGGACTGACCGCTTAAGGGGGGCTATAAAGTCTCGGTGACGCCAATATCTTCAAGATACCCAAATAGAGCATCCAGGACTTTCCGTGAGATGACGGAGAATGCCATGGTCCAAGTAGCAGGCTCAGCGTAATTGGTCCAGGGTGAAGACATGTGATCCTTTGCTCTAACCGACTCCTTGCGTCAATGTAGGCGGAGCACTCTAGCAGGACATGCTCGACGGTTTCGGGGGGGCGCCACAGTTGTCGCAATGTGGGCTTGTACTTTGGCCTATGCGATTTGTAAGTAGGCATTAGTGAACGCCACATTAAGTCGCAGTCTATGAAACAGTGTTTCCCGCCGGCGAGGGTAGTCGTTTCTGGCAGCCTCAGTCTTATCTGTGGGTCAATTGAGTACAGAAAATCATGATGATGTTCCGGAAGGGTCCATAAGCGGTTTCTTTTCTGCTAGAGCTAGGGCCTTGGTCATAGCTGAGGCATCATTTTTGTAAAGAAAATCTTTCTTTTGTTTTTCATTTCTAGGCCCCCTGCGTGCAGCCTCATCTGCTCTCTGATTTCCTAGGACACCACAGTGTCCAGGGAGCCACTGAAAGGTTACGCGATGGCCAGCAGCGTAAGCGAGATGGTGCAGGTATTTTACTTCGCGCTGGATGTGGTCGTGGATGCTGAAGCAGCTAGCACGTCGGAGGCTTTGTACGGCGGCTTTCGAGTCTGTGAATATGGTCCAGTGTGTCAGGTGGCTGAGGAAGTATGTACCGATGGCTTCTTTAATTCCATAAAGTTCAGCTAGCGTGGACGAAGTCGCTCGCTCAAGCCGGCATGACAGTGATTTGTTAGCTGACGGAATAAAAACTCCAGAAGAACTGCGCTCAGATGTTGCCCGATCCATCTATAAAAATATGGGTCGTTGCGGAGTAAAATTTTTGAATATGGGCAAGTGTAACCTGAAGTAGGACAGTTTGGGGTATGCGCTTTTTTGAATCAATTCCAGGTATAGAATGTTTTATGGTTACAGGGGACAAAGTCCATGGCGGAAAACCAGTGGCATGGTCTGCGGTGCTTTGATTTGGCACGGAAAGCATCAATTGCCCTTATTGTTCGTCCAAAGCTTGAAGCGTCTTGATCCGCACTGCGAGCAGGGAAATGGGTTGTGGCATGTAGTCTGTACCTCAAGTAATTTCGTAGCGTCTCTTGAAGCCGCAACACATCCATGGGCAGGCAGCCAGCTTCTGCAAGGGTCCCACACATGACGAGCCTGCAGGGAGGCCAAGGCACTTCCTCAGACAGTTGTTCCTTGCCGCTTCCAGCTGTTTTCTGCTTGTCGGGGACAGTGTCTGCAGGACGGGCAGGCTATATCGCAAGATACCATCAACATATGCCTTGAAGAGGAGCACCGCAGAGCGACAATCACTGCCCCAGCGAGTGCCACAAAGATATCCAATAATTTGGGATGCTGCTAAAATTCGTGAGCGTAATCTTTGTACTTCTGGGGACCAGGAGAGGTTTCTGTCTATGACAATGCCAAGGTATCTTTGGGTGCGTACGTACTGCAGAGGCCGGCCACTGAGGATTAGAGGGTATAGGTCCATTCTCTTGCGGGTGAACGCCATTGCGACACTTTTTTTCGGAGGAAAGATGGAGTCCTCTCGGCGACAGGTATGCCGCTATTCTTGAAAGAGCCTTCTGCAGCTTCTGCTGTGTGATCCGACGCGATCTTGCAGCACTCCAAACACAGATATCATCCGCGTAGAGTGTGACTTTGACACCCCGGGGAAGAACGCGTTTAAGGTGAATAAGCGTAAGATTAAACAGCAGCGGGCTTAAAACTGCTCCTTGACGACGCGTCTATTTACGTCGTAGCATGGTCTGGGGCCTTCTTCTGTGCACATGAAAAGTTTCCGTCCGTCGAGATAGTTCGCAATCCATGCATATAGCCTCCCTCCTAAGCCGAGTGCAATAAGAGATGCTAGGATAGCATCATGGTAAACTGAGTCAAATGCTGACTTGACGTCTAAAAACACTGCAGTTGGGATATGGCCAGAATTTAGTTCTTCTTCTAAAGATGATACGAGTGCAATTATGTTGTCAATGGCCGATCGATTCTGTCGAAAGCCGTTCATTTCAGGGGGGTAAAGTTTCCTGGTTTCGACATACCAATTCATCCTTTTGAATATCATTTTTTCCATTAATTTTCCAATGCAACTGAGTAGGGCAATCGGCCGAAAAGAGTCATAACGTGTCGGTGGCTTTCCAGGCTTCAGAACGGAAGTAATCTTCGCTAGCTTCCAATCAGGAGGAACGATTCCATGCAGCCACGTAGCGTTATAGTACTCCAAGAGACGCAAGCGAGAGTGGTGTGATAAATGCGAAATAGCCTCATAAGTAATTTCATCGTAACCAGGAGAAGAGCGTTTTTTGACATCGGAAACAGCCGCATTAAGTTCTTGTATCGAGAACGGGTGATCTAACGCAGGCACAGCAGCTGGAGGGGGACGGAAATAATTGAGCTGTGGGCGCGTCCTTGCGGATGTGGTGGCGGACAGCAGCTTGCAATATTCTTCAGCGGCTTCTCTCTGAGAAATATCATTCAGCGCGCTGTCGAACCATTTAATCAAGCCGTGCGAAGGAAACACGCTATGGCTGCGAAGCAGTGCCAAAACTGGTCCAAAACAACAGCCGCTAAAGCGCAGGACAAAGCCGCCCCGCCGACGCCCCCGCCGGTAAGAGCAGCGCGCGGGGAACGCTGGGTAACCATTCGCCGCGCCATCTACACACTGCTCCGTGGGGGAAAACCACCCTCCCCCTTCCCAGCCCCGTTGAGAGTTTCTTGTCCACCACGCCACGAAAGAACCGTTGTCTGGTAGAAGTAGAAAGCTTTGCTTTAAAAAGAACGCTTAGCCTTCGCAGCAAGCGATTCAAACTCCTTTGCTGTTTCCAACGTACCTATTCCAAGCGCTCGCGCTGTTACACATGCAGTTTAGCCGAGCGAAATAAAAGTGTTTTGGTATTGTTAAGACGCTAAAGAGATATGTTAAACCAAGGTGAAGACGCCCGTTCCGTAAGTGTAATAATGGGTGTAAATGTATTGACCGAATCATGGATTTTGCACTTGAACAGAGACCCGTTAGCTTCGTTACCTGGTATCTTTATTCTTTTAATAGCGGCGCTGTGGTACAAGTCGCAATTTCACCGTTGCAGGAAAAAAACATCAAGAAAACGTCGAGGCTCGTGCGCACGTGCACGCCGCGCGGTGACGGCCGAGCGTCATCGGTACGCGCAGTTGCTTTATAGCAAGAAAAAACAAAACATCTGGCAAAAACTCCCAGGAGCGAGAAAATGGCGAGCTCTCCTGAGCACGTGCCTCGCGGCGACCGTCGAGTCCCCAGCTCACCCGCCGCGGTGGCTCAGTGGCTAAGGTGTTGCGCTGCTGAGCACGAGGTCGCGGGTTCGATTCCCGGCCGCGGCGGCCGCTTTTCTGATGGAGGCGAAAAGCAAAAACGCCCGTGTGTACGAGATTTCGGCGCACGTTAAAGATCCCCAGGTGGTCAAAATTAATCCGGAGCCCTCCACTACGGCACGCCTCATCGCCTGCGTTGCGTCGGCGCGTTAAACCCTACAATCAATCAAATCAATCGAGTCCCCAGCTCGCGCAGTGGCTTTGGAAAAAAAAAAAGAAAGATAAAAAATTCCCCCGCATTTCCCCGAGGGGGAGAATGTGAAAGTGCGAATGCACGGTTGTCGGCCCGCTTGCGGCGCTTGCGCTCGGCCCCCGCAGCCCACCGCCTCGCCGCCTTCTCTTCCATCTCTTCCATCGGGTTTGTAGTATCACGTGTACACCACGCAGTTATCAAGCGCTATAACGCCGCTGAGTCGCCAACGCACGCCGCTGACGACGTAGTTTGAATGCGGTTAAAGATATAAGGCGCCGTCACTAACACTGATATCACCGTCGCGTCCGTGGCTTGGTCGGTAGAGGCGTCGCGCTGCGGCCGCAAAGTCCTCGGATCGAAACCTGGCGCCGGATGCTGTTTCTTGTTTAAATATAGAGGAGCACTGCGGACGCCGCCGCCGCCACCGCCGCCGGCGGTGGATGGTTTGGGGTCGCTGATAAAGTGCATTCGCACTTAAAAGAAACCTCCAGCGCTATCGCGAAGCGCTACCTCGCATGTAAAAAAATGTCCAGGGCTAATGCTAAAGATGAACAAACACCCTCCTTTAGAGAAGTCACCGCTGCCACCGCATTCTCTAGAGACGCCATTGTGGATAATTGGAGACAAGGCTACGAGTGCGCCACTCCTTCCCGAGACGACTCGCACATCCCGCCACCGCTGCCTCGAGTCGATGACGAAGAGCTGGCGGAAGGCTACACTGCTGAGGCTCAATTTGCATCCACCACTTGCCCGAAAGGAGACGACGACCTCTTCGATGCATATGACGACAGTTACATTACCGAAACTATGCAAATAAACAATGATACTGAAACTTCACAATGTGTCCGGCAATGCTCACCTACAACAGCACCGCCATTCGTCCTGCGCGTCAGTGCAAGCTTCGCTGGATGTTTTTGGTTACGCTCAATTTTTGTCTGACTTAGACATCCTTTTCAAACATCCTACTCAGCTTCTGCCAGCGTGGTTACGCCTTTCCGGCGTCTCTGTTTATAACGTTGCGGAGATAACCATCAAACTGTAATACCTACTGCGCACTATGCGAAAACCGAGCGTTCCAACTGCCGAGGCGATTTTTAATTCGAGGACATTTTATCTGGAGCGATTCTGCGGTAAATAAAAAAAATAAACCATTTTTATTCAGAAGCACTCAACCATGCCCAACGGTCTACGGTTGTACTGTGTATTGCGTGATGATTACCTTACGCGGCTTGCTGTTGGGTAGAAAACCAGGTTTTTGTTATGATTAGTCCGAGGAACAACGGCTCTCAATTCTCGAACGTTCACCCCTCGGCGAAATTATTTCCCTTGGTTGCCGACTAATTTATGAAAAAAAAAATGAACCATTTTTATTCAGAAGCAATGAACCATGCCCAACGGTCCTATGATTGTACTGTGTATTGCGTGATGATTAACTTACGCGGCTTGCTGCTGGGTAGAAAACCAGGTTTTTGTTTTGATTAGTCTCAGGAACAACCTCTCTCAATTTTTGAACGTTCACCCGCCGGCGAAATTATTTCCCTTCGTTGCCGACTAATTAGCCGCAGGCATCAACAGTAAGCACTACCGGGGTCTACATCTCGTGGACACCGGACATTCTTCTTGTTTCAGAATAATTTGCAATTCGTTTATTGTATGAGGAATAAATTGTGCTAGCCGGATTATTTTTAGAATTCCCCGAGCCCCTTTTCAAAGCTGTGGAAGTGCGTGAGTGGGTATAAAAAAAATTAGCATTGAACAAGTCCGCACGCAGCACCGGCCCTTTACGCACCACTGCGCACAGACGGAAGAGGGCGCAATATAAGTGGACAAAAAATGGTGCAGCCGGACTGTTCGGAGACTCCACGGCCTGCGCGCCGACTTTTCATTTCCAGGAAGTGGCCTTGTGACCGCGCTGTCTGTGACGTCACAGTCCTGTCTCACTCCAGACGTCGACGAGCGCACGCGTCTCTCTCTACAGTTCCGTTTTCTTGCGCGTTGTGTGCATGTATGAACTCATTTCGCCTTCCTCAAAGTTCAGCGATTCAACGACTTTGCTTTCAGTCCATATTCGAGGAATTTTTTTATATACGTTGTGTCCATTGTGCGTGTCACAGAAACGCAGCAATTTTATTAAGGCCTATTTTGACTGAGAAGCAGTATACCTGTATACCATCCAAGCAAGTTTTCGTGGCGATGTATGCAGAAAACTATCATCACTAAGAAGGCGGCACATACCTACCCAGGGGGACTAGTGCCATACCGGTAAATATAACGGTTGCCTAAGCTACTCCGAGTGCAAAAGTACCCAACGGCATTGATATCACGTAGTGACGTCCCTCCACTTTTTTTTTTTTCATAAGTCAACTTATTAAACACATCTCTTAAACAATACAAAAATATTTGGACCGATAGCCGAAGGCTAGTGTCGGTCCAAAGCATAAATGCATTATTGAATAGCAAAACAAGGCACGGCGCAGAAAAGAAAAATACAGGGCATACGTAATCAGAGAAACACTTCACAGGTTCTTTAGACAAGAAAAAACATTTTTAGACCAGAAAAACAAGGCATACGTAATCAGATAAAACTATACAGGTTGATTACACAAGAAGACCATTTTACAGGTAAACTTAAAATTTCTTGCAAGTTTAGTTTCGATTGTTAGGACATTCCAGATTTTCGCACCAAAGAACTCAATTAACCTTTCACCATAGACATTTTTACAAATCGGGAGGTTGAAATTACCATTTGTAGCTTGTCTAGTGTTACGAACGGGTAAAGAAAACAAAGTTAAGGGCAGGGGATAGTTACAATTTATTATGGTGTTGACTACAAGGGCAATTTTGTAATCACGGAGAGATATGAAAGAAAGCACTCTAAGTTCATTGAATAATCTGTTGCTCGGGTGATCGAATGGAGAATATGTTATTATTCTTAACGCTCGCTTTTGTAATCGCTGCAGTGAGTTAAATAGGTCGCGTAGGTAACACCCCACGATTCACTACAGTAGCATAAATGACAGTGTAGTAACGAGAAGTACAGGCAGCGGAGAATATTAAGTGGAAAGTGTTGACGGGCCTTTAGTAGTGTGTAGCAACCAAAGCAAGCTTCTTACATACGCTATCAATTTGTTCCATCCAGTGTAAGTGTTGGTCAAAATAATTCCTAAGTATTTGATGGAAGACACACTTTGAATTAACCGATTCTCAATGGATAAATTAAAAGTGTCATAATTAAGGTGTTTGGACCTTGAGTGAAAAATTATATGTTTCGATTTATCAGTATTTATAGTCAATTTGTTATGTAGAAACCACTCCGAAAGGTTTTGCAAATCAGCCATTATACCACTTCGAAGAGATGGAAGGGCGTCACCAGCTGCGACTAACACGGTGTCGTCTGCGTACATTAAAACTTCAGAAAAGAAACGGACTGGGGAAGATCATTTATGTAAATTGAGAATAAAATAGGCCCCAGCACAGAGCCTTGAGGTACTCCGCAAGTAATGGTGTTATAAGTGGAATGACAATTACCAATTACTACTTTTTGTTGACGAGAGGATAAATAGCTTTGAAAAAACTGTTTTGAGTCATTAACGATTCCATAAGTTTCCAACTTCTTCAACAACACAGTATGAGAAACCGTATCAAATGCTTTCTTAATATCTAAAAGACTCCTATTGCGATTTTGTTTCATGAAAGGCGGAATTAATAATTTGAGATAGGTTTAGAACTGCTGTAGATGTAGACCTATGTGGAACAAAACCATGCTGTTGAGGACAAATTATACGGTTGGCATGAAGAAACAGATTTAGTTGTACTGCAATTAGTTTTTCAAAAAGGGTGTTAATTATGCTTAGTATAGATATCGGCCGGTAGCTACAAGGATCATTTGGATCCCCTGATTTAAACACCGGTACGACCTTCGCTAGTTTCAGTATGTGAGGATAAGAGTGAGATTCAAGTGCATGGTTAAAAATGTGACACAATGGAGTGCAAAGTATCTCGATGTTATATTTCAAAACCTTCGTATGTATGCCGTCATGGCCGATTGCTTTGTTAATCGGTAATGTACTTACAACTGACAAAATTTCATCTTCTCTAATGGCACGAAAATGAAAGTCGTTATGGACCTTTCTTGGCAAACATGAATTTGTGAGCGTGGATGGAAACTTGCTACTAAGGCTATTACCAATATTGGTGAAGTAACTGTTGAAATTATTGGCGACTTCTACAGTGACGTCATCGGGAAAAATACGTTTCACTTGACCTATACCAGTTACGTCTTTTATAGTTTTCCACAGCAGTTTAGAATTGCCCTTTTGCTCATTGATTAGGTTCGTGTAATACTGCTTTTTTTGCTTTCCTCATCATCGCAACCGAAATATTTCTGTAATATTTGAATTGGCTATGATAATATGTGTTTGTTTTATCACGCTTCCATCTACGAAAACAGGTGTCTTTTTTCTTCAGTATTGATAATATGTCCTTAGTTACCCAGGGGCATATGGCATGATTGTATTGACGACGCGAGCATTCCCGCGTGGATTTATTTACTACGTTCTGAATACAGCGGATGAAATTCTCACATTCTATGTCAACGTCATCTATGTCAACTTTCATATCTAGAAGGGGAGACCAGTATTGCAACTTTGTAAATGAATTCCAGGCTACATTGGGTAGAGCACGAAAAGTAAAAACGCCAGAAGAACAGCCAGAAGAAGAAGCAGAATATAAAGCAGTCGCGAATGTCATTGTGCAGCAATAGAGAGTGTGGTTAAGTGCATCTCACTTGCTTCTGGTTTCACTCTATGCAGAGCCATATGTAAAAATTGAAATGACGTCGCATGGGTAATCGCTGCGGGTGTTGTTTACAGCTTCGCAGTCCAACCACCTCCAGGATTGGAGCCGCATTCTTTTCCAAAAAACTCTTGTCTTTTCTATTTGTTTTGTATGTATGCTTGTATGTGCGACATCTGCGCATGTCTGTACATAAGTGAATGTAGACTGACGTTTAGGGGCACTCGTAATAGAATTATTCCCCGAGGGTTGGCCTGGCGCTAATTATCGACTCAGCAATCCAGCTTCAAAAGACGTTGACGCGGCCTCCCCGCACGGCTGACCCAGCCCTTAAACCACAGTCTGTGTGTTGTGTACGCGGGTTTGTGCGCTCACGCACGTACGTAAGAAAGGCGTACGCCTGGGGCGTGCGTGAATGCCTGCGTGCGTGTCCTTCTTGACAAACGTCGTCACCCTTTGGCTCTAAGGTCAGCAGGGGCATGAGCATGATGCAGGCGCTGCTCCAGTCCCTCGGAGCAACAAAGAATGAATAAAAACGCCTTTAAGAACTGCTTTGCAAGAGCAAGCAAGTTGCTTCACACCTGTTGGAACGTGCGAAACATGTGGGCTGATACCAAAGCAACCAGAATCGACAGCGTATGCCTCAGCGGAGAGTCAGCCGCCGGGCGAGCTCGAGGAACATTAAAATGCGATCCTCAAGTGGTTCGTAACGAAAGGTACACTCGCTAAATGTGTCCGGGGATTGCGAGACACGCAGGAGACGGTGTAAATTTCATTAAACAAAACACTTTTCTGGCTCCAGATGCTCCTTTTGCGCATGCAGCGCTTCAGTTCCAGTTGAGTTCAGTTCCCGCTGTCCTTGCTTAAGAGGCTAAGGTGTTCTGGTACTTAACCAAACATTGTCGCCTTCAGACACAGACCCTACCCCCCACCCCACCCCGATCTTTCCAGGGAACAACAACTACCCTACGGCTCATACAATCCTACTCCTTCCCACACCCGATGCGTCTTCACCTAATCCACCCGAATCGCTACGACGCTGAATTTAAATTTTGCTCAGAGGTGGGAACCCTCTGCCGTATAATCGGGGTGCGTGACTATAGCCCTGAGCACCCTCCTCTCTTCCCGTCAACTTAAGCGTTGGATACGGGGACCCCAGTACCGGTCTCTTCTTGGCTTTCTGCGTGCAACTGGTGAAATGTTGTACCTATAAACCTCCCTGTTATGCCGTAGGGCAATCTGTCGCATTAAAAAAAAATACTACCCAACAAGAGCAATGGGAGATGTTGCTGTTCAGCCCCTCTCTGCTATGCTGGCGGACAGAGCACAAGGGGCGCGGACTACATATGGGCTCCAGTGAAGAAGGAACCACTCCCGTGGCTACCCTCTGGCTTGTTCAGAAGTCTCAATAGAAGTAGTTCCTCCACCTCCTCCTCTTGCACTTCAGAGATGAGGTGGTCAGCGAGCCATCCAAGCGCTCAATAGTGCGAAAAAGGTTCAATTCAATTCAGTTCACTTTATTCACCAGATAGTAATGGAGTGGGGGAGGGGTACCTCTGCGTCCCCATGTTATACGGAACAGGGTGGCCCGTATGGGGCAATATCCCATGTAGACTAAGATTGGGTTGGGAGCGTGAGGTGAGGAGTGCTCTACGTACACAGTGTGCTCATTTGCACACAGTTTAAAGTGGTGCCTCCTCCTTTGGCAAAATAGCAAAGCAGGGGGGTGAGGATGAGTAGTGAATTGCGTGAGGAGCGCTAATCGCGGCGTAGGATATTTCACGGTAGGTCGTAGCGCTTCATATATACGTGTCGATGTCCCCTTAACAAAATACGTGGTATAAGTGGACGGGCAGTTGCGCGAGCCTTATCATTCCCTTCCAAAGACGCATGTCCATGGGTCCAGATGATCTGAATCTCTGGGAGCCGGTCAATAGTCATGAAGTTGCGAGTGCGGGTCGGAATATTCAAATACACGGGATAAACGTAGTTTCCCAGATCGCACACGGTTTACACTGCAACCCGTAGCTGACACGCCAAAAGTAAACTTCGTAAAGCCCTACCAGACGCATAACTACTATTTGACAGTTGGTCATCTTCACCAAGGAGAAAGAGTGTAGCACGGCCTGGCGCAAGAACGAAGGGCTTCTTCTTGACGATTCACAAAACGCATCCTCCGGCTCCCGAAACGTCGTTTTATTTCCACGACCAGCTACTCGGCCACGCAGTTTCGAATTTACGATTGGCCACAAAAGCCGGCCACAAAGCCACTTCTTCCTTTCCTCATTGTCAGTGCGCGATGCCAAACACTTTTGCTTTCGTTTCGTGCCTCCACGTTCTGTCGTCGCCATCACCGTCCTTGTGTGTGCTTGCAGAAAGCGGGCCCTTCTGCTGCTCTCAATCGCGTCGGCTGTCCCGGTTCTCCTTTTTCTCTCTCTCCACGACGACTTTCGTGCGCGACGAAGAGCAGCCCCGGAGCTCGTTAGGCAACCCCGACGACGGCGACATTTCTCCCCGCGAAAGTTGGGCCAGTGTCGGTATGTGCTCCGCTTCCTAAACCTCGCCCCACTTTTCCGCACAAAGAACGCAACACAGGTAGAGTTGAAACAAAAAGTGCAAGGAAAAAAAGTAGAGATAAAGGTGAGAAGTAAAGAAAGCGATGGCAGATAGACGAAGCTCCCGTCCTTTGTCATTCTTCCTCGGGTAGGAGGGGAAGGCGCGCACAGGTGACGTTTCGGCCCGCGGTAGCGTGGCTCCGAGAAGAGCCCGTAAACACTTTCGGGGTTCGTCCACAAACGCCGAGAAGAAGCGACTGACCGTGAGAAGTGAAAAAAAAAAAACGAAAAAAAGGGACAAAGCGTCTTTCTTCGAAGCGTGCGTGTCGGCGGGGACGCTGCTTTTGTCGCGTTGTCGTTGCCGGAGCGCCCGACCCGCGGGGAGCTGTCCTTTTGTCCTGGATGCGCGGCAGACGCGGAGTAGCGAGCCTCCGACCCCACAAAAAGCGAGAAAGAAGTACTGAAAGGGTAGACAAACAAGGAAGGCACTAAGCAAGCAGGTGAAAGAAGAGAGAGCTTAGACCGCTTCCCCACACACGGGCTGCCCTCCTGCGCCCGTAATGACCAAAAATGAGCGCGATAAGCCTAATCGTACGCTTTATCTCTGCTCAGAAAGGAATCGTAATCGCTTTGCCGCTCTGTCCTCGACTTATTTTCGGCGATTTCTAAAAACCACACATTCTATCTCTTCCTTACGTTTATGTCACAAGTGTTGTCCCGATACTACCATCTGGACCCTCCAGCCCCTCAAAAAGGGGAAAAAAAGGTATGGCGGGCCGCCCTTTCAGTTTGGCCATATGAGCAGCTGCGGTGACAGAAAAGTGTTGTCGCCAGGGAGCCGCACCACCCTGCGCTGATGCCGCAGTTGCCATGATTTTTTGTAGCGTGAGCTACACTGGCCGAGGCTGAGCAGTGTCGCGTGGCTCCTGGAGAGCCGTGCTGCGCAAGCGCGGCACGTGGCGGCCCAGTCCACTTGATGATCATGCGAGGAGTGACCGGGGGTGGAACCGATGGCTCGTGCATCGCAGCAACACCGGCGTGCGGCTGTGAAGCAAGCTTAGCTCTGGGGTGATTGGTGACGCTGCGCCGGAGCCGCTTGATAAATATACATGTGTCACATATTGCGTATACCGTATGTGCGTCATCGAAGCAGCTGTAACCATGATAATCAAGCTAATCCTACACTGTCAGGAAAGCTAAGAATAACCAGCTCAACCTTAACTCACGCTACGTATATCCGGCATAGCCGAGCTAAGCCACTGCTAATTTTTGCGGGAGGAATCTTCAGCATTGGATGTTTGACCATTTCGCACACCGGGATTTATACATTGATGCATGCCGCCGCAAGAAAACGAAGGCGAGAGAAGAAACGCGCGCCGCAACACAATGCACCCTCGAACTAGTGTTAGTAAAAAAAAAATGACGCTGCTTAGTGCTGAACAGTGAAGTTCGGCGCGGTTTTGTTGTACATGTTTCTTCCGTGGTCCTCGTTTTCTTGCGGCGTAGTTGTGCTCCACTACATCGAACCTTTGATGTATGAGATTGTGAGAGCCTCAAGATGACGGGTGACAGACAGGCTTCTGCTCCCCAACAACCGCCGCGCACCCCTGTTCCTCGTATGACACTCACCCCCTGTTGAGGTTTTGAAACACCTATAAAAACATGAAGTGACATGCTGCAGCTTATAACTTTTTTAACCTCAAGTTGATACTCGGTATCGCTATGTGGCGAAGAACAGGAGCAATCCACCTTGCCAAAGGCGAACCCAATTGTTCAATCCACCCGGATTTTTTCTTGTGCTAATGCTGAAAAGATGCAGTGATTCCGGAACACACTGGTGTACGAAGGACCCATTTTCACTTGGGGCAGAATAAATCACATTTTTGTATAATATCTTTTGAACATGAGGGAAATGAACGGCCTGTCCTATTTCACGTTTCACGACGCTCAAGTGCCCATCGATAAGGCTCACGCTAGCTTAAGCCACTAGTTATAAATACAGCTTACTTTGTGCTTGGCGCATATCATTACGGAATGTAATTCATGCCTGCTATGGCAAACAAAGTTTGTTTTTACGAGCATCCAAGCCCTCTTCCATAGCAACGTTGACTTTGCTTGCTGTGTATACCCTTCACTTTTGCGCAGCGATGAAGGCCATAGCGTACAACTGTTGAAAGATTATGCTGCTGTGCCAGTTCCATTTCCTCCGAATTTCGCCCCACCACAGCAGATCAGCGGCTATAAAAAATAGCTCTAAAGATCAAAATTACTCTGCAGCCATCCTCCTATATGTGGCGTGAATCCTAGCCCGGTTGTAACTCCGGCCCGTTAAACCCCATTTGATTCTTATGAGGACCGCTCTTTAACGGCGAAGCTGTTTAGCACATCGTAATTGTTCGTGCCCGCTGTTAAAAATACCAAAAAACGGCCGAGCGCTCGCACGTGAGCGCGGGCCTCGCAGCGATCGCCCGGCAGGTGACAAAACCAAGAAAATGCCTAGCACTCGTGCGTACGTGCTTCCCCCGACGACCACCCAGCGTCCCCTGCGCGTTTTTGTCAAGTCATGCAGAACCACTTAGGCAGATTGGCCAAGATTGCGGCGACCACAGGGCAGTTAAAAAAGACTTTGAAAATGCCGAGCGCTCGTGTGTGCATGCCTCCCCCGATGACCACCCAGCGTCCCCTGCGCACGTTTGTCAAGCCAAGCATACTCACTTTGGGAGATTGGCAACGATTGGCCAAAAAATTCCAGCGTTCGCCGTAGTCGTGGAAACACTTGCTCGAAACGAGAAAGACATGGCATAGAGTACGCCCCTCCAAGGTGATGTGTAATTATCACTTTTTTTTTTGCGATGTAATTATCACTTCCAAAAAAATGACAGAAAATCACACTAATACCAACAATAATCGAATAAAGGCCGTTGCGGCAGCGAAAAAGAAACAAGTCGGCCACAATCGTGGACTCATTACCTTCGTGATGGTCCGGAAGGTTGCGTACAGCTTCGCTACCTTAACGTTTTACGCGTTAGTGGGAACTTCCTTCCTTTTTTTTTTAAACAAAACTTCTTCACTCTTTCGACGAATCATACAGATACACCTATCTCGTAGCGGAAGTTTCTCCGGCTTTAATCTTTTAAATAGAGGCTCCATCGCCCAAAGGGCCAGGCCGACCAGTGCTTCACCACAGTCTCGCATTGGCCTCATTTGGAAACAGGAACCTGAATAACATCAAAAATCTGCGAAGTCTTCCTATAGCTCTCTTTGCCAGGAGTACCGTAAGGGCTGAATAAACACAGCGCGCACACTCGCATCGGGGATTCGCTGCTCCAGGCCGAACGTGATAAGAAGCAAGATGAACGCTGAAACCGGCTTCGAGGATTCGTCTCGAACGGTGTTCACTCATCGGGACAGGTTTTCTGACCAGCTGTGTAGAAATAGCGGTGCCCCTAGACGACCCTGAAGGGGTTCGCCGCCTATTTATCGAAACCTCGACGAAAAACGGCACTAACGATCAGACCACGTCGTGAGGCTTCTTTTTTTCGGGAATACTCGAGTTGTATGGGTGACGCTGAGGCAGTTTCTCGGTGAAGCTGCTACCCTGTCAAAGCGATGAGCTAACGGTGTAACATTGTAGCTGGACTTTACAGCTGTGTACAGACGTTTGTAGCCGTATACCGCCATACGTAAATATATTGAGTGATTCGCCGCGCTCGGTTTGCGTTAACGTTACCGTTTTTCAAGCTGCGACATTTTTTAGTCCACAGCGATTAACAGGGGTGTGCCGCATTGTTACAAAGGCGAGCAGTGCTACACCGCACAAAATGGTGCTTTTGTTTTGCATCCGTTCATTTTTTCATTATTCCACGCGATCACGCCATGATAGCGCGCTATCAACTGGTCGACACTCGGCCGATTTTACTATGTTTAAAACTTTCAGCCTCGCTGTGCATCATTTTTAGCGGCAACGATTGGAGTAATTTGTTTTTGTTTTTTCTGTCAAGGCCTTTTCTGTCCAAAGGGCTTACAAGGAACCGAAACGGCAGTCTTACACGCTTTTGGTGTTGTTGCTGATGATGGGGGTGATGATGCTGATGATGATGATTGCGACGACGACTAGGGTAAGGAAGAAGAAGAAGAAAAATAGGATGATGATGATGGCTGTGGTGGTGGTGGTGGTGGTGGTGGTGGTGGAGTGGTATACCAATTTTTAATATTTTTTGGGTGGCTCGTGAACGTCCTAGGGTAAGCGGATGAAACGAAAAAAAATTGATCGTCATCCCGCCCTGCGAAAGTGGCTGTCGAGCAAAGCTCTTCTAAACCACAACAAATGGTGATGGAGGAGGGTACGAAATGTTTGTCGTCATCTCGACGGGCTTCTCGCTTGCGCTCGGCTAGTGTCACTAGATAAGGGTACAGAGTACCGGGACTCTTTTCTCCTATTGTTCCGTGCCGTCGCCATGATCATTCGTCCGTTCGCATTACGTGACATTTGTTTACACTGTAACGGTTCATGGTCGCTGACAATTTGTTGTTTATGCGTTTTAGTCGGCCAACTCTAGTAGGCTTAGGTTGTCCCCCTTAAGCCACCAAATGAGCTGCCATTTTCCCATAGGCGAAAAGCGTTTTTATTTATTTTAAGAATACACAGGTAAGTACCATCGTTGTTTCCGATATCAAACAAAATAGACCACAAAATGCAACCTGCGCGGCAAGTTCGAGCGCGAACAGAGCGGCGGTTCGCTCAGGAAAAATTTTTAAAGGAGTACTGACACGAAATTTCAAAGCTGAGATAACTATGTAAAACGCTTCCTTTTTATCAGGAGATATCTCCCAGCAAGTTTGAACAGCAACCGTTCAGCGAAACATATTTAAAATTCATTTTAATCTTCGCCCGCAAGAGAAAGCCCAGAGCGGGCCGACGGGACATCATCTGCTACGTGCCCCAAACTGCCGACGTCGGGGCTCCCGTGACGAAGCCGACGCGCTGGCTGTGGTTGGCGCGCGCTGCTCGGGCGTGTGTACACGTCATGGTTTTGGGACTGACGTCATGCTGCCCGGGCCTGTGGGGACGGCGAAGACCTCGGCCGGTCTGGGCGCGCGCGCTTCCAGAGAGGCAGCGATACGGCAAGAATGGTGACGTCATGTCATACATGCTGTCATGGCGGCCGCTCGGCGTTTTTTTGTCGAAACCGAAACTGGCACGAATAAACGACGCCGTAAATGAATGTTTACGCTGCGCTCGACCGTCTAATCTGTCATTCTATGATTAGTGGGCTGGTAGGCACGCATAGCAGTGAAAAAAACGTAACATAAAAATTTCGTGTCAGTACTCCTTTAAAGTGTTCCAATTATCGTCGCAACACCCTGTAGTACCGTGTTCACCCACATTATAAGCTCCTTTACCGCACAAGCAACTTCGTGCGTGCCTTGAGCGGCATTTTCGAGAGCGCTTAGAAGCGGTCGCTCGAGCTCCCGACACCACTTCGCTGCCGAAGCTGACGCCATGTTGCCGCCGCCGGCCGCAGCCAGCGCAGCGTGCGGGTGGTTACCATTTCAGCAGCCGAAGTAGGTCCAAAGATGCGGCGAATGCTGGGTCCCGCGTAGCCTGACCCATGCGCCCGGCGTATTGGGCAAGAACTGCACTATTTAGTGAAACTAGTCCTGCCTAGCCTTCAAAGATAATCTGCAAGCATAATCTCTACCAGGAACACATGGTGGCGGAGGTCGCAGTGTTCACAGTTGTTTTATCATTCATAATGCTGTTTTGAAGCTTGTTTTGTGGTTTCCCTTAAAAACTTCTGAGTTCTATGCTGTATGCCTGATTAGCCTGGCGCATGCGCTCGGTGTCTTGGGAAAGAACTGCTATATTTAGTGACACTAGTTCTGCTAGCTTTCAAAGATAATCTGCCAGCATAATCTCTAACAGGAACACATGGTGTGAGGGTCCCGCAACGTGGTTTCGATGCTTGTTTTGTCGTTTCTTTAAACGAATTCTGAGCTCTATGCTGTATGCCTGATTAGCATGCGCTCGGCGTCTTGGGCCTTGGTGCCTTGGCGTTTTTGCCCACGGCGAAGGAACCATTGGGGGTATATGTATAAAGCTTTGTTGTAAATTGGTCTCAAAAGAGTCGCACTGCTGGGGCTCCCTTGCCGTGGTAGAGCAGCTGTAGCACACGAGGGAAACATTTCGCAGGTACAGTCGATTCCCGTTAATAGGAAGTACACGGGGACCACAAGAAACATCGAATTAACCAAACTTTAAATTAAACAAAAGACACAATAACAGCTTTGTTATTAGTCCGCAACACTTCTCCCTTCTTGATTTCGTTCAGAATCTCCACTGCCGTCACCACGTCGAGCGCACGTCACGGGTTTCCATGATGGTTGAGACATAAAATCGAAGACTGAAGCGTCCCGCACACAAAGCGCTTACACGGCGCTGGGTGCAACAAGAAAAACTATGAGAACTTCAAAAGAGAGAGATGCATACGCTGGCGCGAGTCTGAACTGGTTTCCCGCTTTATCAACTGTACGCTGCGTCAGTTGCGATGGCGCTGACATCAGTACAGAACCTGGCGCTGTTTTTGCGGTTGAAAACTTTGTATTTTATAGAAAAAGTATGGTCGCCTGGATGGTTTTTATTCGAAATAACTTCCAATTAGGCGACTTCGAATTATCTAGAGTCGACGGCAGTAACGTACGACCTGCTTACACGTTGGCGTGGCTGCGTCGGAGTTGGGCACTTAACAATGCGTTTGCGTGAGCCTCTTCCGCAATCGTATACCACTTGACCCACTCGTTCGTTTTTTTTTTCTGGCAGGAATCACTTTGTGCCGTGTTTCTTGCACATTATCCCCTGCGCCCTGTCACGTGATGTCGCTTCGATGCCCTTTAGGCCCAACCTGAGGCGAATGCGGCGTTCATTCAACCATTCTAGGGCTAATTGAAACCATCACGACAGCAGTCGATTGTTCTTAAAGTCAATGACCCGGGGCAGCACTTTCTAGGCATTTTTCGCGTGCGGGTTTGTCGGCGGTTGAAGCTACTTGACCTTCTTTGCGCTTTTGCTCGTGTTCTTGTCCTCATTCTGTTCGTCCCGAGGCTGTTTAAACACCAAACCTCCATTCCTTTCTTGCGTGTCGGTTTGCCCAGACCGCAAGACCCACCGCCGGCCAAGTGGCTCAAGAGAGCGTCTAGCTTGAGTGGTCGATTCCCCATTTAACGGGCTGAAAATAAGCGCAAATAAAAACTTATCGCGGATTCCACTCTGTGAAGGTTGTTGAGCAGCGAAGCTGTTATGATGGTTGGTGGAACTCGCCATACCTGTGTAGTAATTATGCGAAATGTAATTAGACTCATTTTACGTACCTATGTGATTGTGATGTGCGTCGCTTGCGCGAATACAGATATACACGATTTGCTCTGTGTTTTATATTTTCTCTTTTCGTCTCTTGTATCACGAAACTGATGATCTAATTATGGTCATTGTGATACCACGCCAATGGTTCTGGTACGACGCTAGTTTGGTTCCATCAAGCACACACGTTAGGAAATACGTCATACATTTACGGACACAGAGCTCCGACTAGAGCGGCGACATGCATTTTCTTTTGTTGTTGGATCTGGCACTTTCTCTTAGTTTTTCCACTACCACTTCTGACGGAAGATTTTTTCCCCGCGGACGCAGTAAAATGTTGGACATACAGCTTTGCTGCAAAACGACACGGAAAATAAGCAGACAGGGCACGCATGCATATATCCCGTATCCACCTTGCCCAAGTCTCTTGTGTTTGTACCCTTTCGGCGGACCAGTTAATTTGCTTCACACATTGAGCAAGGTTTTTCAATTAGATTTTCCTTTCTTTTTAGAACCATTGGTGAACTTTCCTGTGTACAAGCTTGTGCCCACTCTCCAGTAGTGTGTAGTTTGTTGGGTCAGCCCTTTCCTTAATATTATTTCACTTAACGTGGACGGCCATCTCCTCACTATCTGGACGTGGGTTCGATTACCGGCCGCGGCGGCCGCGTCTCTGATGGAGGCGAAAAGCAAAAGCGCCCATGTGTACGAGATTCCGGCGCACATTAAAGATCCCAAGGCGGGCAAAATTGATCCGGAGCCCTCCACTACGGCGCGCCTGATCACCTGCATTGCGTAGGCGCGTTACACCCTACAATCAATCAATCAATCAATCAATCAATCAATCAATCAATCAATCAATCAATCAATCAATCAATCAATCTTCTCTATATGTCCTTTTTCACGCGGTTTCAGATGCAAATTACTGCCCATAAAATTTTCTCATCGTCTGCGCGAAACACTTGTGGCTGTCTCATCACGTCAAGAGACCGTGTGAGGCCCGCCTTCAAAAAAAAATTAATGGACGCCATCCCGCCCTGCAAAAGTGGGTGTTCAGCGCAACTGTTGTAACCCACTACACATGCTGATGAGGGAGGGTAAGAAATCTTCCTCCTTGTCTCGGCGGGCTTGTCGCTTGCACTCGGCTTCTCTGGCACCAAATGCTGGTTCCTGACGCATGCGCTCGGTGTCTTGGGCGAGAACTGCTGGGTCCTGCCGAGTCTGACGCATGCGGTATCCCCCGATTGACGTCAAACCCCTCCCTTTCGAGAGCAGCTGCAAACTTCATCTTTATCTTTACAAGAGCTATAGGGGGGTCTCATCGATGATGGGTTATTGATTGATTGATTATGAGGTTCAGCGCGCCGACGCTATACAGGCGATGAAGCGCCCCGTAGTGGAGGGCTTCAGATTAATTTTGAGCGCCTGGGGATCTTTATACTGCGCCGAAATCTCGAACAAACGGGCGTTTTCGCTTTTCGCCTCCATCAAGTTTCCATTGTTCACCGACGGCTCATCATTTATCATGTGGTTTCGATGCTCGTTTTTTGGTTTTTTCTTTACTGTGACTTTCTTCTTTTCTTTTTCTTATCTTTACACTTGCCATGGAAGGGCGAACGTGCGTAAGGCCATCTTCCTGTCAGCTTCAAACCCAGTTCCCTCGTAACAACGAAAACACTCCTGGTTTTATGCAGTTAGACGTCAACTGTCCAAAAAGTTATTGAAAAGATAAAGTACGAACACCTACTGCCTCCGTGATGCCAGATTAATTAATTAAAATAACGTGATATGCAAAATCCAATTACTAAAACCTCCGGGCAAGAAAGCCGAAACGGGAAACTAAATGTTCAGGGTACACATCAATCATCGATAAGAAAAGTGACCTTGGTGCATTTTCTAGTATACAACACTGCCAGGTTAAGTTGTGTTTGAACTGAAGGCAACAGCCTGGCTCCAAGGAAACATTATATGGCTACGCAAAGCAAATATTCTCCTTTTCAAAAAAGTACAGTAGAACTTGTTTCCGTGTTTTACACCAAGTCGAGCTCACAACGGGAACACAACGCTTAATGTTAGTGAAATCGACTTCTTTTGGCGCATCCGTGTTACGCTTAGCACTTCCTTCGCCTAATCTACCCCTTATTCCTTCTGGGTATCCTTCCTTCCCAAAAAGTGTGAATTTAGCCGTTCGAACTCTATTCTAAGCCGTCTCCAGGGTGTTCGCTACGTTTCGCACTCACCCAAATTCGTGGCGGATTAAACGAGATACTACAAGACGGCGTATACATACGCCGCTTCCCGTCGCGGATATATACGCCTCATGGCGGAAATTGACTCGAGGTGACAGGAGCGCCTTTCCGTGATTGTAACCTATAAACGAGGCTCAGTACGAAAAGCGAATAGGGGAACGTTAATCACGCACCGTCTGACCCACATTCAGGTAACTACACGGTCCTTCCACTGCCGGGAGATACGGCAGACGCAGAAGATGTTATCCCACATTCCGGAAATAGGATTTCGAGTGCTTGTCGCAAAAATCAAGGAAGTAATCTGTTGCTCCAGCCTTCCGAGGAGTGTTATTTTCTGTCATGGCAGACGGAAAAATAGGATTCAATCGTGAGGTGCTTTTAATTCGGACGAGGAATGACTGTGTCTATAGAGCAAGGAATGATTTGAACGCACCTTTTTCTACGCTCGCTCTTCAGCGCGAACCTGTGCGGATGCAGCAGCGGAGAACAGACAACACTACCCTTGTTGTGTTCATTCATTCATTCATTCATTCATTCATTCATTCATTCATTCATTCATTCATTTTTGCATTTAGACCGAGGCAACCGAAGGCCACACTGGTTACAAAGCAGGAGTCATATCGCAGGTTCAAGATATGCTCTTGTTTATTTTTACCGCGGGAATATATTGTTCCTTAAAGTTAAACAAACCTTGATAGAAGTGAATAGCCTATATAATGCCGTAATAGCAATTTTTTTGCGAATAGCGAGTTGATACCTATAAATAGTTATGCAGAAGCAATAATTTTTTACCCCAAAAACAAATGGCCTAAATAGCCAATATAAGGCCGTAAAAGCAATTTTATTTGCGAATAGCAAGTTGATATCTATAAATGGCTATGCAGAAGCAATAATTTATTATAACAAAAACCATTTGCCCTCTTTGCCATCTCAAAAATAACGTAATTTTGTTGCATTTTGACAGGGAAGAAGCGCCTGGGCGGTGTTTACTTGTTGCATGACACACGATTGGGCACCTTCAGTAACGAAGACTTGCGAGATATGTACCACGTTGCGTAGCGGTGTCGTTCCGGTGGAAAAAAACGAGGCAGCGACGTTAGTGCCAGCATGAATCCACGGCGAAAATGGAGAGGAAGGGTGAGTGGCGAAGAGGTTGGAGAAAGTGGAAAATGTGAATGAAATTCATGGAGTTGGCGCACATTTATCACTCCGCCAGAACCGCACTGTACCACATCAATAGCGACAACCGAAATAAACTTTATTGAGGAACTGGGCAGACTACAGACTCATCGGGCGGAATTTCAACTTTGAGGAATTCTTCGCCAACCCAGCCTGTGCGTAAAAGCTTCATTGTTACGTGTAGATTAGGCATTTAAAGCATTCGTATTTTTTAGCGGCTTCGTGGTAAAAGACCCCAAAGGCCATTTGTTAGAGTGGCGGAAATATCCGAGCGTTACGTGTTTTAACCGCGGAGCTCTGGTGCAAGCCGTTAGCTCACCGTTGCAGGGAAAATTACTAAGAAAATGCCGAGCACTCGTGAGCACGTGCCTCGCGGCGACCGCCGAGCGTCCTCGGCACGCGCAGTGGCTTTAGCAAACGAAAATTTACTCCAGCGCTATTGTAAAGCTCTCCCGAGCATGCAAAAAAAAACTGCAGTGCTAATGCTAAAGATGAACAGACATGCCGCTTGGGAGATGTCACCGCGGCCACCGCATTCTCTAGAAGCCATAACGCATAACTGGAGAGATGGCTAAGAGTGTGCCACTCATTCGCGAGACGACTTGTAGATTCCGCCACCGCTTCCTCGAGTCGATGGCGAAGAGCTGGAGGAAGCCTACAATGATGAGGATGACTTGGCATCCACCACTTGCCGCGAAGAAGACGACGACCTCTTCGATGCATATGATGGCGATTACTGGCACCAAAACAATGCGAATAAGCATTGATGCTGAAACTTGCCAATGTGTTTGGCAATTCTCACCTACAACAGCTCCGTCATTCAAGTCTTGTGCGTGAGTGCAAGCTTCCCGTATTTTTTTTAGTTCCCCGTATTTTATTGAATTTCTCTGCATGAGTAATTACCACGAAATATAAAAGTGATTCACTTTCGGTGAAATCTGACGAGTACACACTATCTATTCTTTTTATGCGGCAGCAGTTTTAAACAAGCACCCCTGATTGCATTTGCTCGAGTAAAGCCGATTCCTGGAGTGCAGGGGAATTCCTATTTAATTCATTCCTTGAAGAATGGAACCACCAAGCACGTGGATTGGTAAGTCTTAGAGATAACTTCGTATCCGCAGTTATGCGCTTTCTGGTAGAAAGTTGCGACGTACGCTTTCCTTCAATCGCTCTGCTGATCTTTTCGCGTAGTAAATTCACCAGCAAATAGCAAATAACAGTACCTCCTTGGTAGCAACAGAGCGTTGCACTGCGAGTAATTTATGTAGACAACCGCCTTCAACGTACCTACGCTACGGACTTGCCGTTGAACATCACCATCGTTTGCAGGTATGCATTCGTCTCCGGACGTCCTGTTCTAGTCTCCGGTGAACCAAAAAAAAAAAACGATTTGTAGCAGGAGTGGGACTTAATACCGACCGACAACCAGTTTACAAGCGCTGACTGTTGGCCCGCATCGCCATCGTACCCCCATTGAAATATGGAGTGCAAGAACTTGTTCTAGCACAGTTAATCACTGTAACCGCCGTATCACGATGTAGAGAAAATGTTCGCTGCAAAAAAAAAAAACACTATGAAAGAACCGGTTCAAGCCGATCAAGTGTCGCACCACGCAAGATCGTTTGTGCGCTTCCATGTTTATTTATTTACTTATTTATCTAAGTTAATTACAAGATAACGCAGGCCGATAAAGGTCCTAATTGAGATACGCCAAGCAAAAAATGTTAAGGTCGGCGTGCACATAAGGTACGCAGAAAAGAAGCACTAATATCAAACGGCAGTCGTTAGAGTAGCAGTATGAATAGAAAAATGTAAAATTTGAACGATACATGTAAATTAAGAAATGCAGCACAATGGTTATGTGGTTAAAAATAGCATATTCATCAAACTAACACATACAAAGTGTACATACATCCCACACAGACGTATACAAAAATCAGGTAAAAAGGTAGGAGTAGTTGCGTAAAATAAACTTGAAAGGAGGAAACCACACAACCCGCACTATCAGCTTGCTGTGTGCAGGTAAGTTAGTAGGTGTGCGAGTGAAGCA
The DNA here is from genome assembly GCA_013339765.2 of Haemaphysalis longicornis. Classification (NCBI taxonomy): domain Eukaryota; kingdom Metazoa; phylum Arthropoda; class Arachnida; order Ixodida; family Ixodidae; genus Haemaphysalis; species Haemaphysalis longicornis. The sequence goes on along the minus strand of CM023456.1, from coordinate 82,257,296 downwards.
GGTGACTACGAGGGGCAACTGAACATTTCATTCACCCTCTTCCAAAGGGCTTACCCAGAGGGTGCTCAAGTTCTAACCTACAAGGCCCGAACAGGGGCCGCCCTTACCGAGGATGTGCTGCACAAGTGGCGCTCTTACGTTAAAGTGGCGGCACGCAGTAATCCAGAAAGTCGCACCGGCTCCGCCGCTCTCATCGACCGACCGTACCCCTCCCGTACTGCAAGGACTCCACAGTCAAGCAGGACATTCGACACCTCCCGTGGGACTGTGGGGGCATCCGTGAACTCCGAGCCCGAGACGCCTTGAAGGGGCCATCATACGAACAGTGGACGACGCCCACAAATCCTAGTCATGCCAAGGAGAGACTGCTCTCTCTTTGGGAGTTCGCCAAAGAGTGAGGCGTAGTATGAAGAATTTAGGGCCTAGAGGAGCCCTGCACCCCTCTTCCAAACACCCCCCCCCCCCCCTTCTTAGGCCACTGGCCACCCCTATTCTTAATAAAGATTTATACATGAATACATTTCCAGCCACGTGTTTTATTTGTGTTTATTTAGAACCAAACAAGAACGATAATTCCAGCTAAGGAGGACGTGCTCGGCAACGCCAATACTGCACGCAACTATTCAATCGACGCTCCCTGGCAGGCCTAGATGATGAGTAGCGGGGGCATAGTTCCCTGGCGGCGCCGGCGGCAATCCGGTTTCTTTTCTCACTTGCGGCGCTTCCCTATCACCGTCTTCGATCACCTGCTCCGCCGTTTCTCTCCAGCGGTCCTGCGCGTCTACCTGTGATGCAAGATGCGACCTCGCACCGACGACGCGAGTGCCCGCATTGTGATTCGATTCGATGGCGCGCCGTGCGGACTCGGCGAACGCTTCCCGCTTGGCCCGCAGGCCTGCAAGAAGGAAGCGGGGCGGCTTCTACGCGCCCGTAGTTATGCCTCGACGATAAAAATTGACAGCCTATAAGCTGTTTGCGCCGGCAAGGGCGACGCCAGGGTGTCTGCGTAGCGCACTCCAGCCAATCCAGTCGGGGAGTAAAGCGCGTGCAAGTTTCAAGGACGCCTAGTTTGTTCCACTAGTCATGTGTGCTTTTCAGTGTGTCTGTATTTTAGTATGATAGCTTACAAAGAAAGGAAGCAGAAAAAATCAGTCACAATAACAATGATATGGATATAGTATAAATGATAGCACTGTATATAATGCACACACACACACACACACACATAGCATACAGATGATAAGAAGAATAGAGTATGATAAGAGATAGATTATGATGACAGATAAATGATAGAAGAGAGAGAGAGAGAGAGAGAGAGAGAGAGAGAGAATCAGAATAGGAAATGAGGGGCTCGTTGAAATAAGGGTTGGCAGTCAAGAAAATCTCGGAAAGCAAAGGGGAGGATGTGGTAGGTTATTGAAACAGATAAAGAATTTGGAAAGAAAGAAAGTGGAGAACAAATGCCCGCGGGTGGGATCCGAACCCACGACTTCCAGAATACCGGTCTGGTGCGATAACCACCACGCTTGCAGCGGGGCTGTTTCCCCACCACTTTCTCGGGTATTTATGTTCAGAGACTTTTGTTTCCTGCGCTTGGGGGTGGTAGCCAGCGCCCCTCGGACTACTCGTTATGAAGGGGACCTTCTTTTTGACCCCCGGGCCATGACTCGAGTGTCTACGACATGTCGAGAGTGGTCCCCAACACCCCGAGTACTCCGAGTGGTGCTGGCTACCATCCCAAGCGCAGGAAACCAAAATACCTTAACATAAATACCTGAGAAAGTGGAGGGGAAAACAGCCCCGCCGGTAGCGTAGTGGTCATAGCACCAGACTCGTATTCTGGAGGTCGTGGGTTCGGATCCCACCCGGCGGGCATTTTTTCTGCAATTTCTGTGTGTCTTTCCAAATTCTTTATCTATTTCAATGACCTACTACATTCTCCCCTTCGCTTTTCGAGGTTTTCTTGACTGCCAACCCTGATTTCTGTTATAATTCAATTCCCCCTCATTTCCCATTCTGATTCGCTATATATATATAGGGTGATCAAAGTTAAGTCGACAGGTTTGTTTAAAAATAGGCGCTTAGATTTACGCAAAGACCATCTCTACAGTGTGGTTATGCGCTCAGGGGGATACATAACCAGGAGGTAATTATTGATGTAGGTGGCTTAATTATTTAAAATTGATCAACTTTTTCGTGGCTGCAGTAACCAGGCAAGTTTGTATTGGAAAGTTAGACGCAATCGTGTTTCTACGCAGTTTCAATTGACAGAAGTCTTCTAGCGCATCTGTAGTCCGAGATAACTAACTGCGAAGTTTAATTAGCCGCTCGCATGATTACACATGCTAGAAGTCAAGACCGGCGCATAGCTCCCCCCTTTGTTCTGTGTTTCGATAGCGGTTCCGAGTACTGCAGATTGCGATAACGCCAGCCAAGAATGAATGGGTGCCAGTTATCACTTTTTCCTGTGCCTCCACCCCTTTGGCGAACTAAACACCGTACACAGCAGGCACGTCACAGAAGGGAGGAGCTTTGCGCCGGTGCAGACTGTCTTGCGTGCGTAATCATGCGAACGGTAATTAAACTTCGCCGTTTGATATCTCGGACAACAGATGCGCTAGAAGAATTTTTCCAATTGAAACTGCGTAGAAACAAGATTGCGTCTAACTTTCCAATACAAACATGCCTGGTTACTGTATCCACTAAAAAGTTAATCATGCAATTTAATTAATTACGCCACCGAAATCAATATTTACCTCCTATTTATGTGTCCCCCTGGGTGCATAACCTCACTGTAGAGCGCCTATCTTAAAAAACCTATATTTTTAAAAAATTACTTAATATATATATATAATATATATATATATATATATATATATATATATATATATATATATATATATATATATATATGACTATGGGTGTATTATGAGAACGTAAAGTTGCCTCGAGGCATCATTTTTAACTCCGGTACAGCTCCACCCGATAATGTCCCTGCGGAAACTCTTCCCGGCGTCGGGCTTGCCCCACACACACTGAAAAAAAAAAACGTTCCAGGAAGAACCGTGAAGGGTCTGGTTGCGCGTCGTCATTACGACGCACTTTCGTCTTAGCACTCGCTGTTCATTCCTCCTCGCTAATGCTCCTGTGGAGTTCACGCGCCCATCTACGGCCGTCGTTACGCACGTCTGCTGAGCTGGCAGCGTAGCAGCCCTCCAGCCGGCGATTTCTTTGTGTCTTAAGCCGATCAGAACCATTAGGCCTAAGTCGTAGACGCGCAGACCGCTTCCGATCGTTCATCATGACGTGAACGGTGAAGAAAGGAGACGTCGGCGAGGTTCGAGCGAAGAAGGAAGGAAGCAACGTATTCTCCTACACGCAAGCGAAGAACGTACTTGCGTCACGATGTACACGCTCGACAGATCTTCAAGGCCACGATGCAGGAGAATGCGCGCGAGTTTGTCCGGAGGAGTCGAGACGAATGGTGCGTGAAACGATTGAACGGTCGCTCTTCGTCGGTGCAAGAGGTCCTATGGCCGCGTGAACGCCGGGGAGTGTGGTAACATGGTCCAGACAACCCGACCGCGGAAGGCAGTGCAGACGGAGGAAGGATATCGCCATGGCGTAGATACAGTTACGGTTGCAGGTGATGTGGACAGTCGTGTGCGCGGTATTGGAATGCGTGCTGTGATAGACTGATAGTGCTGCTCGAAGACTGGGATTTGTGCGTGAATTCAACACGCGCAGGAGCACGACCCAAACCAAATTATTGTTGCATTGGCGTCTTCCACTACGCATGCAAGACATATGTTGGCGAATAAAAGAAAGTTCTATGGAGTCGACTTTCCGCCTCACCGCCTTGACGTTGGGCCAATGCACTGGCTACATTTTTTTGCAGCAAATTTAAGCTATTGGGAAATAAAGATACACTATAATTACAGTGGTCATATTTACGTCGGAGCGTTTCTTGCTTGGGAAAATTAGCAGGCACGTTCGCGCATGTATGTAAAATAGAGGGGGGTAAATTGCCCCTCTTGGGCTCATGGCAGCTGTTCATGACGTGTTCGACTGCGCAGGTGATAACTGGCCAGATAGCAAGATAGGCAGGCCTTTTAAATCGGGATGAGGGCAAATAATAATCATCATCACCATCGACAGTCCCCCTCGTGTCCGCTACAGGGCGAAGCCTACTCCCGAAGACTTCCAACCACTTCTGTCGGGGTCTCGCAGGGTCAAATATACGCCGCCAAATTTTCGTATTTCGTCCCTCCATCGGGCCTTCAGTCATGCTCCGAATGCGTTTGCCATCTCATAGGGTCCACTCCATTAACCGGATGGCTAATTGGTTGTCCGCCATTCGCATCATATGACTTGCGCAATACCACTTTTTACGATGAATTGGAACGATAATGTCTTCGACCCGAATTTCTTGCTTTATTCATAATGCAGCTTTCCTATGCATAACTGTTAGCCCCATCAATCTTATGCGTGGCTCGGCGGTCCCAGCAAATCTTTAATACTTCCCTTAAAGTACTTCAGCAACGGCGCCTTCCACTGAAAGAACGTGTTACACGTGTACATGTTCTTAGGAGGATGTCATTGGTAAGAGAGTTGAACACAAAGCGCATTTCAGCGAGAAAAAACCGAATTCACACTTGAGGCTGCGATGCAGGCTGTGATGCAGATTAGCTCATATCTGTGAAGCTGGAAGGCGTGTTGTACTGACTCAAAGAACAAGGACAGCTTCGTCCTTGTCGCCCTTACGAACGGCTTTTGAGAGGTGCCAGCAATCTACTCAGGCACTCGTAACGTGGCAATTCGTTAGCAGCCACTCTTAAAATGGCTAATCCTGACAGCATTCTCGGGCTTGTAGGTCGGGAAATTCCATAGGCTGCGAATTTTATTTTATTTTATTTCGTTTTTTGTTCTTTTTGTACGGACAGTCACAATGTGGTGTAAACTAGACTGTAATAGCCTGTTTCTACGCCCCGCTGCGTGTTAGACGTGCTTTGAGTGCATGTTAATACTAGCTGCCGCAAATCGAGCTCGTAACGATCCCCAGTCGGCAGTTGAAAATATACTAAAGGATGTTGCATGCGTTGTCTCAAAATCGCAGTCGTTCAACATTTTTCTTTCATGTAACCTGTCGGGAGCCCTGAGTCATGGTAATTAGGAATCCTTGTGAAAAAAGCGCACTTCGGAGTAATATTGCGCTCCCCAGGGCCTTGCGAACATTGGCCGCCTCACACTTTGACACCAGCGAGGAAGATGATGTCACCTCGCAATACTGAGGGCTAGGCAAGGAAGAACAAGGCGAAGCTGGCTGATAGCTCCCACCCACCATCTTGGCTCGCCGCCCTTTTTTAATAAACGCGTTCGTCACCAACACTGTCCCCGAGTTCACCGTAACGAATATTTTGAGGGAGTAATATAGAAACCACTGCAGAATACGAATCACATGACTTTGAAATCTACGTAACCTGTTGCGAACGTTTATACCACTGCAATTTCCACGGGAGTATTTCAGCAGCAGCAGAAGAAGAAATGGACGTGGGCAGCGCATTTAATGCGACGGCAAGATAACCGTTGGTCATTAAGGGTAGCAGAGTGTATTACTAGAGAAGGCAAGCGTGGCAGACGGCGGCAGAAAGTTACATTGCAGATAAGATCAAGAAGTTGCGGGGATAAATTGGTCGTCAGTTAGCACAGGACCGGGAATTATTGGAGATTAATGGGAGAGGCCTTTGCCCTGAAGTGAGCGTAGTATAGGCTGGTGATGATGAAGATGATTTCTAGCAGCTAAACCTCGGACACTCGGATTATTCAGACACTTACGGGACCGCGAAACTGCCCAAAAAAACAGGCAGTCTGAAAAATCAAGTGTGCCTCCCAAAAGTTTATGTCCTGCTGCCGAGAAAAAGTTCGAATAATCAAGTATGTTCGGAAACTTAGGCGTCCGAAAAATCGCTCGTCAGCTGTATTAGGTAAGTATAGTGCATCAGCTTACTATAATTAGCACCGCTATCTTGTCTTTATGCCCCAAAGCCCAGAAGTCTATCAAGCCCTGGGTAGCTAAGTCTTTCCTGGAAGCCATCAAGCGACAAGTCCTGGTTGCTCGAACCACACGTATACCTACCTCGCACATGCGAATGACGTTACGGGGAAAGGCAAAGTGCTTTATGGGCGAACGGCCTCATGCATTTCGGCGGCTGCGGAACGAACAACATACCCAGGGGCGCTGAGCGAGAGCGGGCAAGCACGGCCAGAGTGATACGGCAGCGCGCACCGTACACGACCTTCGACACTCGGGTCCTGCTATGCGCCGCTTCCTGGTCACGCTCGCCAGGCAGTGGAAGCGGCCAGGGGGCACAGCGCAGGGAACCTGCAAAAGCTGCCTTCTCTCCGCCTCGGTCCGTCCTCAAAGATGCCTTCCCCGATCCGCCGCCACCGGGCCACCGACGCGCTGGCTCGTCACCGTCGTCATCTCCCACTATAAGCTGCTTGCGTGTGCGTGTAGAGCTGTCCCCTTAGACGAAGCAAGAGACCTTACAGAATTACGTCCCTGATTGGTGTCTTTTTTTCTCCCAGCCACCCCTTCCACCACCGAGCACTAACATCACTGACACTACAGAATGGCGTCGTCAGGTGATCTGCCTTACCATTAAATACGAATCCCAGAAGACCTGTATCTTCTCAGTGGTGACGGCTTAGTGCGGCGGCAGGTAGCTTCCTGCTCCTACCTGGTCTTTCTTCTAGCCGGCGTACACGTGCTTCTTTCCTCGCGCCCTCCTGGTTTCTATTCGATGCGGCGAATCTGTAGGCTACGTACGACGTGTCCTCGCCACACAGTCGTTTCAATTTGGAAAGCAGGGCCCGACCACTCAGGAAACCAGAGTAACGCCAATCCTGAATTACTGCGATTTCGTATCTAGGAAGGCTGTAACAGATGGAGGCCTCAGGGAACAAGCAAAGAAGGCACCGAATGAGTTAGACACTGTGCCCAGCACTCAAGATCCGGCAGTGCCTGAGAGAGCGTCGTTGTCGACGTCGCCTAAATGGTGTCGCGCTTTCACCGTGACGACAAGATCGTGCGCGGCGCTCTCCTTCGCCAGGAGGCCTGCATAAAACACAAAGCGAAGCTCTGGCCGGATGAGATGCGACACGTTTCCCTCTGTTGTGGGGCTGCTTCCTTATGGTCGGAGGAAATTGATGAACACCGCACTTTCTTCGGCCCGGTACACTTGCTTTCTTCCCGTGATTGTTTGCGCACGCGGCCCGGTCGGCCTATTGTCTAAACCAACTTGGAGAAGTGTCCGGGGTACGACGATTAGGATCCGGTGTTTTTGATGTATCACCCCCGGCTGCATGTTGCTTAAAGGCAACGTCCCGGGATCGAACTGCACTGGATTTGTTATCTCGTACACGTTGCGGTGATCAAAAGCTTAGGTTAATCCATGCATCATGGTATTCTCTGCCGAAAAGACAGCTAGCTATAAAAAAAAACGTTAGTGGCACGCAGCGCTGTTAGCAACAGTGGAGGATATCCTTACCGCAACAAAATGCGTCCTTAGACTGTACAAGAGTGCACCCGTTAAACAAGGTAAATGTGTGAGCTCAGCAAAGCTTAATTCGGGACCGCTACGACTATAATATATATTTCAAGGTTTTTTAGTACTTTTATTGTTTTTTATCTTTGCTTGCACCTGGCCACGAAGAAAAGGTTGTCTTCAGCTTTCAGTTATTATTAAAGTCTCTTGTTTTTGGTGAAGCAGCTGCATGTTCCCTGGGAATAATCTGCAGAGAGCACGCGTCTTTTTTTTTCTTCTTATACCCGATATACCCATGCACACACCAGCCGACGTGTATTGGTTAAACGGCACTTTGCCAGCCGGCTAATCAACTCAACTTTTTCAGTCAGTGAACAAGTTCAGTCACTGCGTCAGTCTGTGACCCATTAATTATCCCGGATGCAGTATAGGGGAGTCAACCACGAGAAATCTGTACATGTGTGCTCTGAAGCCTGTGCGCGAACTCTGAGCTCCAGCAGGGTTACCCCTTGAAGTGTATTGTACAACGCTTTGTAAGACAGTTTTTTAGTCAGCCACACGTTCAATCAGTAAATCAATCAATCAATCAATCAATCAATCAATCAATCAATCAATCAATCAATCAATCAATCAATCATCAATCAATCAATCAATCAATCAATCAATCATCAATCAATCAATCAATCAGAATCAATCAATCCATCAATTTGGGCAGGGGCACTATACGTGGGTCGACCCCCAAGAGTGTGTGCGCGACTATTAAGCTCAGTACAGAATAACACATACACGCGGAAGCGCATTAGCCAAGTTGTCAGAAGCAAGAATTTATGCTGACCCTCATGCATATACTTCGATTAAACCAAGCAAGATCCATGTGGACGCGCTTGATGATGCCAAAGCACCGAATGACGCTTTCTAGCCAAGATGAACAAATTTGCCTTAGATTGTTCCATTAATTTTGTTTTCGAATGCCTACCGAACCACTTCGCACAAGAAACACGCATCGCAAAAAAAAGTTTTAACTGCTTGGGGAGCATGAAAAGAAATGCTTGAACTAACAATGTTGATTTGAAATGCAAGCGCTTACTTACCCCAAAACCATATTCCTCTCGGCGCAGGAAGCACACGTCAGAAAACGCGTGCAAGCATGCACATGATATAATACGACCTGTGATATTGCTATGGAACCTGATATTCAGTTTGTGGCCAGACTGGCCATGTTTTGTTAGGCGTCCTCCAGAACATACCAGGGCAATCTTTTGAAATATCACGCCGCTGAACATGTACATGCTTGTTACCGTGTAAAATGCTGTAAATATTAGTGAATCCGTTGTTCTCCACGCTCAGACAGCCTAAAATTTGTGTTATCCTGTTTTGGGTTTCCCGATCCCTTCAGAAGTGCCTCCGATGGTACATTCAGGTGTTTGAAACTATGCACCGCAAAACACGGCAATTGTACCTATCACAGGCACGAAGTCTCGCGCGTGATTCTCGGCATAGCCCACCTTCCTGGAGTTGCCCCTAGATTACTCCCCCTCAATTTCCTAACAAACGCCGGGCGATGCCGTATTGTGGTCGCATAATGCGAGCGAACTGCCTGGTGTGCACGTTGTGGCAGGCAAGCTAGTGCCAGCAGCCCAATCCCGATAATTCGCAGGATGCTGAGTGAAGGGCGTATTGAAATTTGGGTACGCTTCTCGATTTTGTTTCCTTGCGGAGCAGAAAATTACTTGCCGCAGTTAAATCTGCTGACGTACTTTAAAGGCGAAAGCCTGGCGATACCTAAACGGACCCTGCCAACACTTTTCTCAACTTTTTTCCTGAATCCTAAATGCTTGCAGAACGCAGTCAATCAACACATCCAGTTCTTAGATTAGGGAGTAGCAAAGTACCTCAGGTAAAAATTTCTCCTCTATGCCCATCAGATAAATTAGGAACTTGCTCAAAAGATTTTCTCTTCCCGGTTTTTGCGCTCTTCGTACGCTGGAATTACGCCGTTACAGCGGTGTAGCGGCTACTGGCCCAGCTTTCCTTCAGTTGCAGCAATGAATGCATTTGATGGACACTTTAAACTTTCGTAAAAGACAGAAACTTTTGTAGCTTTAAAAAGAAAGCGAACAAAAGCAATAGTAATCGCCGCTCCATGCTGTCGATAACTATAGCTTTCGCAGTGCTACCAGACGCGAAGGAAAGAGTGAAAGCGTTTATCGGCACGGTTGCAGATTCCCTTTAATGAAGAATTCTTTACTGCGACATCATATTTGCGTTTCTTCGCCTTCCTTTCTGGTCTTTTGGCGCCAAATACTTCACCAGGCATGGCGAAACGTGGCACATCTTCACCACAATCACAGCTCTGCGCAGATGGGCGCAACTGTCCTACTCACGCGCTGCCACGTTTAATTTCCACGTGGCATGCACTAATGTAACTTTTGTTAGACGTTCAGACGAAGCGGAGTGGTAACGGGATCCTCTTCTGTAGACTCGGGTTCTACTCACATATGAACTCAAACTTATTAACACGCAAGTGTTTTATTCCCGGTACACGAAGATTTCGTCGACGTCATATCCGTCACGGAAGTGACGCCTGTACAACGATGCAAGTGGCCTGTAAAGGGTGCACCCCTGCACACAGGGTCTTCTAGGGGGGGAAGCAACCTTTTACTAAAGAGTACGTTATACATAGGGTTGTTCGTTTTCGTGTTTTATATTTTAACACGGAAGTGTTTTATGCCGCGATACCCCAAGATTTCACTGACGTCATATCCACCACGGAAATGATGCCAGTACACCTTTTCCGAAGCGACCCGACCGCAGGACGTCACTCGCCAAGCACACCCATAAGACAGCTGCTAACCCGCATATCATGCTCAGCTGCAGATTTCGCGGCACATTTCACTTTCGTGTATTACTGATTTCTATGACAGAGGAATCAACCATAGTTTTTTTATTTACTCTTTAGATCAGCGACAACTTTCTGGTATATAGCTTTTTTGAATAGTTCTGTGTTTGCATGATTTGAGATCGTTGGTATAAATCTTTAGTATAGTTTGGCTTCCGCAAAATACTTAGTACGGAGTTCGCATTGCTAAAACAAAAAGACACATTTTGGCAGCGCTTGAAGAAGGCAGAGCTGGTTCTTGCGCTGTTTATTGATTAATATAAGGCTTCCAATCGCAGAAATCACCAAATTCTAATAAAAAAGCTTTACCGTTATGGTTTTCGAAGGAATGGTGCGCACCTAATTACGTCTTATTTCGGAACACCAGAAACAAATAGGTCATATCGACGACTGTTTTTCCTATCTGCTGCCTATATCGTCTGGTGTGCCACCAGGGAGCCCTTGGGACCATTTCTTTTCAATATCTGTATAAATGACGTGGTAAGCATTAGCCCTTGCGCTGCATTTATTATTTATGCTGATGACACCAGTATATTTTAAAAGGAAATTCGGCGGACGAATTAGTTGGTGAAGCGAATTTTGTATTAGAAAATATAAATAGCTGACTGAGAAAAACCATCTGAAAACTAACGTGAGCAAAACCAAATCTGTAATATTCAGAAGTAAAAATAAGAAGGTAACATCAACTCAGAAAATATTGCTGAATTCAGCCCCGTTTGATATTGTACCCAACATTAAAACAGTTAGTAGTGGTCTTCCAGGAAAACCTATCTTGGAATGAGCTCATCGACACAATATCAAGCAAGCTATCTCAAATAGTGGGGCTAAACTACCGGAATCGCCTAATCTCTCGCGACATATATTGATATTAATTTACAACTCTTTATTTCCCTCCAAAATAAATTATTGCCATCTAGTTGGCGCATCCACTACTGAAAGAAACATAGAAAAAATGTATTCTCTCACAACAGAGGTTTGTACGGGCTATAGAGAACGTGAATTCACATTTTCACACCTACCCTTTTTTTTGCAAAGTACCTCTTGAGAAAATATACAACTTTAGATTAACGAAAGCCTATCAACAATAAAAAGAGGAAACGTATTTTTTACGGAACATGCCAACCTCAAAAGAAATTCTCAGCCTTATAAAACGCAAAACTGCGAAATTTAGAACGTAAAAACTAGTACAGCGACATTTGGGCGACATATGCTGGGAAACACGCTTTGAGGCTCCTAAATGCTTTACACGAACTTTATGTTCAGCTGTAAAGCAACACCTTTAACACAATACGTACCTTTCTTGCAAATAACCACATTGACACAACATAATAGCTCGCGCATGCCTATGAGTGTTAGCTATAGTGAATATGTTGGTATACGCAAGGCATGATGATTTATAACCAGCTCATATTTTCGTTCGGTCCTGTATTGAGTGATTTATCTGTATGAGTAATTCTGTATGTATTGGGTAATCTGTAATCTGTATGTATTGATTGATTGTAGGGTTTAACTCACCGAAGCAGCGCAGGCGATGAGGCGCGCCGTAATGGAGAGCTCCGGATTAAATTTTCGCCACCTGAGGGTCTCTAACGTGCGCCGAAATCTCGTACACACGGGTGTGTTTGCTTTCGCCTACATTAGAAAAGCTGCCGCCGCGGCCAATCTGTATGTATTACAGAGTAATGTAAATTTGTATGCGTGTATTATGAGAGTACACTATATGTATTCAGTGATTTGGTAGAGCCGTTGGTGTCATTTTCTTGCGTATGGCTTGTACGCAAGGCATGACTATTTATAATGGGCCCACATTTTTCTTCTAGTCCTGTATTGAGTGATTTATTGGTTCCTTAGATATGTTTCTTCTTTTCTTTCTTTCTTTCTTTCTTCTTTCTTTCTTCTTTCTTCTTCCTTCTTCTTTCTTTCTTTCTTTCTTTCTTTCTTTCTGTTGTTTTTTTGTGCATTCTTTTAATGGCGCAAGGGACGCCATATTTCCACGCGATTTATTATTTTTTATGTACTGTGGAACACTGTTAACACCACGCTGGTGCCAAAACGGGGGTCCGCAGCTCCGTCAAGCAGTCCTTGAGGTAGCTTTTTCTGCCGGCCTCCGGCATTGTGTATTCTGTACGTGATGCCAGTGAATTTCATTGTTCATCTTTCGGCAAACATGTTTTGAATGACCTGCAGGAAATGGAATTACCATCTTGTCTGTTTTTTGGAAATTTCTGGAAATGTGGTAACCATATTTCTTCGTTTCATTGTTTCAACGTTGTTTTGCCATTTTCAAGTGTAAAGTTGCGTTTGTGTGATTGTGATCGTCGCTGAGAACTGTAGCGGCTTCTTGGGCTTCGTCAAGCTGGTTATGCAGCTTTTGCCCAAGAAAGCGCCCAGTTTTACCGGAAAATAAAATTTGAATTGAATTGAACTGCCCCAACAACGACGGCTTTAGCGCGCAATGAGACTCTTAAGGCTGTCGACCTTAATTTATTTTGATTCTTTTTCAAAACAAAATTTGTAATTGTTCCTCTGACAGCGGTCTTATGGGAGCCACATGAGGCAACCAGAATGGGTGCAGAAGTGAAGGGGTCCTGTAATCTGTAATAAAACTGATATTGCTTGTTCGGTAATGAATGAAGAGTGACATGGGTTAGAGACATATAAAAGAGTCCAAGGTAAAATATTTAAATTAGGAAACATTTTTTTGTTTGTCCTTTCAATCTTTGTTTGCTCTGTTTGTTGGTTTGTTTGCTCACCCCTTTGTTAGCCCCCTGTTTGTTTCTCATTCTGCGTGTTTGTTTCTCGGTCCGTTGTAATTCGCTCCGTCTATTCGGTAGGTTGTTTTTTCATTGTTTATGCCTTGTTTGTAGGCGCTTTATTCACCGCTTTTTGGATTGTGGAATGCAAAGAAGTCAGTGGTGAAAGATTAAAAGCTAGAAGTAAAAAATTGAAAGCAGCCTAGTTGGATTGGGGATCACTGTAGCTTGGTTAGTCGAGATGGCTTATGACGAGAACGAAGGCGTTATCTTGCCAGCGCGTTCCCGCTTCTCTTACCGCAAATCTTTACTCCCTGGCTTTCCAGACCGTCGCCCATTCAGGCAAGCAAAAAATAAAACCAAGTAAGCGGGGAGAAATTTAAGAATGCTAATATTAGTAAAGGCATTTCTCAGCGCTGGTGCGTACTTTGCAATGACACGTTTAATTCAGCACAACGGACAAACTGATGCGAATCTCACCCGAAGGCTTTCATGTCCATAGCTCATCCATAAGTACGTGTTACAGTATATCTCTGTAATTTTTGAAGAAAACAACATCAAGCGCCGGAATGGTGTCTCAGCAGCCAAACGGAAACCCTGTCGTTGTGAAAGCCCCAAACGCGGAGACATGTGCCAAGGTGATAAAAATATGCGGCTCAAATTCCAACAGTGCCGCGCACACTTGATCTCACCGTTTGGAAGAAGAAGCACACGTGAGTTTCACGCCAGTGAATAGAAGAGGCATGAGTGAGTCGCTGCTTAGTCGTAAAAAAGGAATGCGAAGAACTGCCAAATGGAACAATGCGTCGAGGGTAGATTTGGTTACTTTTGCACGCGTCATGTGATGCCTGCCGCGATCCAAAGTTGCCAGAACGCAGTCAGAGAATGCGCGTGCTACGAATCTTTTGCCTTTTCCGGAGCGGAGCATGAAGCAAAATTGAGAGAAGAGGAAATGGGTGCAACTTAATACCCGCCGGCTACGTCACAAGCAACCTCGATCGTAATTGGGCTATTTATGTACGCTTCGCACGTGTAGACGAAAACTTACTCAGATGGTGCTGCCCGCTGCAGGTACGAATATCCAGTATATATATCTTGAAGCGCAGGGTCTACATACGCGCACGCGAACTACTTTTTTGTCTGGTGCAGAGAATAACTTCGCGCAAAAAATGCACTTGACAGGAGGCTAGTTGGTTTTTGAACATTGAACATATCGAAGTCTGTAGGCGCGTTGTGTTACGCAAAGACGTGCGACAGACGGGAACAACAAGAATATACAAGAACAAGAACAATGCTTTACCTCCCTGGTATGTTCTTGTTATTCCGTCCATCTTGCGTCTTTGTGTAACACAGTGCGCCTACGCACTTCGATACACGTCAACCAAACTTTGCAACGTTGTTAGGCCACAGCACTATGGATCCCTGGGTACTCCATGTTTCGTATTGCTCAACAAGAATCGTGTTTTGACGGCATTCCGACAACACCATCAATTAGCAGAATACATGGCTAAAACGTTGTTATCATATGTACACGCCGAAGTAATGGCCACAACTAACGGTCACTCAACCATATATATACAAGTACATCTAAGTCCTGCACGAAGTCAGTCATGAATCGCCTAAAATGGAACAAAATAAGAGCAGACGACAGATCCTGGTAGCGCGGCCAAGCCCCTAGAAGAGAAAACTGCGGCGACAAGATAAAACATGTGTTCGAGAATGCCCTTCGCTGCTGCCGTGCGAGTCGGCAGGTTTCGTCTGCCATGCAAGTTGAATCGTTCTGCTAGCCGATGCGTGTTTTGCCCGATTTCGTTTATCGCTATAAAATATGTTTCAGGTGTCATGATGTCCCGTTCATATTCAATTTTGCCAACTACGTCACATAAAAAGATAGCCTTGGCAGATCGCAGAAACGCATGTGTGAAAGTTGCCCAGTAACGAAACAGACGAAACCGGCCTGACTCGCACGGCAGCAGCGAAAGGCATTCTCGAAAACATGTTTTATCTCATCGCAGCTTACCGTTATCGTGGCTTGTGCGCACCACCAATATCTGTCGTCTGCTGTACTTTAAAGCGAATATTTTTACTTCTTCGCCCCAAGGGTTCTGTCGCGACGGTTGTTGTAAACAGAAAACTCATGCCAACAATAGAAGAAGTCACTGGCGCCGCCAGGAATCGAACCTGGAACGAATACAGAAAACGGTGCGACAGCCCGTTGTCGTTACCAATTGAGCTACGAGTCCGCACCCTTAAAAAAGGTTGTGGCCTTCACTAACGGAACACTAACAAGTTACTTGTCTCAGTATACACTATGCACTTAGCAACTGGAGGTAGTAGATGCAGCACTAGTCAGGGTTACTAACTGAAGCAGGAAGTAAACGCCACAACCTTCACACACAAAAGACTAGTGATAACGCCCTTATGAGCTACATGCGTTTACTAAATGGCCATGCATAACCTAGTCATAAGCACTATGAGGAGCGCCATAGTGGAGGGCTCCGGATTATTTTGACCCTGTAGGGATCTTTAACGAGGGCCGAAATCTCGAACACACAAGCGTTTTCGCTTTTCACGCGGTGGATCTCTGAGCAACCTCCTCGTCCTTGCCTTTACGAACCAGCGCAATGTGCGCACTATTTCGGAATCGCTTTCACATCCTGCAGAAAGCTCCGGAGACGCCGAGGAAGTGCAAATAAAAGCGGAACGGAATAACAGGGAGACCCAGTGGTATAGGTGCGTGACGCACGACTGGAATAAACGCTGTTGTATGTTTTCTCTGTTTATATTCTGTCTGTGCAGGTTTTCTCTGCATTCTCTGTCTGCACGGCACCTTACCAATGGCTTCCCGCGGAACGCACGAGCGGAACAACGAAGGGTGTGACAGCCGAGGATGACACCGTAAGAAAGAGAAGACAGGGAGGGAAACTATATAGGAAGAAGGAAGTTCTGGGAGAATACTGAGAAACTACTTAATCACCGTTCCATGCATTACTTTCTGCGCATAGCGTAGGAGGAATCAAAAGGATCGCGAGCTTCCCAACTGAAGGGTTAGGAGAAAAAAAAGAAACCTGCTTTCTAAAGGCGAAAGCCTCATATGTTCCACCCTTCAGCCAACCGTCTACGTCCTTCAGCGAACCGTCATTTAAAAAAGATCCTCCTTAAGGAGAAAAAAAAAAGGCACACAAGGCGTTGCATAGCACGACGCGTTCCGTAGCACGAGCATAAAGTCGGCTGTAGCGACAGGTAGCCTTCTGCGTCAGAAAACCGCAGATAAACGGAGCGGAAGAAGGCAACCGAATGAGGGAAAGTGCAATCAGCGAAGCTCATTTAGGAGCCTAATAAAGTAGAAAAATGTGCATGAAAGCGAACTTTTATGGACGTCAATATAAGGGTTGCTGGTAAATAGCTTCGCCGGAAGAGGTAGAAAGATACGTCGACGGTTGACGTGAATGTGGAAAAAGAGAATGGGAAACAAAGTAAACCATGTGTCCCTCTTTAATGCATCGCAACTCATGGCTATCACATTCAAGTCGTCTTAGTGATAACATAAGGGTCCCAGTGAAGTTCCTATATATGGCAGTGACATTGAGGGAGAATACATTTATTTCTCAAGCAGGTGGGCTAGTTTTACAGCTCTGAAAATGATTGTGTTTGCGTTCGCGAGTAGACCTGCCGTTACTTTCTCAGTTAATGTGTGTGTCTAGATATACAGTATTTACCAGACGTTCGGCACTGCGGCGCTTGCATGAGCGTCATTCCCAAGCATCATTCTACGACGCAAGAAAACAGCCCAAAAAGAGAGAGCAATCACCATCATCATCGTAGTCGTCGTCGTCATCATCGTCATCTGCCTGCTTGTGTCCTCTGCAGGCCGAAGGCCCCTTCCAAGGAATTGCAGCTATGTCTATCGAGTGCTAGCTAAGTCCACCGTTTCCCCCAAATATTTTCCTAGTTCATCCACCATCAAGTCCTAGGCCGACCGCTATTGCGTTTATGCAAAAAAGAAAAGAGTACTCCGTGATTAACTCGGAGGGGCCCTAAAGAGAAATATATTCGAAGTAGGCGGGGTTCTACAGTTAACCGAAATTAAAAGCAGAAACTAAAAAAACCTGCGGCTGAACATTTCCAAGTAGCTTTAATTTCCGGGCACTTGCTATAACAGCGGACTGACGTTGAGGCAACGCTAAGTTAATCTGATGGATTGAGAATCTAACTTTTGACGCACTTGGCTGGCTTACAAAACTATCATGCGCCAGAAACAATTATGAAAATAGAAAGTCGTTGGTTTCTAGCACACTACGCAGTTTTGCCAAGTATAATTCGCACTAATGTGGGATGGTATTTGTGCTTTCTTGCCGGTGGCACTTGGAGTAAAGGATGAACGTCCACCGATAATGGCGCCTCGATGGCAATAGCTAATGCATAATCATGAGGACCCGAGTTGGATTCCGGCTTGGGTGGCCGGGCATTGCATCTATATAAGCTGCTTTTTCAAATAATCTTCAGTTACGATAATTTTCCACCATGTGTGGATTGTTCAACATTAAATTGTCAAATGAACACGCCCTTGAATTCTTCCCTCCCCATACCTAACCGATTGCAAACCCAGCAGGCTGTGTTCCAGCTTCCACAGTTCCCTAGCAAGACTCCAAAGGTGTTACAACGCTTGGACGACACGGGGTTGTCAAGCACCTCCACCGAGCTCGAGACCATATGATAAAGCGGAGTAACCACCGAACCACTTCCATCGGCGCGAAATCTGTATCAAAACAAATTCATTTTTCCCACAATCGTGTTCCCACAAATGTTTGTGAAATGCTGTCGATATGTCCTGCTGCTAACCCTTGTATAAGTTTTTTTGGGGCCTAACCACGTACTGATGTTCATGTAGTACATTGTCGTCCCATTCCCTTGGTTTTTCTGTGACTGAAAAACTGAAATTAAATTTGAGCAATGTAACGTGAACGCCCAGCTGGGTGTTCTGGCCCTCTTCCGACCAAAATATTTGCATTCGTTACGGGCGAGAATATTTTCCCACCTATAAGCTCTCCGTTGCCGCCATTCGTTTTGCCCCCTTTCTCACATTCCCCCTTCCCCTCCAAAGCGTATATGTAGTAGCCGGCTGCGGCCCATCCGGTCAGGCCAACCTGTCTGTCCTTTCGACGCAAGCAGCGCACGCCCCCTTACGCCCGGCCGTTACGCAAGAGCTTGTTATGTTCTCTGAGCGTGTATTTTATCTCTGGATTATTCGGTGGCGCCTCCACCCGTGGAACGATGCCACGCGGCTGACATCCAAAGTAGGACGCGTGGAGGTGTGATCCGGCAAGGCTACGCGTGTGCCTACACGACCTAAACTAGGCGACTCAGCGCCGACGTGGCGTGGGCTGACGAGGCTGACGCTTTTTTGAAGGTTCTGCGCTTTTGTTCTTTAGCTCTTCTTCGCAGCGGTCGACACCGCGCCCACGGCGCCCAAGGCTCTCGAAGTTATACTATGGTAGCTGACATCACATCGGACCGCAACATTGTGCGCATAAGCCGTCTCGTAGAAGGCTGGGAATTGGTTTCCACACGCGGGTGAAATTGATTGCGAAATTTGTCGTATGGCCTGCTGTTGGTGACGAGCGGGAAATTGCAGTTGACACTGATCTTTTTTTGTTGTTTATTTACTGCTAAGAATGACGTAATCGAGGGTGATGCGCAAAACAATTTTACATAAAGCATGACGCCGTGTCCACCACGATATATTTGATACTGTATAAGCCCGAGCCTCAATCACGATGGCTTGGACCAAGTGAGGTTCATTTATAGTTAATCTCCGTTATAACAAAACAAATTTACTCAAATCCTCGCTTTAGACGAAGGGTTTCGCTGTCCCAACTGCCGTGAGGGGAAATCACATTATCCCGCTTTTACCGAATTCAGTTGGCCTGACCTAGGGCTTTGGTTTAAGGTTGGTTACTGTCATTTTATTGCAATACTACAATGACATGACCAATTATTATTTTGGGCTATTGGTGATAGTTTGAGACTGGGAGTGGAGGCAAAGAAGAAGCAGTGACTTTCGTTATTCACAGAGGCCTGCCGAAGCTTGCGGTGCACCATGTGCATGTGCCACCATTCGGCGGTCAGTGTTGGCAGCTGCGATGCTATCTTCCAGACGTAACCACGTCACTTAGCTGGATTTGAGCACAATAATCTACCAGTTACTTTGGCAAGGTTGCTTTGCTTCGTTGCAAATCTACCAGGAAAAAATGAAAGCCGTTCCCCTCAATGTGAAAGCTGGCGGAAGTGCACAGCAGTGATTCGCCATAATGGGCTGTAGCACCGTTATCCGCTCACTGCTAACACCCATAGCAATTCAAATTTCCCGCCTTCGCAGTGCTCGCGCGCCCCCTACCTGAAACTGCGCCAGCGGGAGTTCCGTTCCTTTTGTGCTTGCGTTTCCTCCCGCAACGTGCCGGCGTTGAACTGCCACTTTTTTGTGCTTACTATGGTAAAAACCAACCAACGAGCATTCCTAGCTAAATGAACGCGGGTGCTGCCGGTTAATTACGTATATTTTGCTTCAAATGCACCTACAGTTTTCTTGGCGCTAAACAACGGGGAGAGGTATGACAAGCGCAAGCGGTTCGCGAGTTCCGAACGCTTCTGACGATATAAACCCTTGGCTTTCGAAGCCTCTGGGTTACACCGCGACGACGGAACGCCGTGCGGCTCTACTTGGGTCTAGCGAGCGAGCTACGGCGACAAGGCGAGCCCCAAAAATGCTCTGCATTAATAGAGGCCAGTTTATCGACCGCAGTATGAGTTAAAACCGGGCTGATGTTCTTTCTCATACACCTGGTGGACGCGGACAGCCAGTGATACATACGTCCAGTGCAGACTGAGATCGATAGCGGATATTTTAAGCGTCTGTGATTATGGTGCATATAAAATAGAGTAGTGTATATACACACATATTGTCTAACGTGTATTGAAATGAAAATACCCACAAATACCCAATTCAAGGGGCACCGCGAAGGTGTGGTTTACGCTGGGTATGGGGAAAAAGCAGCAAGGAAAATATTTGATTAGGATATAAAATAGTGCACAGACTTCCTTGGGACACTAGAGTCACCGGACACCGGACACCTAGTGTCCCAGTTAGTGTGCCAGACTTCTGCTTGCTAATTTGTGTGGACAGAAGGCATGTAGAAGACCTCTCAAGGAATTAAGTCTCCCGTTAGCAGGAAGCATGTAAAGCAGACTTTATCTTTATGTTTGAAATCGAGAATATGCCGGAAGAATAGCTTCAGTAGTGTCCAACATTTCTTATTGGATGCATATTCCTTGATTCCCAGAGGAATAACAAACAGGAATAAAAATATGCGCATTCCATTAATTCAGAACTGTGTTTTACGTGTCCATCCGCACTGGGATACGAGGATTTTCAGAGAGGAGGGCTACGGAATTACTCAGGCCATCTAGAGACAAATAGCAAGCGCCGAAATATCGGCACATGGCCATGTTTGCTGTTCACGACAGTCAGAAAAACAACCACCATGGTCAGGGCCTAACCAGTACGCCAGTGTTAAGCAGCACAACGCCCTAGCCATGGAGCCAACTTGGCGGGTGCATTAATATACGTGTTTGTTTACATACAAGCCTATATGATGCGGATAAAGGCGTAGCGGAAGCATTTGTCCAGCCGTAGAATGACAATGATATCAGCTAGAGAAATCATTCTGTTAGCGTTCTACGTCGTACTTTCTATTCATACATGTATACGCCTGGTCATTCGATTCCTTTTCTCAATGCCAGTATACTATCTCTGCAGCCATCACCCCCGGCCCTGCAAAGGGATTAACACCGCATCCAGTTACCGGCTTAAGTTACCAGCCCTGCCTTCGGCACCTTCCCACAGGCTTTCAACACTTCCTACCTGTCGGACGTCTCCTCCCTCCTGCATCGCTCATGTCTGAGCGGTGCCCGTCTTTGTTGGTTGTGCTGTCTGGGCGCGCCCTTTTGTAACGAGATGCCGATGCCATCGTTGCCCCTGCCTTTCCCAGCGAGCCGAGTACGCCGGGCGAACGCAGCCTGGTTGCCGCGGCTCTCAACGTCGGGTGCAGCCGTGCCGCTAGTAGCCTTCAGCGGCTGTGAACGCACCTTGTCGAAGGTGTGGTTGGCGTTATTTGCGCGTGTTTGCTAATACTTCAATGAAATCAGACACGAATGTTATAGGTGGGGAAACTTTCCATGAAGACAACGTGCATTCAAGGCACGTTATTGCCCCTGCTAACGCGTTGTACTTTGTCACAGCTGGAAAGCAGTGCTCGTTTTCGAAAGTGCTACTGTCTCTGCTCATGAATGGTACTCTGTCACGTCTGTAAATGTGGCCCTCTTTTTGTGCAGCTTTAACGACGATCCTGCATCTCATTAGCCTGTAATCACTGTTCTTGTCCATGACTAACACATCACAAAATGATCCTGCATCTTCAGTGAGCACAAGGTCGAACTAGTGTCGTGCTACCGGAGTCCGGCGGGCCGACACGGATGTCTTTTTCTCAAACGGAAAAGAGAGCTCTTCCCCTTTGCCACAACGTCCCTCATCGCATTAAGCGAAGTTGTAAGCAGTAAGTGCCGGCGACTCCATTCTAGCTGGCGACTGCACCAAGGGACGGTAGTGCGGCGCCTCCTCTAGTGCCCTTTTTTCTAAGCGGAACTTTCAGCCTCTCAGCGATGTCGTCGGTAGTCGACCCAAAACGCACTGCAGGAAAGCCACTTTTCTCTGACGATGATGATGATCACGGGTGAAGTGAAGAAAACTTAAATCGCTCCCTGTGGTATAGAATCGAACATGGGTACCTCCCGTTATGAAGTCTATCCGATTGCGACATTCCTTGCATGGTCGAAGCAGTTTGGATTTCGAGAGGGGTGCATGGACATGAAAAACTAGACAGAAAAATAATTCATCTCTCCGTCTAACTACGGCGATGGTCAAAGCTCGATGAACAAAGTTCCTAAATCATCTACGAGGAAGTCCAAACATCAGACGAGGAGAAAAGAAAAAGAAGAAAGAGGAAGAGAGAGAGAGAGAGAGAGAGAGAGAGGAAGAAGGAGAGAGAGAGAGAAGAGGAGAGAGAAGAAGAATACTTATTTTCTCAAAAGAGTTGCGATGGAGCTATTTTCACTCAGCCGGAGTGGACACTCAGACGAAAACGAAGGGATCACTCACGACAAAGCTTCGCGTTCAACCATAGCAGTCATTAGAAGGAGGGCTGCACGATTTCTACTTTTTCAAGTTATGGTCTGAATCTCATTAGGTTTATCTAAAAACATGGGGCGTTGCAGCGCATCTTCCCTTCTACTGGGAATTTAGAAGTCGGCTGTTACGTCGTCTATTTGTTGCTCCGATGAAGACGCGTCCATCAGCCGGAAGGATAGTAAAAATTTTGCTTTTGTTTTTGGATACGTGTCAGACTACTTTTTAACATACAAACACACACACACACACCACACCAGAGTGCATTTAAGGGAAATGGTTTATTTTATGTTGAAGATTTGTTACTGTCGTGATGGTTGGTTCATCAGATGAAACTCTAGTAAACATTCTGCTTTTGTTTTGTTACGTGTGCAACTCTACTTCTCAACACATGCAGGTGTGTGCCAGTGAGTGTGCGCACGTGAGGGGGGATGACAAAAGCAAGGAACCTTTTTTTAACCCTGCAATTCAGAAAAACATATGGAAGTCTCAAAGCCAAAAGCCTATTGGAACCCCTTCACAAACTATCAAAGGTTGTGTTGACAACGCAAAGTTTGCGTTGACAATGCTCCGTCCTTCTCTTCACTGTCCCCGAATACCAAAGCGTCCAAGGTTCAACTGCCGCTGCTTCTTAATTTGTTTGAGTTGTATAGGTTTACGCGTAGGTTCTGAAATCGGCTCGCAGAATGGAAAGAGGGCAAGAAACGCTACTGGAAGATGAGGCGATATATCTGCTAGCGAAGCTTTGAGGTTTCCTTTGAGATTCCCTGTTCCGGAACTTGAAGCGGTTTCTTTACTGCTCTTTCGCTTTCCGGCGCATCACATCGGCTTTGACCCATCTCTCCGGCGCAGTCCACTTAAACGTGTTCGAATGGAAGTACGGTTGGCGCGTACTGCTCGAGGAAGCTTCACCACCGACGTCCACGTGACGTGGACTGCAGATAAGAGCATTAAAACGAGAAACGCCGACGTCGTCGTCGAGACTGCCAAAGAGAATTGCGAAACAAAGCAAGCGCGCATAAGTTATGCCTACGAAGCAGTCCACAAAAAAAACAAGATCTTGAGAATGGTAATGAGGTATACTGCACGCGTCTGCCATGCAAAGGCAGTCAATGAGGCCGACATGCGTACACGTGTAAAACGGCCGACAAGCAGCCCCTTAAAAGACGGAACTGACAGGCTTACGCATTTGTTTGATTGTTGCAGTCGACTATTGCATGGGAGACGTTAAGGATGAGCTAACAATGGGAAAATGGGTCGTCTTTATGACGGGCGAGTCGGACATTTACACTGCTTATGTCTTCGTGTCACGACAGAACTCCGGTTAGCAATGCAAGCACAAGGAAAAGATGGCAGGAGAAAGATGAGCGGGTGTTGTTGCCGAGGCGCTCTGCTGCTATAGGAAGGAAGCGTGTGGTTCGAAACGAGGTCGCGAGCTGCTTGTTCTTCTGGTGAGGGCGAGAGGCGAGAAAGCGCGTGTATACGACGTCAGCTGCGCAGTAATTAACCCCCAGGTGACCTTAATTAGTCTGCAGCCTCTCGAAACGGTGCGCCTCATTACCCCGCTGCGTATACCTTTGACGTGTTACGTTCAGCGTTTTAATTTGGTGCAGAAGCTAAGCAAGCGATAAACCGGGGAGAAATACAGGAGCGAGAGGTGTTCATCCCTCAAATATGTACCAACTGTTCCGCCTACAAGTTCGTGAGCAAGCGTTTAGTTTCCCGCCATGAGAAATCAACCCCACCATGGAAAGCGGGCTCTGAAACATGTAAAACCTGTTTGGATAGGAATAAAGCCTAAATTAGAAAACGGACCCCTAAGAAGAAAAAAATATTGCTTGTCTTCCACCTACTCCTAGGTAAAAGAGGGTATGGAACGCCCGTGAAGAAAAATGTAAAGAGTTTTACAAAAGTCGTTCATTTCCTCAAGGAGTCTTGTTCCCCCAGAAACCAATGAGCGTTAATTGGTGCCCTTTGTCGCTTTGAACACGTGTCGCATTCAGTGCGAATACACGAGATGTCAGGCTTCGCCACTGTGGCTACATGCGCGAAACATAGACCGCATCAGCTGTGCAGAGAAGTAAAGCCCGTTTCAATTGGTCTTGCCTTTTAGACCTTAATTTACGAGATTTTCTGCACGTAATTTGAAAGACGGGTAATCGAAATCCTGGATGTGGGAAATTTGGCTGTACCACCGTTCACGCCGTTTTGTCAACAATGCATGAGCTAATGACACATGAAGTGCCTTCACCATGTAATATGATTTTGATACTGAGGTAGAACATAATCCCTTGCCACATTGCCCCGGATGCGTAAACACAGAAGTTTTAACAAAGAGCACGGAAAGGGGACGTGTCCTTGACAACTTGCTTGTAAGGCCTACCGAGTAACCCCTGATTTGCTAGAAAGTTGGCAGCTTTAACGTTCGTAGACCACTTCAACGTACCGTTATTGAAGACCGGTCTCGGCAGGGTAACACGAGTAGTGATTTAATAAATGTATTCGCATTCAGAACAGTGTAATTTGGTACACGAGAACTCATGGAGGGTCACAACGGTTAAACTGCCGCAGGAAGTAAGATCCGGAAAGAAATCACAAAAAAACATCCTTCGCAAGCAAGTATGAAGCATGTCACCATTGAATTACCCAACAATTTCAGCTTAAGTTTTTTTCACGTGAGCCACTGGCATGCAGAAAGCAAGCGATTTTCTTCGGTCGCATTTGAGGCTGCTTAGGTAGGCTTGTTTTGCTTTTGTGGGTAAGATTCTTTATCTAAGCTTGAACCACTTTTCCTTTTCAGTTGCATATATGCGCTCCCGCCAGAGTCCGGCGCCGATTTCATGACACTCTGACACTAGACAGAATAGCCGCAGGGAGGTAAAATACAAGCAAAAAGCCTCATTGCGAACTTAAAAACCCCTATTAGTCGCCACTGTTACCAATGCCCTATTTTGTCCATTAATGACACGGCTGATGAAGATGATAATGAAGTTGTGGTTTTTGGCACAGCAACCCTTTCGGTTAAAATGACCAAACACAGGGTACAATAGGTGAAGATTAAAAGATGTTATTGAAGGTGTTGTGAAGATTAAAACGAATTTTTAAAAGAACTCAAAGATGTGCATAGCTAAAACAGGTGTATAAAGCCGGTGTCTTCAAGAAATTCAAAAAACATTACTAAAATTCTCCAATTGTTCATCACTAAGTACAAGCATTGGATGTAAAGGAATGAAAAGGTGTATAAAGCTCTGAAATATCTGATACGTGCTATTTCAAGGAGTGGGTAGCTTATTAGAACATGTACTACAGTAAGAGGATCTCCACAGTGGTCACGCACGGGTTAATTTGCGCCGTATTATCGAACCTGAAGTCGAATAATCGGGAAAAACTATGAGAAACCCCCTGTAAGAGAAAACAGAGACCGAAAGAAATTGCCGAATATTCGAAGAGCAGTCGTTTTATAAATTTGAAACAAACTTTAACTAGCACAATGACTGCCTGAAGGCACGTTTTAGCTTCCGAATTGCCGTAGTCGCGCGACAGTCGCTTGCCGCCGCTGGCTGACCGATTTTTCTAGCCGAGCTACGGCCATCGCCAGCCATTGCAGCCCGGAAATTTCGACTACGCAGACGGGTTGCTTAGGAAATTAATTGTAAAGCAATGGTTTGTTTACTCTTGGCGTGGAGGCAATGGCCACCGTAGAGCACCGCTCGCCGGACCATGGCGGCCGGCCTTGCAATTTTGTCAGCGCATATTCGATCGTATCAGCGCAAAAGCATAGAACTCGGAACGCAGTGGTATGTTAGGTTGAGAAAGCAGGCGATCTTTGTGTATAGCGCGATGAATATCGCGACGGTACGTAGACTGACTTCCATGCCTTCCTGCACTTGGTTGGCGCATGTACGAGATGGGGTCAGGAAACGCCGTGGTACAAGACGCCCGTAGTACAAAACGCCGTGGGACAGGAAACACCGTGCCTCGAACTCTTGCTTCCTTGAAAATAAGTCATCGCCACAGGTTGCGGTGTTAAGGGGAGTTATTTCTACCTTGAATAATGTTTTGAATAGTACCCGCTTCGTGTAATTATTTTCGGCTTCTTTCCCCAGCAACCGGGAAAATACCTAGGACACTCTACAGGTCAGTCGTTGGGTTTCGAGCGGCTCCTACCTGTTTTTGTGGTGTTTATCTCGAAGACAAACTTTTTCGAATTATGAAGAAAGACGAATGAAAATTGTCGTTAAGAACAATGAAGTTGTGGAACAAAATTCGTGGAACGACATTCGTGGACCGGCAATTCCGCATTCTACGCGACTCACAAAGAAAAATGCGCCTCAGAAGTCATAAATATGCGCCACATTCCTAACATCAATAATTACACAATTGAAAGCACAACGACACCAATCATAACGGCGGGACTGCACAGCGCCTGAATATACAATGAATTCGTGCATCAAGCGAATATTGGGATAACTCAGAGTTTGCAATTTTTTTTTACATAAAGCGACACATATCTGTCAATGCGGACATACTTACATTCCACCCTCTTCCCATAAACGCGTTTTTCTTTTAGAAATTTTAGTCCAATTACAGTGCACTGGGGTCTCTTGAGCTGAAAATCTCCGCATCAGTGTTTCCACGAAGACCCTACCACGTACGAAGTTTGAGCATCCTAACAAAATGTTTATTTGAATGAAAGGTCAGAGAACTTCGATATATACACTTAAGTGCACGACGACGTGACCCACGTCTCCGGTGGATGCGCTTTCAGTAACCGTATACTTACTTTGCCATGTGAAAAAGTTGGTTGGTTGGATGGTTGGTTCAACAACCAATTTATATGCAGAAAACCTCTAAGTTGTCAAATGTGCACTCTAATTTGCAGTACTTTTACGGTGAACTCATACCAGTAACTATGTAACCATGCGACAGCAAGTTTCTCATAAGCTGGCGTACGAAAATCTGGCCTGGGAGCAACGTTGGTATTACCAGGTATGCAGCCTTTCAATTAAAGTTGGTCGACATCTCAGAGACCTTCAGAATGGAGCATTCACAGCAAGAGGAAGCATAATGGGCAAGACGGAAATGATACCTAGAAATATCTGAAATGAAGCCACGTGATGAAATCTAGGTTTTGCACACGGAAAATTTCATCACCTTCACATGTTTTCATTATCAGCTTTCTTATTTTACGGCCGTGGGTATACAGGAGCCACACCAAATGCGACTTACACAGAAAATGGTTACTAAATTAAAAGAAACACTCACTCTATTAGCCACTATTCACCAAAGCAAAATGCGCCACAGGGGTTAGGATAATTGCTTCTATAAAAAGAAACCAAGGAAGGCTTCAGTTTATCAAACCAATCTGCATAGAACTTTATTTGTTTGGTACTTGCGCTTATATAAACATTATCTGTCGACATAGATAAAAGTCTTCGTTGCACCTCCAACCTCTGCTCATTCGCGAGAAAAAAACTCATTGTATTACACCTGTCCGTATATGCCAGGCTCCCGTCATACGCGTGACGTGAGAGCGCCTGTGCATGGTCTCCACGGGGCAGCCGTCTATTGGAGTCAAATTGTTGTTGTTTTGCCCTCTCGCCTGGTCTGAGGCAGGTTGAAGGAGTGAATGTCAGAGTAGCGTGGTCTAGAAAACGGCGCAGGTCAGATTGCCCCACTTCCACGACGCATTGCATTATCTTCCACGCGCTGGCAACACAGAACACCTGCGTGGGGAATTTTCAAGGTGGAAAAACAGGGTCGGGTGAAGGGCGGTGAACGCCACCTTATCGCTTGCGGCGCCGTCAGTCACGCGTGAGATGTATTCACCGTCGTTCCATCCCGGTCGCTCTCATGTTATTTTTATATCACTCGAAATCTTCGTAAAGTTAGGAGAATGGCTTCGCCTGCCAGTAAGGGCTCAAATCAAACCCGAAACAGCTATGCATAGGTAGTGTACTATCGCGCTCCCTATGACCTACACCTACGTGGATCCGGTGAATTGAACTTTTTAATTAGGACCTGGACTTAGGTCCTGCAGAAAATAAAGTTTGTTCTCTCTCTCTCTCTTTCATTAGTATTCAAACGATTATATCGTCAAAACAATGACTATGGGCATATACGTTACTATAAGGCTTGTTTCAGTAGGACGTCGTGCGTACTTGGTCTTTACCTGGGTAGCAGACAAAGTTGTACAAAGCAGTGAATACTAATGAGCGGTGTAGGTCATAGTGAGCAGCATTGGACATGATGTGTCGTAAAGAAGTCTATATCTGCATTTATTTACCCTACAAACAAAACCACCTCGTACAATAATAACAGGCGGCCAGCGGCGTCAGCCACTAATGTAACAAATATGCAACGCCATCACACCGCAAGGTGGTTAAAAACGTTAAAATATTTGAAGAGCTCAGCTTTACACGAGATCACCTGGGTTTTCAGAACTGTGCGCAAAGATACCGCAATCGAGACATTTTCTAACCGTCAAGCGTCACTTTTATTGCAAAACAATGCCGCAGGCAGGAAGCGAGCTTTTTGCCTCGCGTAATGTGTGTCCCAACCAATTACGCCAGCTTGGTGAGGAAAACAACGTGGTGCTGTTTGCGAAAGTGTTTTTTCTTATTCCGCTCCGCAAGCTTGCTGCGCCGAGAACAATCATAATCGACAACAAGTCCTTGCTTTGAAATGTGGCTCTGGGAGTTGTTAAAAAAACGGTGTTGAAAAGTTAACCACCGCCTCCTTGCCATCACTGATGTTGGCGGCTTGTTGCTGCTTGTCATGGCTCATTGTTTCGCATGTTGGTATAAAGCAACGCACAAGCTAAGGGCGTTTCAAGTCTCAGTAACAATCCTCGGCAGTGTGCGTAATTACTTTTTGGAATAGCCAGATCTACACTCAATCACATCCTCAGACTTCACCTTGTCTTCTAAGAATGGTTGCACTTTACCATTTGCTGCCACAATGAGCCTTGAGCTCGGTGGCTTGCTTGGTTGCGGTCTCATGAACCTCAACCATACACCTTGAGAGCCAAGCGAGGGCGGTATATAGTAGAGGAATGTCAACTTACCTACATTTTCCAGTCGCATCTCAACGACATTCTCCTCTCCTGTTTCGGGTCACATCTCCATTCATGTCTGCACTTCTCCACGGACTCTCTACCATTCATATCCGACGGTTACTGTCGTCCTGTCCACGCCATTTTCGTGCCCTGCTTGGACTTTATCTTCACCCAAAAAGATATTACGCTGCTTTGAAAATTTTCAAGGGAAATTCCAAGACCTGCCAACTTCACCTTTACTTTCAGAACACTCAATACTTAGGGCTCGACCAGCTGTATTACTTTAGACTTGTCCAGCTGCTACACAAAAACAAGTTGTACATGATGGCAGTGCAGAAAACCGTCACTACTGTGTACGGCGACCAATAAGACGTACACCTAAAACTTGGAATAATTACGGCAAACAATAGGCCACTTATCAAGTACCAAATGTCTTAAACATCCTAGCGGATAATTTAAAATTTAACACTAGTGCAACCGCATAAGACCGAAATTAAGGTGATGTTTCTACAAAGAAAGTGAGATATGACAATCACTAGGTGTGTCTCATTGTAACGAATTTAAACTGTATTGTGTATAGACGTGATTTTTTTTCTAAGCATAAAGGACAATCCGTCAAGAAATGTGTCGTGTTTTATTGTTTCAGCTGGTAACATATATTGCAGAAAAAGTTTTATGTATATTGTACAACGTGTGATTCTCATTGTTGGAAATCTATGATTTGTTGTATTTTTTAATTTACTTAATTTTTCTCTCTGTATTGCTGGATGAACTGCCAAGCATGCATATTTGATTGAAACGTGTCCTCTGTTATGAACTGCAGAGGGTCAAGAGCCCTCGTTAGGCACTCAATGACTTAAGCTCCTGCCCCGTCAGCAGGCATTGTAACACCGTCTGCTGAAAAAAATAAAGTCTTCTTTTTCTTCCTTTGCTGCTGCGAGTACCGGGAAGCCACCCCTAAAAAAGGCCGAGCTAGTAAGAATGTTCTACAGGTAAAAAGATTGCCCTAACTTCCCGTCATGATTTCCACTAACGCAGATTGAGTTCAGTTGAAGGACACCAGAACAGCTGGATGCTCACTCATATGTTTCTTTCCAAACATATGTATGCGCACTCGCGCTAACTCAGGGCAGAACGATCGGATTCCCCACGCCGCCTGGTAGCAACATCGCATGAACTAATGAATCGTGACATTCTCAAGTAAACTGCAAAAGAACGCCTTTTTAATGCAGGGTCAACAACACCAATAACTGAAAATTTATGCTTTAGTCTCATTCGCTACCAACTCCCGAACTACATGAGATTCAAAAAGGTGACATTTTCAGCTACTGCGTTCAATTTGGGTGTTGTAGTTTGAATCAAAAGCTTCACGATATCACAAATTAGAAACTGAGGCAGAACCAATCCTTTGGGGAGTCTTTAACAACGCAAACGGTATCAGCATGTAGTGGTGGGGATGGAATCGGTGACGTTACGCTACTTAGAACTGCAATTAGCCACAATTGTAGCTCTATTTCCAAGTTTGGAGTAACGAATACCTGCTACAACACGAGATATACACAACGTGCACATGTAGCTTATTTTGAACTTCCTATGCAGGGTAATCTTGGGCTAATAATTCCGACTGATGCGGCTGTGTTCTGTTAACTGAGCTTGTTGATCCCCTTCTCACCCCTCGGATTCTTTTTCTTCTTCCACTACCTCCAACCTCAGCAAGATTTGTTGACGGGCTAGTTGGTCTGATACTTGAAACGCCATGAGGATTGCGTGGAGCGACGACACAAAGACGAGACAACAGGACGAGCGCATCCTGTTGTCTCCTCTTTGTGTCGTCGTTCCGCCGCAATCCTCATGGCGTTTCAAGTACCTCCAACCTCCCCAGCCTGTCCTCCCGTCTCAATTCGCTAAACCACACACAAGGGCTGGGAGTAACCGGCTAGACAGAGCCAGGCATAAGCCCCAGTTACAGAAGATAGGTCAATAATGATACTCGCGTTAAGAATAACGGTTGAATTAATCACATCCGTATTAGCTGTTCTTCAAGCTGTTAAAGCACAAGACTGAACTCGACACTACTGTTTCAAACACAGCTAAGAAGATCGAATTCGTCAACTCAATTCTGGCGGTCGCTTAGTATTCCGATTCTAGTCATTTATATCTCAAGAATGAGGACAAGAAACAGCCTGGACACTGCTTACCCTACAGTTCATAATGGCATTCATCTAGAATCAACTCTCAACGACAGTCCCGCTTCCTGGACTTCCAGGGTACCATACGAGCAGGTTCAGCAATATAAATGATGGCACACACGGGTAGCCTCCTCTGATGATTTTCTCTGTGCCACTTCCTCGTACTAGCAGCTGCGTCCGTCCGCGATACCCAGCAAAGTTAACTCCGAGAAATGCATCGCTGCACAGCTGATGCCTGACAGGACCAAGAAGACCAGAGAAGCGTGAGCAGTAACGAACGAAGCGCGCAATGCGATTCCCATCAGCGTGGGCCTGGAATGTTAGATGATGTGACGTGCCACTCTATTAACTTCTCTTCCGTATTTCCGCTTTGGAAATGAACTTTTTACAAGAAAAAAAGAAGGGAAATGAGAAAATTCTCAACGAGACTCCCGCGTATGCAAAAGGGCTGAAGCCCTCGCGTGATCCCTTGCACACATCGCATGCGCCGTACCATGAGCACTGGCGTCATGGTTGCTTTCTTTTGCCCTTCGTATCACCGCACTTGTTTCCGGTAGAAGCTAAAATTGCTGCTTTCGCTCGACAGCTCTCGTGAACAATGCACGCCGGACGTTTCAGCGGGATACATACTGTCCGGCTGTATTTTACACAAACGCATACACTCTGTTGTAGGCCGAAGGCAATCTCGTTGAGTTAAAATTCGTCACTTGAGAGCAGCGTCCAGCCGTAGGCCTTGCAAGAATGAAGGTTTCTGGTCCCTGGGGAACTTCTTCAGCACTACGGTTTATGAATGTACGCACTACTCAAGCTGCACCTTCGTATCGCCCTGCAGGCGGGGCTTTGTAGAAGCTCTTTTGCCAAGTTTAGCTTAATTCAAAAAAACTAGAAATCAAGCACAAATTTCGAGCTTGTACAATGATGTACCAGTACTCTGCCTTACACATTTTAAAGTAGTACTTGGCGTGGGTTAAAAATTTTAACTCGATTAATCGGCTGGCTTTAATTGTTTAATTGATCGATTAATGGGTTGCGTTGGTTTACGAAGGAAATGACCAAAAATAATATTGCAGCAATATTCATAACACCATAATAATAAAAAGTAAGGCCAATATTCTCGTCGGCCTGTTCACAGACATTCCAGATGAGGTAAATTGGTCATAATCACGGAGCTGACGTGGGCGAGACGCTCATCACTAATTCGTCCTAGAATCAGGAACATCAGCACTTTCCGAAGGACGCCGACTAATTGTAGTTTCCTTACGAACAAGTTCACTTCATATATAAGGTCCAACAGTTGTCGATGAACTGGTATTCAGAGCAGCCATTTTCCTCGGCTGTCTCGGCTATAAGCTTTCGGTTTTAATCACTATCATCTCTTAGCATGCTGGCATCGCTTTCTGCTGTGACGTAAAGCGGGTTATCTGAACACGAATGCGACCCTCGACACGTTTGCGCACAACTTTAAAATGCCATTCTTCTGTATGTTTGCTCATATGACTTATACCGATTAACATGTTTAAAAATTAGTCACGAATTAAAGCATTAATCGATTGATCGGAATCCTTATCGATCAATCGCCCTCTCCTAGAAACCATCCCTTTCATTCAGGAACAGAAGCCTCAGATATCCCTCTCAGAAGTGTCAGATCCTTCATTAAGCAGTATGAGCTACGAGCAGA
This sequence comes from Haemaphysalis longicornis, assembly GCA_013339765.2. NCBI lineage: Eukaryota > Metazoa > Arthropoda > Arachnida > Ixodida > Ixodidae > Haemaphysalis > Haemaphysalis longicornis. The sequence goes on along the minus strand of CM023456.1, from coordinate 82,223,932 downwards.
AAGACGGCTTTATCATCACAACAACTCCAAAGTTGACCGTCATCCCTCCAATCCCGTATCACCACCAGTCCAATTTCGACTACACGAATTACGTTGGCCAACTGCCCGCAGGTGCGATTGAAGATTTCTTTCGCCATGATTTATTTTGCAAAAGTTATTTTATTTGGTATATTTTATTGATGGCATGCTTTCAATATTATCTGCAACAATTTCGCTCTATTTATTAAGCCTATTTGTCTTTACTACGTGTATCCAGATTTCAGCGCACGTTAACAATCACGAGGTGGTCAAAAATAATCAGGAGCCACCCACTGCGACTCGCCTCACAGACCAGGCATTGCTTTGGCGTGTTCAACCCCATACTTCAACATTTTTTTCCCGTCACAGAGGGAATTTCACTAGATTAGAAATCCCGTGGTTTCTTGTGAGTACTGCTCATAGTGGCAATTTATTTGCCTTCCCAGTGACCTCGCGCTAAATTCCGGAACCTTCTTGACTTCGGTAAGTTATCTCCATGCGTTACTGCCTCTATTAGTTTATTGTTTTCCGTTTGTTTAGGACTATAGGCAGTTCGTGTGTTCTTGTTTCGTTTCGGGCAATCCTGTGTCCGCCTGAGCTCGCTTCGTGTTCGACCAACCTCGATACACTTGCCAACCACCGCGCAGGCTGACAGACCAAACAAATTAAATTTTTTTGTACTGCCTTAGCAGGAGGTCGGTGAGCGTAGCTGTGAAGCGGAAACCGCTGCGCTAAGTTGTACAACCGGGGGAAGTTGTCACACGCCGTAAACTCAATTTCGCCGTGTCAGTTCGCTTGCTGTGTTGCGGAATACGCAAAAAAGACCCTTGCAGTCACCTTCCACCATTCCTCCCACGGCCTTGAACAGAATTCAGGCACCAGACTTTTTTTTCATTTTTTAAGTTTTTAATCTCAGTGGGTGATTAGCGAGAGAGGAGAGAAAAAGAGAGCATAAAGCTTGATTCATGAGCATAAGTGCTGATGGCAGGGCACTCGCCCGGTGGAGGGAATCCCTAGTCCAGGATTCCCAGACTGCGCCTTGATGTCGAGATCCTTTTCATCAATATTTGTTGGTATCCAGGGTCCGGGTCGGCCAGAGGAGTCACCCTGCTACTCATAGGAGAAGAAAACCCCGTGGTGCATTCGGCACATGTGCAAGCCTACATCGAGCAAATTTTACAGGGTAGACGTCCATTCATGTCGACTTGTTGCTATATACAACTAGCATAAACGGGGGCAATGTTTCTACATGGGTGGGTGGATAGGGGGGGGGGGGGTAAGGGGGGGGAAGGGCCGGTTGCATGGGTAGACTGGATCGTAGTCAACAGCAATATTACGGTGTATTTAACTCCCAGCAATAAAGTTTGCCGTAATCATAGACTTTTCAAACAAAATGAGTACAAATTAAACTGTCAGCGGTTGAATAGGACCTTTCTAAACACACGATTTCTCTTTTTTTGCGGGCCTCCAATACTATTAACTATTCCTGGGAAGACACCTTTCACCAAAGGTTGTGCGAACGCTGCCCCAGCCCCTCTTCTTGCTTTTCTCCTCCAACGAGGCGAGGTACGCACCTGCCGCCTGAACCGGGTTCACATACGATTCTGGAAAACCCGTCCATACATACATCTCGTCGCATCGTCTGCGCACGAAAAGTGAGCTGTGTGCGGGCTCGAGCGAAGCAGAGCACCGGATGCAGTGAAAGACTAGGAAAGAGCACCCAAAAAAAGGGGGCCAGGAAGAGAGATGCCAACGGGGTAGACCGACGAAAAAGCAAGGAAGAAACGAGCGAACGGGCAGCAGCCAGAGAGGGAGAGACGAGAAAGAGAGGGAGAGACTCACACACAGACACAAGGGTGCCGAGCGGCGCAGGAGGTCATCGCCGTCGGTCGACAGGAAGCGTGGAGAATAGTGCGTCTGCCGGTGGCGTTCACCGCTGTTGCAGCTGCCGCATGTGCGGGCTGCAGTGGCCCCGCGGCTCTTCGCCCTCAAACCAGAAAGCTCTCAATGGTCAGGACCACTACTCTCCCACCGCTCTTTCTCCCTCTCATTCTCTCTCTCTATTTTCTTTTCCGTCGTGGGGCTGTAAGCTGTAAGTTACCAACAATGTCCACACAAGATGGCCCACAGGTTGCGACTTAGTCAAAGGTGCTGGCGGACGTCTGGAGGACCAATACTGGAAACGCTAGTTCAACGACGACCTCTTTTTCTCCCGTTTATGACCAATGTGGGGCCCGTTTTTTAACCAACTCGAATTATGCTCTCGAAAAAAAGTGTAAATGTGTGTAGGAGTATATTTTTCCCTATGTTCTGTACATATTGCATGTACCCCCCCCCCCCCCCCCCAAAATGCCTCCGCGGGGATGCAAGATTCTTGTAAATAAATAAATAAATATGTGCGATGTGAAGGTTTCCTCTGGTGACACAGCGACACACACCAGGTGATAAACCTTGCGAGTTTCATTTTTTTCTGTTATGCCGCCTGTTACGCATAAGAAGCCAAGTGCATTCGGCACACAGCCTCTGGTGGGCTCTCTGTATGTGCCTTCAACCTCCGCAATCACGCCGCTCTCACCGTCTGACCACCTTTGCCAGCCGCCACAGTCGGTTTCCCAGATACCTGAAAATCTGTACAATCGCTGTTTAAGACAGCGTGCACTAGACGCTATTCGATTTTTCTGCATACGTTGCAAATAAAAAGGCGTGGACATTGCAGCTTTCCAAGACAGATCAGATGCAAACTTCGCAGATACAAGACGTTATGAGCCATAATTTGGTAAACATCCTGTCTTGCTCGAGCGTTTTACAGCCGGATGCGGTTCTGTTGCCGGAAAGAGCAATGCACAGTTGCCACTTTCAAGCCGTAATTTTAGCTTTGAGGCAGGTGTGGCGTTCTTCGCAGGAGCACGATCTATTTGCTCGCGTCTCGGCACAAACCGCTGCGTTGTCTGATATCAGTCCTCCGCCTTTCATCACGCGCAACGGTGCATGTGAAGGCATGCTCACAAACAGCACAAACAGTTGCACCTGTTACGCGGAAACTCGCATTGACCGCGGCAAAAAACCGGATAAGGTACTGCGTGCGAAGTGCAAAGCAGATTTATAAACCGTCGTTAATTGCGTACGTCTGCTTGAGTTAGAACGCGTCACTGGCTCGTATATTTAGCTAAAACAAAGCTTCCCGCTGTTCTTGACTTGCTACTAGTGTGATCCTGTCAGATCAGCTAGGTACAGGCTTTGGATTTTGTGGGCCACGGCGACCGTGGCCGGAGCAGGCGCGCGCGGGCGAGCAGTGGCGCTGCGCTTGCCGCTGTCGGCTGGTTGCGTGGCTAAAGAGAGCGAGGGGAACTTCTGCTCTTGCTTTTGTAGTGTGTCCGGCGCGACAAGTGCTGCGCAAAGTGCCTGAGCTGAAGCGAAGTGCGCCTTCTCTGAGAAATGGCCCCGCTGCACTTATCGCGCCAGCCATACTACGAAATGAAGCGTGATAGTTCCCCTCGCTCTCTTTAGCCTCGTAACCAGTAACCAGCCGACAGCGGCAAGCGCCCCTGCTGGCCGCGCGCCTGCTCCGGCCACGGTCGCCGTGGCCCACAAAATTTTGACAAAGACTGTACTTCTATGCAAGGTATTCATTCGGCATTATATACATTAAAGGCGTGAAAAGTATACAAAGGCAACTTGTCATATTATGGCTGCCAAAACTGCCGCTGGCATCATTTAAAACATGGGCTAGGTGGCATTCCGGGTAATATTGCGGGCAACAGTTCGCGTTCAAGAAGCGTGGTAATTGCTGTCGTCCATTCGGCCACTTCCAAATGAGCAGAGTTGGAATCATCACTTATTATCCCAGTCGAATCAAGAATGCTCTATTTATTTTCATTTCTAGAAGAGCGACCGCGTCAGCCAGTGATAACGAAGCACTCCCGCAGGAAGCCAGGAAAACAGCAACAGTAAGTGCGATCTTCTGTAAAACAGAATACTGCATTGAGATCTCGCTGTTACCATGTGAAAGCAAAATTTGAAGCCTACTTGTGCGAGCATCCACGTCCAACGGAGCAAGGCTGAAATGGAATCCAAAAGCAAAGGACGGGGTGACTTCCAAGCTTTATAACCACCGGTGTGTGGCATGCTTGTCTTCCTTTTGCTGTATTATTTTTTTTTTTGCTGTGAAAATAAAGAGCATTTGATTTTTCAGTCTGTATCCGAACATTGCTTTTACAAAACACTGATGGTGGAGTCGACCCTAAATGTTGAAAGTCACACCCAGATGTTTAAATATAAAGGTCGTGCGGGGCAGGGAATAGTTGTCACACAGCCGGTTCAACACCACGCGATCGTCCAGAAGTTGCCATTGGTTAGAGAAGTGTACTAGCTGTCCCGGTGAAAGTTCTGTGCCATTGTGCTAGCTTTTTAAAATTAAGTTTTCAGGCTCTCACTCCTGTTGTCTGTAGTCCACCCGAAACGCAGCGCAGGAAAGCCAGCTTTCTCTGACGATAATGATTATCATGGATGAAGTGAAGAAAAATCAAACCGCTTCCCGTGGTCGCAATCGAGTCTGGGCCCTTCAATTTACGAAGCCGACGTCTATCCGATCGCGCACTTCCTGCAAGGTCGAAGCAGTTTGTATTTGGAGAGGGGTGCGTGGATGTGCAAAATTGGACATTAAATGCACCTTACCGTCTAACAATGACCATGGCTGAACGCTAGGGAAAGCCATCGACCACCCGTACCAATGAAGCACTAGCGAGCAATATCGCAGTGCAGTAAACGGTCCACCTGCTTGTGACTTGGTTCGTTTGGTGTTGGACTTGATTTTGAAATGCTTCGCGTTCCCCTATCGTTCTTTTTGGCAGAGGACTGGTTGATTTTTTCTCGAAGCGTTCTTATAGCAACTGTTTGAGTAGTTTATTAGAGACGGTGGTTTTGCTGCCTGTGTGTTGGCTGCCGCATGTGCGTTTGCTGCCCGTTCAACACCATGTGTGCATCGTCGGGTGTGCATCGCCGTGTTGCCATCACCGTGTGCTTATAAATGGTGTTGAGGCGCGCGGATGCGTGACCGAGTGAATGCTGTAAAACCAAACGCTTCATCCAGTTTGGAAGTTCTGTGGTTGCAGGGCAGTCCCCTCCGCGTCCCGAAGGGTGAAAAAAAAACACTAATCCCGCTGAAGGTAGCAGCTGCTTTGTAAATCAGCCTCTAAGGCAGCCGTGAGAACATGTGTTAAGAGATTTGGTTCTGAGTTAGGCCACAGCCAATTTTTTTTACTTGGCTTTTCTTGGCGTTTCTTGGCAGCGTTTCTTGGCTTCTTACGTGTGTAAATGGCTTCTTACGTGTATATATGGCCCAGCTTCTGAAATGATGTCAAAAATTGGCACTGGCCACCCCTCAATTTGGTTAGCCGCAAGAATTTGGTCACCATTCGTTGTTCATTAATTCTGCTTCAGCTCCTTTAATGTACGGTGGAGCAGGCAGAAAATGACACCTCAAAAAGGTCGAGAGTTTTCATACTGCGTGGAGAACTAAGATATCCAACGTTATCGTTTCCGTGAAACGTATAGCTTCGTTCTGTTTAATGCAGATGCCGAACAAGGAGCAGTTTTAGCTCTTTAGGTGCTTGCGCAACCTTCTTCATTTTCACGATCTTGTTTGTGGCTTGCGGCTTGTGGCTTGTGGCTTGTTTAAACTGCACCAGAATAATTGAGGTAGCAGATTTTCTAGTTCCGCAAGATTCAAATGTGCTCTGCTGTGCGCTGCTGATGATTAGGCAACTGGTCCAGCTTCTTGTAGCACAGCCAACACTTCATGCAAACCGGCATTTTCAAAGGGTTTGTCCGGTTTGGGATGCTCATATTGAATACCTCTGTGAAAGCGTTTTTCTGTTAGAGGTACATGTCTTATTCCTCTGCCGTTCAATCCTCCAATTAACAGCCCAAATTTACATATACCATGCCTGAATCATGTCGCACATACGTTTGTGCAAACTTATTTGGATGATCGTGGCAGAAATATACAAAAGTGTGCTTCTAGCAAGTAAAAAATAAATGTTACGTTGTGTTGAGTATTTTAAAAGCATGTCTGCAACAAACGATGCATTTTTAACATGCGACATTGTCCGGGTTGACGGTATAACTCGATTGTAATTCCTGTGCACCATTTAATTGTTTCCCTTTGTTTGCTTTAGTAAGGTCTGTGAAATTACTTGCCTGTTCAGAGCACCTGAAAAACTTACGTATCGTCAACACCGCATTTCTGTGCAAGTTACATTACTTAACCCATAATCTTCCGGTAGCATTGAAGTATTACATGCAATAATTTAGGTGTTTTGTGGAACAGTTCACTTCATTAATCTTAAGAATGTAAAAAAAACAGAAGGGCAATGAACTGATGAATTTATTGCACGTCACTATTACAATTTCTCTGACGAAACTTTATCGTTTATTCTGCATTGTGGTATTTCCACTTCTTATTGCTTATTTTTGAAGTGCACAGATTTGCAAAATATAAAATGCAGTTTGTATTAATGTGACAAATGTTGGACCGCTCAAAAATTTTCTAAATTATTCACGAAAATGTGTTGCTTTATGGGTTATTAGCTGTGCGTTATAACGGTTCCTTGGCCGGCATTAATCTTCTGCGGTAGCTTTTAGCTGAAAAATCACCCAGCGTTTTGTAGAAAACTCCCAAACCTTGAATGGGTATTTCGGCAGGTGTTGAGGAAACAAAGTAGCGCTAAACTGGTTGAGTTGAACGCTTGGTTGTCTTCAGGCCGTAGGGTGCAAGCTATCTGGTCCTAGGGCACATAACATTTCAGCTGTTAACAAGATTTTGTGGTTGACAAGACTTTTCCACGAACATTTGTTCACTGGGTTACCATTACTACGCATCGCTCAGCTTTGCTAGGAATGTTAGCTGTGCCATCAAGAGCTGTGCCCTGGTCATATTACAATGTGTGCTTTAATACCTTACCGTTGGGATACTTACAGCGTGTCCCTGGGATTCTGGAGATCTGTGTGGCTCTTCTGGCGACACGAAACACTTGCCTGAAGTGTTTGGTGTGTTCTCTAAGTACCGTCAAAGCGTCTTCTCATAAAAAACGTGGCAGTTTTATCGAAAGTTAAACTATGGTAGTTCTAGGGATATGGGTAGTTCTACCAATGCAAGCACTGTTTCGGAGAGCACGCCTGACGTAACTGCCACGTTGGGCGGGGAAGCGAACGTACGAAATCGCGATCTTTACCTATGACAAGTGCGCTTTCATTTATTGCCCATCGAAGACTACAAAGACCGTTGAAGTACTTTATGTTCAGGCAGTGAATCCAGCAATGTTCACGGGTAGAGCTGCTTTAGTGGGGCTGCGTTGAAATTGATCTTGTCGATATAGTATAGGAAGAGTTCTATCTCTTGTGGAGGCTGCGATTATATGCACGCATTATGTGCGTTCACTGACTTGATTGCGCGATGCTTGTACTATTGCGTCCATTTAACCTGTTTCATTTCACTTCTATTTGGGGGTGTTGGAACTCTCCAGAAGGCACAGACTGTGTCTACATTGTCTTCTAGTATATGAATGCTGTACCATTTAGGTAGCTGCGTTACTACCTGAAATATACAGCGACATTACCGTATGCCCCGAAAACGAGTTGGCTCAACAGCCTCTCTCCGGAGGCTTGTTGAAAGTGCACGAATGGTTCGAAACCATCGAGAATCTTAATTTCAGCCTACCACGCATTTGCGTTGCTCAGTTGGTACCTTGTCACCAACAAGCACGTATAACAAGTATAAACCAGGCGAGAGGCTGTGTTATCTTCCAGGGCGGAGAGGAGCCCGCACTTTTACTTTGAGGAACTGCCAGTGCGGGACGAACCATGGTTTGCCAAATCATGATTTTCAGCATCATTAGCTTGTTAGCGTCCTCTGCAGGACCAAAACTTCTCCCAAGGGTTTCCAGCTGCTGCTATCGTGAGATGGTTCATGGCCATTCTTTGCCCGAATTTTGTTTAGTTCACACCTACATAGAATCCTTGTTCTTCCCCTGTTTAGTTTACCGGTCCCGGTTATCAACCATTTAGTTAAACAGGTGGCCCATATGTTGCCCTTCATCTTTAATTACAACTCCACTTCTTTTGCTTGATTTTATCTAGAATACCTTCTACGTGAGTTTGTTTTTTCATTAATGCAGCTGTTTTCTTACCTTGAGTGTTACCATACATTCCTTTTTTTCTTTCCTTGGCTCAGTTAAACCGACCTGTGTTGGGTTTGCAGACCCTTAGTGCAACCCCAATTTTCAGAAAGGTATGTCCTTACCGAAAAAAGATACTCCTCGTATGCCAGTCCTTGTATGCAGTGAGAAAAATAGGTTACCGCTGTAAATTTCTGGATACCTACTGAATGCATCCCAGTCTATATTATTCCTGCACTTTATTTTTTTTCATGTGAACCCCACTGACAATTTGAACGAAGTAATTATAACCATCTACTTTATCTGGTATCTCTTTTCCTATTTTGAAAGGATGCCTCTCCACATGTCTATTCAACATTACCTTATCAACATATCCACAGGGTTTTATTGTGTTTTAATGGCATCGAGTGGTCCTAAAGCAGGACAAGTTAGACACAAGTGCTTGTCCTGTCGTCTTTCTGTTCGTCCTATTACGGTAACTTCCGTGAGGCTGTCAAAAATGGACGTTTACCTAAACTGGTGCTCGGGGCGTATGAAACACCTGGAGATAGAAATCATTAGAGCGCGCAATCAAGCTAACAGCCGGAGTGGATTTGTATTGGCTGTGAAGCGCAGCACTGCATAGAAGCTGTGAGAACGTTTCGGCAAAGAAGGCTAACATATACATCGACGCGCGCTCTGCTCGCCCGCACACCAAGTATAATGGCTTTCAATATTAAAGGTATCGGAAACCACCAGCCGTGGCAACACCAATATTATGACAGCTAACGTGAGCGCCGGCTACTTAATGGAGTCACCTAGCTGCTTCACCAAGCCGTTGCCTACTGAAAGCACCCGCTAGCTTTTCCGTCAATCAAAAACGGAGTTTCCTGGAAATAGAGGAGAAGCTTTGGCTGCAAAATGCAGCCATTAGGGAATTTCGATACTGTTTCCTGTACCACTCAGTATTGTTTGGTCAGCCCCACGAACCCAAGGGCAGTCAGTCTCGAATAACGCTCTTACATAGCACAAAATCCGTCTTCACGAAAATAGTAAATTGAACTTCTCTTGTATGTGCTTTATTTCCTTGATATCACATTCTCCTTGCCAGGCCATGTAGTTGTGCCAATCTGGGCTACCTGGCCAAACCATGCAATTCACCTGCGCCATACTTTCAAGGTCAGTCATGCGCAGCTCACGGTCAGCCCGCGAGCAAGCCAAGGTAATAAACCAACCCACATTTCAGACTTGCTTGATTATTTGCTTTGCGTCTTTGCACCCATGTTACTGAAAAAGGCGACTTCCTTCCCCCATACTCGTATGGTGCTAGCGTCGAAATGTTGACGTTTTCGACTTCCTTTTGCTGTTCGGCAGAATATCCTGTAACGAGAGCGTTCCAGGTTTAGTGGCAGGCCCCCTTTCTTACTAGATCACTTCTACAGCCCTCTAATAATACGAAGGTCCCGTATATAGCGAGAATCGCACGAAACGTCCACTGGGCGTGGATGCAAGGAGAATTGGAGCAAGGAAAACAAGGCAGCAGTCTGCGAGAGAAATACGCAGACGGTGAAAAAGAGAGTCGATCGCATTTTGATAGCGGGACGAGGCAGGCAACGTCACTTATTCCGGCGGTTCCAGAGGGGTGTGGGCGTTACCCGTAAAATATACACATCAATGTTACGCCCCCTACACTTTGTGAACATGGGTCGCATTAATAAAATGGCCATTTTAGGCAGATCCTTCAAGTGGCCACACAGATTTGCACGTAGATCACTGGTGTGAAGTGAGCAACAAGTATATTTTTGCCTGAACTAGTGCAATCTTTTTCCGCTCCAGTAATCGGCGTTTACTTCCTCCAGCCGACCGAAACACAAGCTGGAAAGAAAACATCAACCCGACGTAGCGTTACCCTGGACTTGACGTATACAGGTTCGGTCGTGCGAGCGAGTCTACCCTCCAGTTCAGAGTTTTGTAATCCTGAAGAACTACAAAATTGTGCCGTTTCCTAAACAGATGTTAGCTGTTCATATTCGAGGTAACGATGCTTCACTGCAACCTACGTGAATATAACTGAGACTTCTAGCTGCCGCGAACCAGCGCAACCACCAACGATGGGTGATGATTTTGCAGCCCAACTGTAGATGAGTTTTGCAACCCAACTGAGTACCGCTATCTTGCATTTCTAAAGAGTGCGTTTGTACAGTCATCATTTGAACACTGCGCTCGGCCATACGACTTATTATTTGCATTTTTGCAGTAACGCGCAGAACTGCGTTTTCAACCGTCTTGTAGTGAAACAAATCCAGCAAGCAGAAGGAAGAACACAAAAAGGAGTATTGGAGACTTGTACGTTTCTCTTGACCAGGAACTGTCCGTTTTATTTCGGCATAACAACGGAACGAGACATCTCGACAAAAGGTGCCTCATTCGGGCTGTACAATTGGGAGCATCATCAACACAACAACGAGAACAAAAAAAAAACGCAGTTCTCCGCACGTGCTCTCCAAAAACACGTTGAATCTGCTTTAGGTTAGTCTTCTTTCGGCGCTGGCACGAAACATTCAAAAACCGCAAGCATGATAAACTCATTACCGATTTTCACCGCAAGTCTTGTTGTATTTCTGTTCTCAAAAAATTCAGAACACTGACACTAAATAAAAATGGTGGAAGGCGTTCGAATTTCCTATTCGTGGAAAACAATTTTAGGTAAAGGGTTCCAAACAAGACTGTGAAAAAGTTTAGCTTGGTTTTTTAATACACAGAACCGCACTTTGTTGGCGAGGTTACAGGGTTTCAGTAACGTTCTACCCATTAGAGAGTGCCAAAAGGTCACATCATCACCGACTCTAAGGCCCGCCGTGTACAGTCAGATGCTCGCAGCGGCGATTGAAACCAACGACTGCCACGTATACGTGAAGATATAACGCAGCATTAACGTGCAGACACCGCAAGGAAAGTCATAAACGCGGGCTCTGCGTACAGAATATCAAGCAGAAAGGTGACTTCAAGGCGAAATGAAAATGCACTCAGCTTAGAGCTGTCCCTGAACGTTTTTAGTAGATCATAGATAAAACCTCTGGCCGTTAGCTCGGTGCTTGCTCGCTGCTTTCAGAGAAATAGCTGCTTTTTTAGCTGCGATTTTATCGCAAGGCCACGAAGCATCTTAGTCAACGTCGCACGTCACACTCAAAAACGCGGGACATAAACAATATCGGGTCATGGCAAACTGTCAGGGCACTTTCGCAACCGATATGAAACTTCTGATGTTTTTGTAAAGTTTATCCCCTTTAAACGGCTCTTGCTCAAACTGAGGATTCTCCGTAACGGATCAAAGCTTACACAGCTGACACAAAATGACCGTATGACAGCAGTCCCTTAAAATGTTGGTTCTTGTATCATGAAAAGCACAGCAAGAGTGTCACTTATTTGGCACCTGTTGCCTTCCTAAAAAGCTAATACAAACCGATGGTTGCTAGTCATTTGTTACTGACTTCGTTTTAACACAAACAGAATCTCGGGTGATGAAGACAAGCGTCAATGTTTTGTAAGTTGCTACATCAATCCCGCATTATTGTTCTTTCGCATTAAATTCGGACATTATCGTTGGAGTTAGTGAGAAATAATGATCGCCATGTGTAAATCCAGCCATCTATCTTTTATGTTGCGGCCCTATTATTTACGGTTGAGTACGGTTCCGTTCATGTAATAATACCTGAGAAGCATACCTTGCTCAATTTTCCCACACGCCTTCTAGCTGCAAACAGCCGTATGCACCCTTAGAGTTTCTGGTAAACTTTGAACCAACTAGGTCGCGTTTGTGTCTACTACTGTTCACTCTAGCCGTGAATTTCAATTTCTTTACATGAAAATGAGTATATACGTGACTCAAGATGATGGATAGGATTTTTGTATCACATAGTCAGAATAAACACATACACGGAGTTTTAGATTTCAAGTTAACTCTTACAAACACATCTTTGAATAGCCCGTTTCGGTCGTCTAAATTTGGCAGAGGCAGAAACTACGAGGAATCGTTTGTCATGCGCAGCTCAGCGTCATTGCTGTTCGTTCAGCAGATAGGAAGATCAAATGTGTTTAATGTATATGACATGAATTACACTGTTTATAAATTATCGCCAAAGCTATCTTTACCACTACTAGAGCACCGAGGGGCCCGAGGGGCTCCATCGATGACCTGCACTTCATTGTTACTGTTACCCCTGACATTCGACAAACAATTATTAGCGCAATGTCTTTCAGTACCTCATTCGTGCGTTTTCGAACATCACGGGAGCGGCCTTGAGGCCGCCTGGACTTTATCGGTATAAAGTTATTAAACAACATTTTGAGCGAATTTTGCAGATCAACTGCGAACATTTTCTAATAGAATAAGTTTTAGACCTTCCCTTGAGTGACGGATGAATGAGCGAGCCCTGCTCAATTTAGTCACGCCATTTTTTACATTTTTTCCGCCATTTTTGCTAGGGCACGCCGTTAACAAGATGTAGACGTACTTCAAGGAATGCGACCACCATGTAGCGCTATCCTCCGCATTATACGCGCCGTTCGTGTTATGGTCCTGTCCCGAAAAACTTCCTGGTTCCTCGACCTTGCCGCTACGCCGTCGTACGACCCCGACACGCCGACACGGAAGGCCCCTGGCCACGCGGTGTTGAATGGGCCACCGTGCACGTAGGGAACGTTCGAGCCAGGCCCGTGGGTGGTATGCTCGGTATTTCAAATGATACGACCATACCACCACGGTAACTTAACACCCATGCTACCGCTGGTACACGGCATACCAGTGGTCATGCTTGCAGCCAATCGAAAAGGAGGTAGCCGCTGGCCTCCAGTGCAAGGGATCTAAATCCACGTCGGCTACTTGTGCCTTAGTGGGTTTGAGAAGGGCTAAAGCGGTGTCAAGGAATGGGCGTTTGCGCACTTTCTCGTGGTTTTAGGCTACGTTATCCTGATTTTTGAAATGCAGTCACCTCCCTCTTTATTTTTGCTCGGAATGCAAGTTCCTGGCTGTCATCATCCGATTACCTAAGCACGATGTTGCGATGTAAGGCAAGTAATGCAGTAGTTATCTTCAGAGATTCTTATCACAAACATAGGAGTGTGCACTTGAGCCTTGAGCTTCATGTGAGTTCACACGACCGTGGTTAGATACAGCAATCTCGTTTAAGGCATTCACACATTACCAGGAATGTTAATCAACCAATCTACAAGCCCTAGCTAGCAGCCGCATCATTAGAACAGCCGCAGAAACCACGCCCAATCAATACGATTTTTTGAACAGCGCATGAGAACGGATGTCAGCCCAGTGGCGCAGCCTGTACACCAGACTTAATCGTGATTATCACTGTAATAATAGCACTATTATTTCTTGCATTTATTGAACATTGGTGTCAACTGTTGTTCTTATCTCATATCAGAAACTGTTTGAGCTAGACGGAAGTTACAGGCTACAAATGCAGAAAATAGCAATCAGTAAAAATTAATCTAAGTACACTCAATTTCAATGCTCTTGAGTTCAAAAATCAAGTGCGATATCACATCTGTCAAGCTGAATTATCGAAGGTCTTTTTTTTCACAAATCATGCGGACAGTTTGCTTCGTTTGGCAGCAGTGGTGGCCACAGCTATCATTTACGGCAGTATCAGAACACCGAGCAGCCCAAGTACGCGAGGATTATAATAGCATTTTGCTACTCATTTTTGCACGCAATTCTTTTAGATTTACGCTTAACAAAAGCCAGTGCAGCGTAAGCTGCTTGTATTGACACAAATGTCCCAAGGCCGCGTATATATTCGACGTGGCAACGATGTCGTCTGTTCGTGCATCCTAAAACTGACAGAAACAGAGCGTTCTTTTCAGGGCGATCTAAACTGATTAAAAATATTTATTCCGACCTTGTGGTTTCTTTTGGCCAAGGTGTTTGGGTAATGATTTTGGTGCGAAATTTCCTCTGCCCCCATTTAGAGCTAGCAACTTTCAATGATAGCTAGCTCCACATACAAGCGCTGCCAAGGCACGAATTCCTTGCCTCAATAATAACATAAATTCGTTAATAAAACTGCCTAATATTAATTACCTAGGCCAGAAATACCTTAGCAGTATGCCTTAATATTATCGCTCTAATATTTTCACGGCAAGGCCATGTTCAAAAATATTAATGTGTACGGTTATTCTCAATGGTGACCATTCAGTTTTTTTTAGTTTTACGTTTAAAAAGGGGAAAAAGTACCAGAAAAATGTGAGAACTGGCCAGAAATGACGTGCGACCATCATAATATTTTTTTAATGCTTGCTTGCTGCGATACGTCCAGTTCTTTTGCAAAGCCGCCATTTCAGCGCTAGCAAATATGGACGGCTTTGCTGTGCTCGCACCTATTATAGGACGCTACGAATTAAGAATCCAGAAATGCGACCAGCCCAGCATCAGCGTAGGCATAGTTTCATATCTTACACGGTTACCTCAAGCGTCGCCAGAACAATGAAGCAATATTAAACAGCGAGCAAGCTGGCCAGCTTCACACACGCAATAAAAAACAGCTTGCCGTTATACGTAACAAGCATAACGAAGTGTTCGTCAATGTTTAAAATGAGCGTTATTCTCAAGCGAGAAGAAGTTACTCGTCAGATCATTCACACTAAGCATTTGTCAGAAAAATATATATATTTTGGACATCGTGCACACTGAAAAGCTTCCGCTCAAAACATGTCAGCGCGAAACCTGTGGCTTTCTGGACGGACCACTTTGTAAAAAAGAAACCGGTATGCTCAGCGGTTATCCTTAATCCCGTGGACGTTGCAGAAGCGGATGCGTGAAATCCAGCCGAAGATTGCATATCCATGTTTCTTTTTCGTAGAGCTGTTCGTGTAGCACTGTGTCGCTGCCGAACACTTCGAGCAATGTCATAAGAGAGCACGGCAAACAAAGCAAGAAAACACACAGACACACTTTGAGGACACAGTGGCACTTCGCACACCAGTGCAATAATCACCGCGCACTCGCTTGGCATCGCATCTATCCTTTACTCGCGTAGCAAGTCCAAGGCCCAAGGGGCACCAACACAAATCCAGAAAAAGCGGTCAGGACTACCAAGGCAGCGTTGGCCTGAGGGCAAGTTGTTCCGAAGTACCGTTAGGCCGTGCATCTCGCGTATTCACCAAGCATAGTTCTTCGACGACGCTTTCTTCCTAGTGAAGTTTGTGTCCGGCGTGACGGGCCTGTGAGGCGGAGCACCATAGCCGCCATGGTCCCTCAGGTCCAGGTCGCCGACAAGCTGGGCCAGTTCGCGGTCCTTCTTGTCAATACCGGAAGGTCCAGGCTCACCGTTGCCCTCGGGACCACCGTTGAGAAAATGCAGGTTGGCAAGGCTGTTTGACCTGGAACGGTGCTCCTGGCGGATTGAGTAGGAGAAGGCTCGTTCGTTGAGGTGCCCCTTCTTGCGATAGATGCCCGTGTTAAAGGGAGAGTCAGAGTCCCCTGCGGCAGCCTCGTCGTGGTGTCCGTTACTTCGCCGGTGCTCCTTGCTGGGCTTCGAAGACGAGTGCTCCCTGTGCTCCCTGTGCTCCCTGTGCTCCGCGCTCCTGTGTTCCGCGTTTCTATGCTTGCTGCTATGCGGACGGGGCGCTGTGCTGTAGTTCTGCATGAAGTACTGCTCGTGAGGGTACATCCCAGGCTGGTACGACGCTGTTGGGCTCATGGCACGCACCGCAGGTATGTACGCCGGCTCCTCCGAACTGTACAGCATGGGCCGCTCGGGAGGCCTGCGCATGCGCTCTGAGTGGATCATCATGGGAGGTGGCGGATGGTTGCCGCTGTATCCTGATATGACGCTGTAGCCGTTTAGGTGAGGGGGTGGCAGGGGTGGCTGCTGCTGCAACTGCTGCAGCTGCTGCTGCTGTTGCATTTGCTGCTGCAGCTGTTGCTGCTGGGGAGGCGAGTTCGATGATTTCGATTTTGATTTCTTTTTCGATTTGGATTGTTCCTTGTGGCCATTCATCTTACTCGAGCCAGGAGGTGGCAGCGGCGGCAACGGCGGCGGTGGTGGTCTGGATGGTATGGCTAGTTGTCGGGGCCGAGACATACGGGACGGTCCACCGGCCGTCGACTGCACGCTCCTCAGCGTTCCGCTGGTGTCCATGTAGACAAGTTCCCTCGGAGCGGGGCCCGTCCAGACCTTGTAGTTGCCTTCGTCGTCTTCCGTGTCGTCATCAAGAAGTATGGACCCACCGTTCGCGTGGTGCGGTACGCCATTGCTGGTGGAGGGCTCAGACTGCTGGTGACGCCATGCCTCAACCTTCTGCACGGTGTCGAGACCGACCACCGACTGCGCGCGCCGTGGTGGCCCATCGAGGGAATAGGGGTTTTCTTCCAACTGCTTGGCGTAAGTACAATCAGCGTACGCGTGGAAGCAACAGCGCACAAGAGCGTTGGCCGCGGGCTCCTTCTTACATATGAAGGCATGACATTCTAGGACCTTGATTCCCGTGGTCCTCCTCAGGATGCAAGCGAACAGCGGCGGCTGCTGGGGCCCCGCGTGCCGTGCGAACGGGCTGTCCAGGGGTAGAAACTTCTCCACGCGCTCGGTGCCGCTCGAGCCGGGCACCACGACGTAGCGCACGGCAGCGCAGTAATGCAGAGTCTCGATCGGGAAGAAACGTACGTGTTGGCGACGGGACTCGTCCACGTTCTCCAGCAGCAGGCCGTTGCTCCACACGCTGAGCCAGGAGTCGATGCCCCGAGCCGACATCGGGCCCTGGTCGGGGTAGAGCTCGCGCAGGGGCTCCTGGATGCCCTGCAGGCCGTCCTTAGTGATGTGGGGAACGGCCGAGCCGAGGTAGAGCACTCGGCAGCGGCAGATTGGAGTCGTCGAGTTGGCCATCGCTCTGTGATGGCCCGAGGCGTGCATTACAGGCCGCAAGGACTCGCGGCGCGACGCAACCGCGTCACGACGGAGGGCAGGCGCTCACAGAGTTGCCTCCATAATCCTCGGAAGACACCCGGCTGGCGAACACTTATTCCGGTGTAGCGCGATCACGAAGGGCCACTTCCGTGCGGTAATCCGGTGTCCAGAAGCGATGTAGGGAAACAATCCGGTGGCACACTCTGTCACACACGCACTAGTCGGCCCGACACAGGCAGACCGGCGGCGACCGACGCCGACCCTTTTGGGCTTCCTCGTCGAACGACGGCGTTGTTCGCTGAGGCTCGTTCGTGACCGCTGCGTGGTACCGCTCGCGGCGGGGGGAGCGGGACGGGCGAGGAACCCCGCGCTCTCTTCCTTGAGCGGAAAGTCGCCCCGCGCGTGTAACAAGCTCGACGATTGGCTGGAAAGGAGCGTTTCTGTCCATCCGGTCCAATAGGAGCGCGCGTTACGGCGGTGTCGACCCGGCTTCCTGTACGCCGCCGACGTCCATCTTGTAGCTGTTCAGGAATGCTGTAACAAAGAAATCGGAAACCGGTTCGGAGTCGGTGCGTGAGAGCGAGACCTGCCTCTCTTCCCCCCTCCGCCCTCCTCTCTCGCCTTGCCCGGCCGAACGAAACGAGAGGCGCGGAGAGGAGGTGATTGCGGAACGTAGCTATGGCGGGCGCCACCTCCTCTCGCAAGGTGCGTCTCCCGCACCTGGCCGAAGCTGCGTTCGGGGTCCGCTCCCAGGCAACGAGAGATGCCCGGCTGGAAGAAGAAGCCAACAATCTGCGGCGTCTCTTCTTATTGCCGCGTTCCCCGTACGTTCAGTCAGAGCCGTGAATGGCTTGCTCCTCCGTCTCTGCTTCGTGCGAGGCTGTACGAGGTTACATCGAGGAAAACCGGTGAAGCAAGCTGGCTGATGCTTCTGTACGCACGTTTGTTCACGTCGTCATGCGCTAACGCAATGTTAATGCTCTGGAAACCGAGGAAAACATGTTGCGAAGGACGCCGTGCTGTACAAGACCATTGCCACATTACACGCGGCGGAGTGTCTCTCAAATACCGTATGACTCAAGCAATGTACGTTTTTTCCACTGAGGGAAATACATATAAAAAATTATATATTATACCTTTTACCCCTTAGTATTATATTAAAAGTTATAAAATATATACACTCACGCTGACGTTCCGACTGCCAGTTTGTGAAGAGATGGCTCAGGGCTGCACATAGACGATAATTCTATATTCGGTCTCCAATTTTTCAGTTCCCTTCTTTACGCAACAAACATACAAGCAAAAGCAGAAAAAAATACAGTTCCGGGGGATTTATTTCTGCACCCAATTAAAGTGAATTTAGCACGAATTATGGTCGGTAAGGATACCAATTTGTTCCAAAATCCATGCAATGGCTATCTTAGGTGAGCTCCAGGAATTAACAACATTTGTAGTTCAGTGTACTTGCTCTCAAATTCAACACATTTACTCAGCGTCAGCATTCAGACCGTTTAACTGTCACTTTGTGTGGTTTCTGCTCCTGCACTGCTCTCGACGTAGCTTTATTAAAGCCACCGTATTTAAACGCTTCGGAAAAAGCGCAAATTGGCCAAAGTGAAATATGACGGAAAAAAGATTCCTTTCGAAAACTCGAGGCCAGCAACCCTCAATTTGTGTGTTATACAATACACTACTGTAATGAAAATTACTACGTCTCTGGAGGCGTAATTAACTTGATTGCAGGTACGTATCCATATTCGCATTATCCTGTTCATTGCTCTCGGTAATTATTGTTGAATTGGAAGACGGAATAGAGAACGGGGCAGTAAAAACTGTCAACACTCCGCATCGCCCCTCCATAATTGTAGAGTATACGGTACACCAGCCGTAATATTTTGTGTTGTAAACGTTTATTGAGCATAGGAGTGGTACTAAATAAAACGAATGTAACATAAACAAAACACCTCGTTACATCGGATTATGAACGTTTGTGTATTGTTACTTCATGCCTAGTTCCCTTCGTCATTAATAAATTCGTTCGATATGAAGTCTTCCCGTACTGAACTCATATTTTCTCTGTATGTGGTCTCCTCGTTTGTCTCATTCATTTCAGTTGTACTTTACATTTGTATTTTACATTTCAGTTGTATTTTAACATCGTTGTGGGTCCGGGAACACCTACTAGTCCCTACGTTAAACATCTGCCATTCCCTGCAACGAAACAGAGAGGGCGAGAGCGAGAGAGGGACGAAATTCGTGCGCATTGCAGGACATGTTTTCGAGAAATACCACTTTGCTCTTATTTCCCCGAAGCGACCGGCGCAATACGTGTTTTCGCCCCGTCGTTTCTACAGACACCAACCACCGTGCCCACGCAGAGACTGCCACGCGCAGCGCCTGTAGAATCTCCGGCACGTTCGACCTTGAAAAGAAGACCCCGCAAGAACTGGCCTCCCGTCTGCAGCCTCTTCAGACTTATTTTCTGCCCACGGGGAAAGTTTGCGAGAATTCGTTTTATTCTTCTCTTTGTCGCGCACTCTGTTCTCCGTACTGCGTTGGCCAACTTCGCTTCCCCGCAAGCGCCCTTGTGTGCAACCTATGGTACGAGAGAAACAATGAAATGTCAATCGACAGGAATGTAACAGATGTAGCACGGCAATCCACCGGCGAAACTGTTGGGAAGTGAAGTCGTGAACGAAGTTCGCTGTGGATCAAGACTGGGGATTATGTTCTTGGGAAATTGAAGGGACTGCAAAAGCCCATGAAGTTTGTCGAGTTGCAGTGCTTCCATTGCAGCTGGCTGCATCGGTTACGTACCCGATGCACGGCGTAAGCAGGGTGGGCAGCGGAAAGCCTCGTCTTCCCCCCGATTGGCAATGCACATCATGCGTGGCTCAGCCTCCACCTCGACCACTCTTACGTATTGCTACTTGCTCCCCGTATAACATTGGTATTTAATCTACATATTTTTACTCCCTGGAACAGTCATATGAAGGAGGTAAGGTGAAATGTCAGCCACCTCCCTCTCCCCCGAGCAAAATTTCTCGTACGCCCCCGTTCCTCGGGTCCTCGACTAGTAACGGCTGACAGTCAGTGCTAGACGGGTGACATGAACGTGCCGATCTCACTCGAAACTCAACTTGAAGCAAGACGGTGGCTTGTGGCGAATGTCATTGCTTGAACTTGTGAGCTTCTGGTACGTGATTTTATCAGGCCAATTTATACCATAAAAGGCATTTCGTCACCCTACGCGAGTAAATGTACAGTTCCCTGTACACCTCAGTTCCCATAAATCTTTATGTGCGTAGGGAGTAATCATGTTGGGACGGCACAAAGAGTACACCGACTAAAGTTTTGCCAAGATAGGGCACATCAAATCACGACATTCTTGCGGACGACTGCAATTTTTGCAACAAATTTTGAACGCATGTCTTGGCAGGATCAAAGTGACCAACATAGCGAAGGACATACATCAGATGAACCAGATCGATTAACGTTTCCAGTCTCGTCAGTTTTTGGCGTATGAGTACCTGGTTGGGAAGAAAGAACTTACAGAAGTCAGAAAGTAGGCGGTACTGAAAGTGTTGAACAAGTAATTTGTCGGTGTTGAAGCACCATGCATAACCGACGCCGATGTTGATGTGTTGGTTGCATGAGTAAACATTTTAAATTTCAATGACATATTTTGAATGATCGCCTGATCATCAATCTAAGACATCAGCTACCTTCACTACGAACGTATAGAAAATTCCGAGAGATCTGTCTGTTATTATACCCATGAGCATGGTTGCACTTGTGTCGCGTCAAAAATCTGGGTAATTTGATTCGGGGCTTGTTGGACTACCAAGTTTAACTACGTTACAGTTAAGGGTATAACGATTAAATACATCAATTCTCTCACTTCTGCTGTTACCTCATTCGTTAAAGCATCAAACGGATGTGATGGCAGACGAAACATTACAGCAAGTCCTTAACAACTAAATGCTTTATTTCGCTCTGTACTTAAGCTCTTTACTTAAATTTGAAATCATGTAGCAACTAGCCCGAATTATCCCTTTGGATACTAATCTTAATTCTACCTTTTCGCTTAAAGAAATTTAAATCTCCCGCGCAAACCTTTTCCCCTGCCCTCGCCCCGCCTGTCGTTCTTACCTCGAACTACTGTCGCTCCATCCCTGTCGGACAAACGGAGTCCGAGAGATGGCTCTCGGGGTCTGCAAGGCTGGCAAGCGCACAGGCGGGAATCCTGAAATGGTAGCGGGAAGTAGCAACTTTTGAGTTCCACTTACTTGTGCGGGCAGTACCTAACGCCGGGGTTGAGTGGGGCGAAGTGAACACAGTACGGTGCATGCATACACAGTGGCGTCCTATCCGGGCTCGCACTGGGAACAGAAGAATGGGGGAAAGTAAAGACGCGTCAAGAATGCAACATTCGTTAATTCGCTGCTGTGGTGACGCGACGACTGCGAGGTGTGGGGTTGGTTGGGAGGAAACAAGAACGCACGAATACTGGGGAAGGGCAACTGCAACTATTGTCTCGCGGACTTCCTATGCTGCGTTTATAGTCAAATAGTTAATTGGAACTTAATTATTTCGCTGTTTCATTCGTATTGAACTGGGGAAAATCCTGATCGGTATTTTCTATTATTTCACTTCCAAAATGCTGACGTGTTATTGTAGGATATGCCTCTAGTTCGAGTTTTTTTTTTTCTAGTTCGAGAAAATATTTTTCTTGGGCAACTTAAACCCGAACATTTTGATATTCCTCATTGTAGTACACATGTTTTTAAAGGGTACAATCTTACTTGGGAGTTTTAAACTCGAGAACTTTGGTCTGTCTGTCTGTCTGTCTGTCTGTCTGTCTGTCTGTCTGTCTGTCTGTCTGTCTGTCTGTCTGTCTGTCCCTCGATTTCGCCACCTTGCCAAAACTTACCATAATTCTGAAAAAGTAGTTTATATGGGTAAAACATTTCCAAAATACTAAGTTAACAAACGTACATCAAACTCGAAAACATTGCTCACCAAAAAGAAATAAAGCATATTTCAAGCAAAACATCATTATATAATTGGTGCTGGCAGTATTATTTAATTGAAAATATATGTGTGTTTGATACTTGCTATAGAAAACAAGAAATACGCATTGAAAACGATGTCCCGATTAAAAACACAGAAAGGGCTCGCGTCCGAGCTTTGACACTGTGGTGGCATTATTATCGGCATTAATGGCGGTCGACAGAAATAGGCGGTTCCAATGAATGACGAGTGCGCAGCGAAACGCGGGAAAATTAAATTTACTTGAGCGAATTAACACTGTGTTTGTCGTTGGAGGAGCGAGACGGAAGGGGGAAAGGGTGAGGGGTGGACGGCGGAGCGAAGCGAGGTATTTACGTGGCAGTCATCGCAGAAGACTATCGTCTTTCAACGACATTTGCAGTGAAATGAATGCAGATACGCGGCCAATTCTTTTACGAAGGTTTCACCTCCGCATCAGCGACACCCTAGATGTTCACCAACCGCGAGACCAAGCTGAATTTAGGAAAAGCTGCTCAATAATAAATCACATTCACGCCCGCAACTAGGTAATACCCGAATAATGAAGTATAATAGACACCTGTACACGGCTTTTATAAATTACAAAATGGGTCTCTTGCAGGGTGACACCGCTGCAGTAATTGAAGTCTTGCGGAAGTCTGGAGTAGATCTGACGTACAGAAGGCTCTTGGGAGACATTTACAAGAAGTGTATGGGCCCGATAACACGCTTTGGTTGTATACCGTTATTTCAGTGACAAAGGAAGCGTACTGTTCCTTATTTGAAAGTTCCTGCCGAACGCAGCCCAGCTTTTGCTCATTCTACGCCTTATTTCTTTCTCGTGGTTTGGGCCAGCACTTGATTGAGTTATATTGTCCCACCCCCTCAACAATACATTCAATTACTTTATATTTATCTTTGAGACTACGACAAAGTGAAGCTCGTGAAGCATTTTTTGCAGGCCTTCGCCAATCCCACTACACATGACAATATCATCCGAAAGCCTCAAGTTAATTCAATTATCTCCACTTCTGTTATCCCTAACTTCTCTTAATCAACCTTCTTAAACACACCGTGGTGTGTTTGAGAAGGTTGGAGAAGTTGATAGGGAGAAGTTTATTTACCTTTATAATTGCGTAGTCCACAGAAATTTGTTAATTTTCTGGAAGTTCTGTCTGCTGTCAATACGTGGCGCCTGCGGGAGGGAAGCGAAAATAAAACTCTAGACCCTTCACGTTTCATTCAGATAATCAACCGAGAAGTATGCTTAATCGAACGTGTTTTGTTTCGTGCACTCCTTGGACTGCGTCCATCCTTCGCTGGTCATCCTTCTTCACAGAGCGGAAAGGCATTGAATTATTCCTAGAAGGCGGTCATATTAGTTATCATATATAAAGCCTTCTGGAATACAATGGGAAGCTCTGGCATAAGCAACGGCATAGGCGTGTATAGCTAGCGTGCCGTTGGCCATAGCAAGGGAGGTGAATGCACGCCAAGGCCTCCTGCGTGAGCGGTAGTTTAATTTCACCAGCCACGTCTATCGTCGCGGTACGCAGACGGTTTGTAAACAGAGAGCGCGTGAGCCGTGAAGCACCATGCGTCGCCTACTGCAGCATTGGGGCTAGCGCTGCTGAAAGTCCGCGTAGCAGCTGAAGAGACCGGAAAATAACACGTGAGGCCCCCGCCCGTGAAGCTAAAAATAAAGGGGATGCAAGATGAGGAGCATAGCGGGATAGTGTAACAAGACATTTTGCTTCCACTATGAACCGCGGCGACGCAGTTCCACGTGCGTGGTCGACGCTTGTCAGAGTGAGGAAGGACTTGACCTGGAAATAATTCTACGATGCCTCTGACACGAGGCACCGATGTCATCAATCTAGCGAAAACAGGCATCACGTTCCCTACCTCTTCCTTTATGTCAAAACAGCATCAGTTAAGGGGGACTCACATAACATTCCTACGGGACTGACTAATTTATGACCCACGTGATTAAAAAGCATCGTGAACCGATAGGAAGTTTTACAAATAATAATAATAATAATAAACTTTATTATTCATATACAATGTACAATACAGGCCTGCCTAAGCCACAACAGCCACAAATACGTGTAGATGTTCTTAAAGGAGCCATGAAGAGAAAACACAAGTTTGGTTCATTCGAAAGATTGCCTCGTTAGAACCATACTGACAACACTTTTAACACAAACTTCGCTCAAATAAGCTACATAATTAGGAAAAAAGGGAATGACCATGCGACCCACCAGCTCATTTCCCGCAACAGAACCTATGATGTCACACGAGAATGATCTGCGATTGGCGGAGGCCGGCAAAAGCAAACGCAAGTTAGGCAGGGCTTACCAGTTTGCATAGTGAGCTATATGCCCCGTTAAACATACTGCACATTCTTTTATGGCACTAAGAACGGTGGAATAAACGGTTGAAGTTCCGGATAAACACGCAAGCGTGTACGCCAATGCGTACGAAACTACCGCCAGCCGAACTCGACATCTCGCCGTCGCCACCGTCGCGCAGACGAATTTTCGGGTTCGAGGCTCTTCGGGGCCAACGAGCCGTACCAGCGCGCACAGCCGCGACCTTGCTTGGTATCGTAATCCCTTCACAGGAGGCTGGCCGTCATATCGCCAACCCGCAAAGGTAAAAATAGAAAGAGGGGAGTAAGGAACAGCCAGCAGCGACGAGATAGTGACAGTCATCGCAGTTTGGGAATGGTGTTGGCTTGCTGCTATTGTTAAGAGCTCGTTTTCCAGTTTACAACCACTGAAAACTGCAATCTGTTCGAGTACTTTACAATGAAATTTCGTTGCTACGTTTTGAAATGCCCATGTAGTACGTGCAAATCGTGGAGGGAGTGCTACATCCCCGCCGGTGAGATCTCCTTTCATGTGTTGCCCAACGACGAACCTCGGCGAAGCAAGTGGCTACGTTTTGTGAACTTTGCAAACGGAGGAGAAAGAGAGATAAAGGAAGTACGAGTGTGCTCGCTTCATTTCCGAGAAAGTGATTACGGCAGGGACCGTTACGTTAGCTCACTCATGGGACATGCTGGCGCTCGTCGCCGACTTCGTCAAATCGCCGTCAAAGCGCTCTGACCTTGGGGGAAAAAATGCCGTACACACCGCGCATTGACGCTCGTATCTTTCTGGTCGAAGCAGAGAGCTCACACGAACGGCTTTCCGTACACGACACCGGCCAACTGGCATAAGCGATACTGCTACTGAAATTGAACTATTATTAACCGTAATAAAAATACGGCACATACGTACCAGTCTGTATTCGTCCGTCGCGACGGGGCTGACGAGGCAGCGGTGCCGGCGGCTGGGCGTTCGTCTGTTATGGCTATCGCGGAATGGTCGCTCTCCGGTCCATCCGCGTATCCCACAACTCCTGCCGCTCGTGCACTTAGAAGCATTGAGCGTTCAAGTGGTGTGAGGTTGTTAAATGCAGGCCCTAGCTTTTCGGCGAGAGTTTTGTTCCCCGGATCAGGCGATTCCATGACTAGGGCTGCGGGTGCACTAGGTTTTACTAGTATTTTTACAATGGCCGCCGTCTCGGTTTTGGCACGAGTTCCGGTTCCTGTTTGATTCCCGCGTGTGGGTGCTATATGGAGTCGACATACTAAGTATCTGTTTCATGGACCGGCTCGTATGACGCCATTGTGCACGTCACGAAATGTGCAATTTAGCGGGAGATTTAAAATTTTGGCTTAAATTGCCTTATTTCTCAGTGAATAAAGCTTCATTTGCTTCCGGGAAAAGCGCTTAGGGTACTATGAAACACCTAATCTTTCGAATAAAACAAACTTTTGTTTTTCTCTTCGTCGCTCTTAAAGAGACAGACAACCATTTTTTGTCGAGTATATGTTGTCTAGATCATATGAAAGCCAGCGTTTATACAGTGGGATAACTACAAGCCTCGTCATAAACAAAGTGGCGGAAATAATTTCAATTTGGCACTAAACTTTCCGAAATCGGAAGGGTGGCGGTTCGTGGTGAAGAAACTTGATACTACAATGTGTGTCCCGCTCACGTGACCTGCAAACCTTGCAGCTACTGAAACAGCTGAAACGTTTATTGACTTATTTAAAACGTTTTAACGCAAGCATTTGAGTAAGTTCAAATTGTATATGTCTTTTTAAACAATATTTTGAAGATTTTAAAGACACGCCACCCGCCGACGCTGCGTTGCTCTCAGTGTGGCTAACTGAACCTCCATGCCTAGTCCTGAGTCAACGGCAGCGTTCAGTAAACAGACTGTGTGAAGGAGCTTCCTGCTCGTGTTGTATATTGTTCGACAAAATCTGCCTGAGTTAGGGGCGTTTCTTCTGCGACATATTTGTTTTCAGGTTCCAAAAAACGTCAACGGCAGCTTAAAAAAAAGGACACGCCCGGGGAGAATCGAACTGTCGACCTCCACAACATGAAGCCAGCATTCTATCGTTCATACCAACAGATGGCGCCTTCGTGCAAAATGGACTAGTGAATAAGAAAACACATAAAGGATTAAGAAGCCTAGAAATCACTATTTTTCAGCTGGGAAACAAGTTTTTAAATACCCGCTTTTTCACCTCGCACACAAACAAATGTTTTTTCTCGCGCTACTGTATGTCATGGTGGCCAGCATTATTTTGGGAGGGCACATACGGCTCGTAGTTCTAAAAAATTCGATTTAAAAAGTTCTAGGGAGTTATCAACAAACCATTTCGCGCTGAGGTGTTTTAAGGAATGATCTTTCATTTGGGGTAGAAATCGTATACCCGATAAAAATCGGTTGTCTGGTCCCTTGAACGGACTATCTTGCTTCTTGTGTAAATATATCACTTCTTTACTGAAAAAAATAAACAGGAACGCATTTTGGTTTATCTAGTTTTCACTAGATGGCACTAGCTGTCAAGCAAGCAAGGGTTTTATCTTTTTATTTCCGTACAGAGGTGACGCATCTCTAAAATAGGCAAACTAGGCCGTTGTGAGAGTTGCTATGTATTTATAAAGCTTTTCGTATTCGTGCACGACAATTTTAAGTCCGTGGGTCGCGAAGCAGTAAGTCCCGTAGGAATGTTAACAGGTGATTCCCCCTTAAGAGGGTTCAGCAGTTCGGCGCCAACTCATATTCGCACTTTTTTGCTTCATAGATGGCATCACGTACTGCCCCCGAAAAGCTGCGTCAGGTAGTTGCAATCTAGCAGTGTAAAAACAACCAGGACACCGAAGCACGCTTTATTCCGCCGCACAAAAGGAAATATAGCTCCCATGACGGCATGCATGGGTCTTGCGATGACACGAGCGTTCCCTGATACGACCGAAGATCGTGGCCAAGAATGTCAGATATCAGTACGGAATGAATACCGGCATGACTTGGCCCAGATGTTTCTTTTTGCGTTTTTGCATGCTGTTGTTTTTTTCTGGAGAACACGAAGTCGGCGACTTGCAAAGAGGGCGAGGAGGGTGCTTCTCGTGGTGCGAATGAAAAGATACATTCATTTCCTGCGACCCCCCAGATAAGGCCACAGCGTCTAAGAAGGCGACATAAAATGTATTCAGAGGTTTTCTAAACCTTTGGTATCAATCTACGCGCACAGGTAAGAACACAGAAATACGACAGCGCGTATACACAATTCACTTTCCCGCCAGCATAAACGGCGGCGGTTACATGGCTCCGACCGACAGAAGAGCATTGCAGCGAGCTACCGAAGTGGCAAGGGGTGCGTGTGGACCTACTGGGCTTCAGGCTTCCCTCAGCATTCGTTGTCGATCCTGCCGTTTGCGGATAGAAGCTTGGTTCGCTGCGCTTCTGTGGAAGCCACGAAACGTGACTTCTTCAAGGAGAATTCTATCCCACTTATGCGTGTTAAATTACTGCAGCGACGATTGCGAGTGTTACGCATGAAGAAAATTGCACCAATGTCAGAGCAGAAACTGAAAACACATCTCTTGCGGGCGAGAAAATCACGCTGTGCGGCGTTGTGCCGGCAATAACTGCAGCTTTATCAGCCCTTCTAGGTGAAGAAGGGTGCCTAAAGTTGTCACCCGCTACGCTTCTAACGTGCAAATATATTTGTACTCTGAGCGAATTTCTTCCTTAATATTTTCCGCAGTCGAGATAACATCATTTATAACATTTCTCGAATAGTGGAACAGCTTAGTTGAAATTTATTACCGCTGTATTGCTTTTGAAAAGTTTCGTACAATGCGACATGGGATTTGAAGTAAAAGTACACGATTGTACGTAGTATCGACGAGATAACATTTCGTCATAAAAAATCAGCAAACAAGAAGAACTATCACTTTCCCGATCACACTATTATGCAAGCGGTTAAGCCCAATCTAAGCTACGCACATAGTGGTTCGAACGGTAGTAATTGTGGTCATTGCTGCGACGACTTGCGAGTTCTTGGACAATTCAATTTGGCTAGCTGCCTGGTGTCTTTAGCATGAGAAGTGAAACGGGAAACGGGGTGTTGCGGATGGGATCCAGCCATGGCTCTGCTTTGAACGCTCTTTTATGACCTGCTCTTGCTCTACGTAACAATGGTGATTTCTCTCTTAGCTCGTTCTTTTTGTTCTTTTCCGCGATATGTGTTTGGTGTACCAAGATGTTCTATATAGACGGCTTTAAACCCTACGCAGCGCACTTATTTGAGGCGTTTTGTTGTATTGTTTATTTTTGTAAAGAAATATAACAAATTATTGTGACCATAAATATTACGGAACGACGAAAGCGCATGTAACAAGTGCAATGCGTAGGTTACAGCTTAGGTAAACGTTACCGTAACGCTAAAGTCATATGTTATACATTGAGCTAAATGTGAATAACGAAATGTGATGCCGGTTTACTTAAATTATCGCACGTTTTTTTCTCAATTTTTCGTAATACGTCAACACTGCGTAAATTGAGTAGTATACGTACGTACGTATGTGCATACGCAGGTATGTATAATGTATGTATGATGTGTGTGTGTGTGTTTTTTGTATGTTTATGTATGTATGTATGTATGTATGTATGTATGTTGTTGTTATGTATGTATGTATGTATGTATGTAATGTAGGGTTTTTATGATGAAAAAAAATGAATGAATGATCAGCCTATCAAGGGCGTTGCCCGGGGAAGTCCAACTGCTTTTATATTGCTCTGTCCGAATAACTCATTTACGCTTCAGGGTAGTCATTCCGTTACCACGGTGGTCCAACGGTTATCCGTTTGGGCCAAAACATGCCCTCCCTTAGTTCACTTTCAATGGTATATCCCCCCCCCCCCCTCCCCCCCCCCCCCCCCCCCCCCCCCCCCCCCAGTAACACAGTAACCCAAGACGCTCATTCCCAATGTCGGAGCGCTTTTTTATCATTATTGTTTCGGTGGCCACATGGGCCGACCGAAGATTGTTTTGACGTAATAACTCCCTGACTGGGAACTTTGCAACCTAGAAATCCGGCTATCAGATGCTTTTCGGCTGTTCAGGTGCCCCTTGCCTCTGTTCGGGCCGAAGATAAAGCCCGGCGTGCGTGTGGCATGTACAGCTCCGAGTGACATGAGCCTGAGGGCGCAGCTTCGCGGCGCTCAGCTTCCGCCCGGAGCACTTCACGCACATCTGGTGAGCTTAGGTTCTGAGCGCTGTACCTCTGCCCGCAGTTACAATTTCGGAAATGTAATAATCGATACGAGATGGACTCATGATCCTCTACAAGTTAATCATTACAATCAAGCACCTAACTTAGGATAATTGAAACGGTGGTTAACCAAGTCAAGTTACTTATATCCATAAATAGCACTTGGCACCTACCACGGCCCCTGATCACTTAGCGCAGGAAAAGACAGCTTTATTTCCAAAATCCCTTTTTTTTAAATTAGTCTCGATGAAACACCCCGTATACCCACACATTTCTTTTACCCATTTTTGATTTACTACCCTTGCTTATGTGTTGTCTCTGTATGCCCTACATTCCTCATTTACCCAGTGCCTCACCCGAGAAGGCACACCACTGTTGGTGAGCGCTTCAAATAAATAAATAAAATAGTGCGTGGTTGCACGCCTTGGCGGCCGTGAACGTAGCCGTCTCCCTAAATAAACCAAACATTCATGAATACGGAAAAATTCAGCTAACAAAGAAGATTTTGCACGTATGTATGATTATTTATGAATACTTTTGGGGACTTTTTGTGCTGTGAAAGAGAAGCTTCAATGTTAATATGTACAGACAACCTAAAGAACAATGAATACTCAATTGTGCGCTATTCGAAATCGACACGTCCAAAAAACTTTTAAAGCAATTGGTAAAAATTAACCTCCAGCAATGACCCCAGTAATTACCAGAAAATAACGCCAAAAACAAGAGTGAAAAGTTGGGCTCATCAAAACATCAGTTTGAAAGAAACCAGCGCATCAGGCGGACCAAGAAGAGAACTTGACAAACACTTGCGCAAGTGTTTTTTATACTTCTCTTTCCGTCCTGTCTGATGCGCTCTTGCTTTCTTTCGAACCATTGAAAGACCCATGCAGATTAATTGAATGCCTGCCACGAAAGCAAGATTTCTGTCACTTCCTGAAACTACCTTCCAACGTTCCGTTAACAACGTTTAAAGAAAAAAATAAACCGTTTACTGTAACAGATGACGCGAACTGGGAAGTCTCACGCATTGTCCAAGACTACATGACCCAGCGTTATCAATAGTCGCAGCGTTCACGTGGCTGCGACAGGCGCGCGTCGCAGCCAGCTGAGGGAGCGGCGAGATAACGAATATGCGCCTGCTGACGCTGCGACTACAAGGCGACTTCCGAACGTGGTGTACCATGTACGGGCATGAGGTCAACGCGGCCTGGACTGGGCTCTGAAATTTTGGGACTGTAACACGCTGCAGCCACACCTGGGATATAAGCGCGCGATAGTGGGGGGCTCCGGATGAATTACAATCACTTGCAGATCGTTCTGCGAAATCTCGACACGGGGACGTTGTTCTTTCTCGCCTCCATCTGAAGAGCGGCTGGGATGGCACCCGCATCTTCGCTGCGCTTTTGTCGCAGCCACGCAGTGACGGGTATCTGGACATATTGGTTTAGGCTGTCCGGTTGTCCACGGGTACTGCAGGGTTGCTATGGGAACCTTCCCGAGTGCTTGCTTTGCGCTTTTTTAAAGCGCTAAATTTTGATTGATTGTAGGGTTTTATCGCGCCGACGCAACGCCGGCGATGAGGCGCGCCGCAGTGGAGGCATAGAGAAAGAAAAATATCTCTATGGTGGAGGGCTCCGGATGAATATTTATCGCCTGGGGATCTTTAACGTGCGCCGAAATCTCGTACACACGGGCGTTTTCGCTTTTCGCCTCCATCAGAAAAGCGGCCGCCGCGGCCGGCGCAGCTGGGAATCGAACCCACGACCTCGTGCTCAGCAGCGCAACGCCTTAGCCACTAAGCCACCGCGGCGGGTAAATTGCTAAATTTTGCGTTGCCGTTGTGTGATGACTGTAGACTGGGTAGTTGTGTTTTTGCTGCCCGCAACCCTGAAATCACGGCGGTGTTCCACTGAGCAAGGGACGTCGCTATTCCTGTACACGTGCACGGGTGGTGCGCCTTAGCCACACTGCATTCGTATAGTTCCCCGACGTGGGACGGGCGTGCTGCGTATCTTTCTATGAAGTATTTCAAGGTACAGGCAAGGCACGGAATTTGCTATCGAACTGATCAAGAATCTTTGAGTAGCACTCTGATTTATTCCGGACCGCAACGGTTATTCGTGAGTTATATGGCCGTGGTAAACTGATTTCTCAATTCGAAAAGAAAAGTGTGAAGAATCTGCAGAAAATACAATGCAAGATAATAAATTGCATGAAATCGCGATGCTACTTTGGCGTCAAATTTTCCTGGCATGCTTGCACCCCGAGTTACTTTGTATCAAAGTAACTCACAGAACATCAAGTAACATCAAAGAACTCTGGCTTGCACCTACGTGTGCCTTCGTGTTCATGTCGCGCGCGCGCGCATGTGTGTGTGTGTGTGTGTGCGCGCGTGTGTGTGCGTGTGTGCGTGTGTGTGCGTGCCGTGTGTGTGTGCGTGTGTGTGTGTTGTGGTGGGTGGGTGGGTGGGTGGGTGCGCGGGTGCGCGTTTCTGTGCGTGTGCGCGTGCCTGTGTGTCTCTGTGTGTGTGAGAGCGATAATTGTAAGAGCGTGAGAGCGATAATTGTGAAGCGTGCCACCGGAATCTGGTGCATCATCGTAGCATTATCAGGTACAGGCCCGCTCTGTAAACTGGATGTTGTCAGATTCACGTGTGTGGTACAGATGTATTTACAAATGTATTTACTGTGGGCGGAGTTATTGAAATGGGCTAAAAAATCTGAATGATTACGGGCACTGAATCTCGCCGCCCCAAGTGCGGATGAAATGCAGAGAGTAAGCGATAAAAAAAAACATCAAAGAGCTGTGCATGGGGGCATGCACAAAATAAGAAGCAATGTGTGATACCTCGAAAAGAAACAAACAAGTCCACTTATTTTACGTGAAGGCGAAATCATCTCTCTGAGCAGGACATGCCTGGCTTCCCAAATCCCTAGGTTAACATACAGCGTACTATACACATCCATGTGTGTGACCAGAAATAGATTGAAAAAAAGGAAAAAAAGGGAAATATAATGTGGAATAGCTCCAACCTGTTTCATCCAAAATACAATTTAAGGATTTTTCTGATAAAAGTGTTAAGGCTACGATAGTATCATTTATGTAGCTGTAAAAGGACAGAACCTCGCTGAGTTATTACAAGCCAGGGCGCCAGCATGATGGACGGGACAAGATCGAGCAAGTCACCGTCGTGGCCTGCCGGTGGTTGGTCTAGATCGGTCGTCTGTAACAAAAATGCGCCGAGCATGCTCCAATGGAATATAAATGAAAGCAAATGAACCAAGTACCCGCCAAAGAGCATTTTAACAAATACGAATCACTCAAATCTTTATTTCAGCATCAACAGCAGCAATTCTGGATGTTGGGGGGGGGGCGGCGGTTAAAATCATAAAGCCATTAATCGGTTTGACGACAAAAGTGCCGCAAAACAAAGCAAGTGCTGTTGTAGCCAACCCACTAGACACATGAATGCATACGAGTTACAGCAGAGTAGTGGTTTTGACGAGTTGGTACATAACGACGTGTGGAAGCGCAGCACAAGACGAGGGTAAAGAACACTGAGAAGACAAACTGTGCGATCTGCGTCTTCTGCATTTTTGTCCCTCGTCTTGTGCTGCGCTTCAACAGGTTGATACAAGTTACAATTACATGCAAGTGGCACCTTCGCTTTAAAATACGTATTATGCGCTGTAACTAGAAAACACATTGTAACGTTCGTGTCTCATTTGTACACAAACTGACCATACTGCGAGAATAAATAAAAGATGTATGTGCGTGGACTGACACAAAAAAATAAAAAAAAAATAATAAAGGAAGGCGAACGCCGGTGAACGGCCATCGACGACCAATCGTTTATCCATGCTTTAAAGGGTTAAAAGTGAGCGATGAACCCTAAACGTAATAAAAAGAACGGAAATAAAAACATTCACTATTAAACAAAG
This sequence comes from Haemaphysalis longicornis, assembly GCA_013339765.2. NCBI lineage: Eukaryota > Metazoa > Arthropoda > Arachnida > Ixodida > Ixodidae > Haemaphysalis > Haemaphysalis longicornis. The sequence continues at coordinate 82,190,249 of CM023456.1, read as the reverse complement.
ACCGCGCTACCAGGGATGGAAAAGAAGACGAAAGAAACAAACGCGGAAAAAAACAGAAAAATCAGATTTCGTTCTTTCAAAGACTAAGCTAAACTTCCGAGCGTGGCTTTCTTACCTCTACGCTGTATCAGTGCATCTTACAGCACACCGTGCATTTCTTTGCCTTGGGGACTGAAAATCGAACGGTTGATGGAGGATTTGGGAAGAAATTTTGGAAGGGCACATTTAAACTGCAGAAAAATTAACGTCAGCCTGAAGAATTTTCATTAATTGCAGTACAAGGAGAGTGATACTTTTGATTTAATTTTAAATTTAAATTTTAAGTAAGGTGAACATTCTGTGCGCTCGCACAGTTACCTCCGTCTGCAACTTTCAGCAATTTCCTCCTTGAATGGATATAAACAAGGAATCAAGTAATAAAAACATTGCATTTTACGATTTCTATAAAGGCACCCTGACATTTAGGAAGATTGCTACGCTAATTGAACAATACAATAACGTGGTACACCTGATTCATATTAGCGCACGAGTCAGCGGGTTTACGCATTACTCCGCTAACGCACGCGTACGCAGATGCAAGTGGCTGCGTAAGCTGTCTCCGTTCGCAGGAATGCCGAAGTTGAAGATAAAGAAGAAGCTGTCCCTGTAATCTGAATAACGGGTGCTCCTAAGTGTCTAATGCTCATGCTACGCGGGGGGGGGAAAAGGGGAGAGAGAGAGAGAGAGAGAAGAGAGAGAGAGAGAGAGAGAGAGAGGAGAGAGAGAGCAGAGGGTAGATGAAGGAGGAGCAGGATAGCTGAAAGGTAGGAAAACGTTTATGAGCAAGACAGAAAATAAGAAGTCAGGGTGGCGTTTCCCGTTGAGAAGCCCCACTAAAAGTCTTTTCAAGTGCGAAAACCACCCCCCTTGCCCTCTTCCCCCCATCCGAGCCAAGAAGAAAAATAATAATTCCTGCATTTTTGCACCGTGACACCACCATTATGCAATGGACACCAGCAACAGCTTTACCGGCAAGATTTGAGGTCGCGTCACTTCGAGCACGCGCTTCGTCTTTGCTACGGCTCAGAGTTTCATAATAAAAAAACTAAGACAGACATTACTGCGGAATCAAGCCCCTCGTTCGGTGAAAAAATCAAAACATTCACCGCTTCGACCAAACACCATCGGTCTAACCATTGCCTTTCCCCGCGCGCTGATAAGCGTGGAACCCGGCTCGCAAGAGATGACGCTGCAATGCATAGTTGGCAATCAAAGCGGTGGTGCCACTCGCATGAGTGACGGCAAACCTTTTCTTCGCTCTTCCGCGCGCATGCCGCATAAGCCCAAAAGTCCGGCTATCCGCGCAGAACATAGCAAGACCGCAGCGTGTACGCGGTGAGTGGTAGAGCCTAATAATGTTTCCTCCTGATTACGAAAGACGGAGCCACCAACAAGAGTGGGAAATTTGATTGCGAGCGTTCTCGAGCTGCGGAACTTTCAGAAAGCCTAGCGCTAAAACTATTCGCATCAGAAGATATCTACCGGCATGTATGCAATCAGAAGAGCCTAAGGGAGGGAATGTTGCGAACAGAATTTCGATATTGGGAGTTTTTTTTCAATGCGACGTGCAGAAACACAGGCACCCCGAAAACCCATGTTTTTGCTCATATTTCTTACTCGTTTGTAAAAAAACAGAGATCCCAGTTTAAAAATCTGTCCGCAACATTCCCCCCGTTTTTGAAAGCGGAAAAAGTTGACACGAACCCCATAGGGTTAGGTGAAATATTAGGCGCGCTATAGCTTCTGAAAGTGTCCATGTATTGTCTACGGGAGGCCGGCACTGCTGAACGATTGTTGTCGGCAAAAATGCAGGATTCAGGTGCTTGTAAGACATAGATCTGGTTACTTTAGAAGGTATTCACACATAAAACGCGCGCACACTCACACACACATCATCCTCAATCCGCTCCTGATGTCTGTGAGCAGCAGCAGCAGCCAGATGATGGACGATGATTGATGAGATGAGGACCGTCTACTTTGTTTTGAAACAGGCCAAAAGTCTGGCCTGCCTAAGCACGTAGCGCTTGAGTGTCAGGGCCTCTGCAGACACAGAACCAGACAACAAGGACTAGATGGCAAAACAAAGCAAATAAAATATTAAATTCAGGACAATCGAAGTGTAAATAAGGATACATGGCAAATACACACCCAAAAAGGGGGGGGGGAAGCTGGCAGTACATTTACATCTTTTTCTCAAAAACTTCTTTAGTCTGTATTCCCGAATTTGTGCTAGAACTATAACCACGGAGTTGGGTGAACGCAGCCGGAACATAATACAGTCTCGTCCTACTTCCATACTCTTGTACTGAAAGAGAGAATCAAGTAAGGCTCTTTTCGGTCGGAGATTACGCATAGGGATGTACAACGGTCGATAATTATTAGTCCAGAAATGCTCTAAAGTAATTGTTTCGCTCACCAAAAAGAAAGTCCGGCAAAAGTTATTTCTTGAACACATCATTCTTATACTCAACACTTACATCGTAACTTATGATCGTTAATTTAGAACAGAGAATTGAATCCACCCTATGTACCCAGCGCAGGGCACAAAATACATACAATATGATACCGTAGCGAAGATAGCTTGCAGACCAAAGCATGTGCCACATTTTTACAACAGACAAAGGCATAAAGAATCTAATGTACAAACAAAAGAAACAGACAGAAGTTTATGACAAATGTACGCTGAGTGAGAGTTCCACGATAAGTCTCTACAAAGAACATACAGACACTTATTAGAAGGCGTACAAGCCAGGAGGAAAGCAAGTGCAAGGAGAGCAATGACTGACTACTGCCACAGCTAAAACAAGCGTAGTGCGCGTAACTAAAACAGCAGTGCGCCATCGGAACTTCTACGTTTATATGTACATTTGTAACTCACACTGTTTACCCCTCCATTCACACTCCTATAAAAATTATGTGCCATAAATGTAAGCGCAAAATAGCTCGTTCGGGAATTTTATAAGCCTGCCTAATTTGCGTTGCTTCGCCGGCCTCAGCCAATCGCAGAGCTGGCACATATGACATCACAGGTCTGTTTGCAGGAAATGGCCTAGTGATTCGCATGGCCATTCCCTTCGATTTTTATTTATTTATTTTTATTTATTTATTATTTATTTATTTATTTATTATTTATTTATTTATTTATTTATTATTTATTTATTTATTTTATTTATTTATTATACCCTCAGGGTATAATACATGGGCAAATGGCATTCCAGAGGGTAGTGGTTTACATTGAAAAGACATGGTACATGGTGAACAGAAAAAAAAAACAGAATACAGTGTTAGCACGATTACAATCAAAATGTTAGCATTCTAAGACTAAAAATACACTAAGCGGAACCTGAGTGTACAGTTCTAGCTAGTGCTTCAGGAAAATGATGGTTATCATTAATAGACAAGATTTCAGAGACAAGATAATTCCATTCACGGGAAGAACGAGGCAAGAACGACTGTGCAGCTGCATTAGTATGATAGGTGATAATGCCAACTTCGAGGCGATGGGAAAAATACTAGGGCTGTGGAATAAGTTCGTTGTGTAAGATAGAATGTTGGTACAATTTATGAAAAGTTGATTGGCGGGACACTTTCTTCGAGACGACAAAGTGGGCAATGAAATATTAGTTTTTATTCCAGATATGCTGGCAGTGCGATTGTAATTTGAAAATATGAAACGTGTAGAATTATTCTGAACTAGTTCAAGCGATGTAATGAAGTTGTGGTAACAGGGATCCCATACCGAAGAAGCATATTCTAATTTAGGTCGAATTATTGTTTTGTAGAGAGCTAATTTTAATGAAGATGGAGCTCTAGAAAAGTTACGGCGTAGGACCCAAGCGTGCGGTTAGCGTTGCCTGATTATCTGTTCGATGTGCAGTGTATGTGGACACCAAAGTATTGTACAAGGTAGTAGATGCGAGAGGTGTGTCATTTAGATTGTAAGTAAATTGACTGCAAGCACTCGGGGACACATAACTTTACACTTATTAATGTTAAATTCCATTACCATACACGGTGCCAGTTAGCAACTTTGTTAAGGTCTCACTGAAGAATACAGTAATCATTTATATCGTTTACCTCACGAAAACTAACGAAATCATCGACAAATAGATGAATACTAAAATTTATGTGACAGGAAGGTCATCAATATAAATTAAATAAGAGGGCCCAATTACTGATCCCTGAGGAACGCCCAGAGTGTAAATGGGTAAAATTAGAATTAAACCCGTTAGCATAAACAAATTGTGAGCGACTTGTGAGAAAGCTTCAATCCATTTGAGCACCTTAGGAGTCAAGATTAGGTTGACCTAATTTATGAAGCAATAGTTTATGACAAGACCTTATAAAATGCTTTAGAGAAATCTAAGAAAATGCAATCAGCTAGTGATGAGTCGCCCAAAATACGGTGTAATTTATCAGTAAAACATAAGTTGGGTTTCACTAGAGTATGACTTGCCGAAAGCCGTGCTGAGCTGTTGTGAAGAATGAGTGTGCTTTCAATGAAATTTACAAGATTTGTGAATATTACGTGTTCTAGTAGTTTGCAGCACGTACTGGATAAGGAGATAGGGCGATAGTTAGCGGGGTAACATTTACTACCAGCTTTATGAATTGGGACCACCTTCCCCGATTTTCCATTGAGTTGGGAGAGTAGAAGTGTCAAGTGATTGTTGGAAAATCTTAGATAATATGATGGAACTTATTTCTACGGTATTTCTAAAAATTGGTGTTGATGGAATCGTAACCAGGTGAGTAATGATTGCTTATTGATTAATAAGAGAGGCGATCCAGGGACTTCGAATACTACTTTGAGGCATAGGGTGGTAATTGTAGGAAACGGTATTAGGTAGCGGAATGTCTGATGTTATTTAGAAAAATTAGTTGGCAAATGTGTCGTTAAGGACGATCGCACATTGATTTATGGGAACTGCGTCACCGAACGAATCTTGCAATACGATGGACTCTTTTGGGGGGATTAATAACGCGCCAAAACTATTTTTACATTTGTTTTTAACACGAATGGCAGTACGTTAGAAATGAAGTTATCTTTAGCCTGTTTGAGTGCTCTGACGCACTCACTAGATGCGGTTTTGAAACCGTGGCCAGTGGTGCGTTTGTAGATGAAGACTTAGCGAACGATAAAGGCCGTCTTTTCTTGTTAGACATGCGGTTGATAGTGACGTTATACCATGATGATTGCGCGTTACTAGCAATGGTATAGGTTGGGATGTGCTTTACTGTGAGGCGACTAACTTCGTCAGGGAACATTATCCCAGTTAGTCTGAACAGAAAGGTCGTTAAAATCGTTCAGGAAGACGTCAAGGAAATTCGGACAATTTACAATTGATCGCATAAAGTTGGCTTTTTCTGTAGTCGCAAATCGTTTTTCTTTATCTAGTGCGTTTTGGAGGGGCGGCGTTTATGTCCAAAAGGGAGCAGTAAGTGGTCACTAATACCTCGTAAGCAAGTAATAGTTGAAGCATAGCTCTGGGTGGGTAGTTAAAATCAGGTCAAGTGTGTTTGCAGTGTTGGATGGCACTCTGGTGGGCTTCGGTAACTGCGATAATGAGAAGACTGAACAAAATCTAGAAATCTTTGAGAGCATTGAAGAGGGTGGTAAAACCGGAGAAGAAGTGCACCCACGTGGTGTTAGGGAAGTTGAAATCACCAAGAACGAACAAATGGGTAAGATGGAAACGACTAATAACTATACTGACAGCGTCATTGCAATTCATTTACGAATGTAGAGGACGAATATGGCGAACAGTAGCACACACCTATGAATATTTTGATTAATAGCTTGTTTGAGGGAAGTTTACGTTAAAAGTGGTGTCCCGCATGATTCTAACGAGGCAATATTTTGAATGAACCAAACGAGTTTTGCCTGCCTGGCCCGTTTAAACATTTGCTCATTCACCCGTCAAAGCATTGCTATTGTGAGTGCGTTGGTCATCGAGACCTACTCCTCACAAAACAGGACGATAGCTCGCTCCGCAACCACACGAGAGCAGTTGTGAACAGCTGAAATTACGATTAATCTTGGATACAGGGACCGCGATGTGCGATTCAGGGAAGAAAATAGCAGAATCTTCTTGGCGCTGTTGAAGAGGAACTTTGGACGGTGCATATTTTTATCTTTTCTTGAAAACTATGTAATTGACAGACGACAGTGTGTCTCACTCGAACTTTTCGAAGTTATTTTCACAACTATACTCTCCGGGTTCCCCAGCGATCAATACTGATGCCTTTGGTATTTAACTTATATGTAAATGACTTATGTTCGCCTGTACGCGCTGCATTATATCAATCCGTAGAATCACACCACGATTCTATCGTGGAGCCTACTTACCGAAAAGCAATATCCAGATTACAATGCTGTCCGCTAAACGATTAGATTGGTTCTCGGCAAACCTCATTTCTGTAACCCTGGTAAAACTCGCATAATTTGTTTCCATAACTCATTGCCAAAGTTTATCCTCGATCACCTTTGGTCAAACTTATGATGAATACTTGAACTAATGATCAGTACGGGAACAAACATACGACGGGACTGCAAAGAGTACCTGTTTTAAGTATTCATTGTAAGAATATATTTTATAGAACACACAAACGGGAGATGCCTCTCGTTTTGCCAAGATCAGGAAGATTGAATTTTAGTTTCACATTAGTGACACTTGCTGGTCTGCAATAGTAAAACGCAACCGCACGATTTTGCATATATTCAAGGGAAGTGATGAGGTTGTTAGTATGCAGATCGCATGCGCAAGAAGCGTATTCTATATTCGATCGAACGAATGCTTCATACAGTAGAAGTTTTAACGAAACAGGTGCCGAAAAACGTTTCTCCGAATAAAGCCTAGCATGCTTTTAACGCTTTAAGAGCTTCTTTAAGCCAACTTTAGAGGAGCCTGGTGTACAGCAGAGCGGCTTACGCATTTATCCCACTATTTCCACCTAGGATCTTTTTTCTTCGTTTTTGATCTGGAGCTAGATATTCACCGCATTCTGTGACAAATAATACTTTCACTAACAGGGCTGGTGACTGGCACGTCGTTCGGCCACCTGTTGGATGCGTGGATCTGTTAGTTGGATATACAGCTAGGTCCCTTTGAACTTCTTACGCAACGCACTACAAGAGGGGAGTTACTCCAGAACCCGGTTCTGGGTTTACCCTTCCAATGCAAGCAATGACATTCGGAGCAGACCGCGCCGCACGGTTCGCGGAGGTGGCGCCATCGAGCAGACGATGGGTCACCGCACGAGGCGGGTGTCTGTTCCGACCGCTTTTATGTTCGGGGTGCCGAACGGGCGCTACTGCACGTGCATGCAGGTGGCCAGTTGTGTTTGTTAATGCGTTTATTACCTCTACACGGGGCGTGTGCGATAGCATGGGGTGCAATAGTTTACAACCAGGACGCCGGGCTGGCATCCCGGAACAGGTCAAGCAACCAACGATAAAGAGTGTGGCTCAGATCCAACCAGTGTCTTCACCGACGCATGGGGTCGCCGCAACGGCGCGGCGTGGCCACCGCTGGCGGCGAAGCTCTGCTCAGGTGGCCACGTCCTCTAGGTCAGACATCGAGTTTTCCCTTGCTACAAGCCAGTAAACTTATGTAGTGACGTTTGTCTGTGCTAATCCGCGTCCTAGGCGTGCGTAGTTTGCTACTGAGCGCACGTTCTGCCGCCGAATTCCTTGCCCGTCCTTCGTTCCACGCTTCCACCCGGAGCTCGCGAACATTTGCAATGAGTTGTTCTTTTAGCATGATAAACGTGATGCCTCGCACGTTGATGCCTTTTACATTTCCCACAAGGCTTTGGTCTTGCCTTTTCGCTGTTTTGCCGTTGCAGTGCATTGGCAATGCACGATATGGAGAATGAACCTCTCTCGCCCGAGCTGTTCTTGCGCAGTCCAACAAATTGAAGAAGTAATGAACAGCCTGAGATTTGTAAAACTTCGCGTTACTTTGCTTATTCTCAGCAATTGCTTGCCATATGTGTTACCACATCCATGACCGATAGAGCTGCGAGTTTATCTGCTCAGGTGACACACAAGATCCCCAAATGCTACCACCACAGGACTTGAGCTCTGCTTGATACTTAGTGTGCGGCCAGTCTGGGACATATAGAGCGATCTTCACGGGACTGTCCCATAATATCTTTGTGTTTAGTGCGGCTACCAAGAGCATGAGGGGGAATCGTTTGTTCTTATTTTGCTTTATGTAGCCTCTTTTCATCAACGCTTTTTATCCTGTGTTTTAACTTATTTTCGGAATACCCAATCTGACGTGAATTTTTACTGAAAAATACGCTGAAGTATTTGTGTTCTGCTTCCAATCTGTCGAAGGCCGCCTGTCTACTAAGCGCTGTTGACGTTTATGAATCATGCTACGGGGGGTAGTAGCTTGGAAATGTACTGCCTGTACAAGCTTCGTCTCTTGGCGCGCTAATGTAAAAGGTTCATAGATCGCATTAGTGGTTTTTGGACCACGAAAAAACTTGAAGAACAAAATGGGCAGATGACAGCTTATTCCGTACCCTCCAAAGTGACTGGTGACTATGCAAATATTGCTAAGGATTAAAAATGTTGAGTGGTACGCTCCAATAGCAGACGCCCATCGGAACGGGAGAGCAAGCTAGAACGAGTAATAGAGGTGGCTAGATGGCGCTGGTGGTTTCTCGGACCACAAAACACCATGCAGCCCGAAGCGCGCGGATTTCGTCAGAACTCCCTGAAATTCCAGGTCTGCTGACGCTACAACAGCTACTGGGTATTACAAATTCTAGTGGCTCTTCGTCTCTTAGCATTGCCTGCACGACTTTCTTCCTCCTTCTCTTCTTCCATTGCAGTCTATAGTATATTCTCGCTGGTGAAACTTCTCTCATAATAAAATCTCCTTATCCTTCTGTTCTCCGGCCCTTCCCCGAGTTACAGCCGTCTGCAGAGCTCCTGATATGCACACAAAAATTGCTGAATGTCACATTGCCCGCTATGATACAGGTTGGTGGGGCAGTGCTTGAGAAAAACTTCTCTATGGGACGTGATTGGTTGGTGGCAACAACCGATTGACGCATGTTTCCCATTGTGACTCATTACGTCCTTGCCAGAGTCCGTGATAACCTTCAAGTCTGGCGCTGCTATAGAAAAGGGGGCAGCCCGTACGGGAGGGCTGATACCAGCGTCCGTGGCCTACATGTCAGTGGCCATCAGCGATACGTTTAGCACTATAGTGTGTGATATAGTTCGCAAGCAGTATATGTTCATCGCTTCGGAAAATAAATTGGAAGATAAGGCGTTGCAAAACAAAGCAACTGTAAGGTATTTAAGATACTTGCAACACCTGAAGTCGTGGATATGGATGCAGCTTGTCGCAATCTTAAATAATCACGCGTCCTCTCCCGCTAATCATTTGCTAAACGCAATGGTATTGCAGCTTGAGTTCCCTGTCACCTACACAAGATAGGAGGGGCTATTCTCCAACTGGGAAGCAAGGTTCTCCCCAGAAAGTTTGAGAAGTGGACATTTTGAAAATGGAGGTTGGGGGCAAAAGCTTAGGAATTTCAAATTTTCATCCAAAATATTGAAAACACTCTGGTCTAAAACCGGGGCATTGTGGGGCTGACAGCGTTGCGAAAATTGAAAGCTCTTAAACAAAATAGGAAAGTGCTAAGGGCAAGCACTGACTCCAAAATTTGCATGCAGCTGGCAATTTCAGACTTCAAAGCCACCTGCTCAGACTCCTTTTCACATAATCAGATGGCCCGCTGCTGCTGGCGTCGCTCTCGCACAGTGGCAGTTTTTAGTTCCACAACCGCACATTTAAAGCGGGCCAGCCCGCAGCAGTGGCTGGCCTACCGAACGCAGTGGGCGGTGAAGTGGAGCAGTGGACGGCATTTTCACTGCCGCCCATTGTGAGGAGAACCCCGTGAGAAACCATAAAATTTTCAGTTCTACTTATGTGAATGCCAGAACATTATGGGCTCATGATTGCACGGTGACTTACATACAAATGAGAGCGGGCTTCGTTGGCTGCGTTCTTGCCGCAGACGAAGCTAAAGCTAGTTTCTAATGTAGGCTTGCGACAGTTTATGCAAGTGATCATAAAATGTGAGCTGAAATGTCGTAGCGTGTGCATAGGGTGGCCAGCGACCTGCTCGCTCGTTTTGCTCGTAATGTATAAATTAGTAAACTGCTTTGACTCAGCTTGAGCCTCCTTCCACAGCTATATCGCTCTGTTTCTCTTGAGCTACAATCAACAATTTTTTAAAGAGCGAAGCTGTTGAGCAAATCTTTGTGTATCGGTGTCCGCAATTGAAAATACCACGAAAAGACCGCGCTCGTGCACGCGTGCCTCGAGCTTACGTTCGTCAAGCCAAGCGTACCCACTTCGGGAAATTGGCCAACTATTGCCACAAAAAAACTCCAGCGTTAGCCGTATCGTGGCAACACTTGCTCGGGACTAGAAAGACACGTCATACTGTACGTCCCTCGTTCGTTCGTCCTAGTACCGTCGTGCGCATGCGCTCTGTACCGTCGAAGAAGCGCGACTTGAATGTCGAAGGTGATGTAGGCGATTATTGACTCCACATGGCACGGCCGCGTGTGGTTCGCACGGCCGAGGAAGAGGCCGCGCTTCGAGATGCTCGGCGTGCAAAATATCCGATAAGTCGCGCTTGCAGATAGGCGTACGAAAACGTCGCCCAAAACGACAAGCTAACTCTGGCCTTGTGCAACACAACTTTATTGAAATGCCGTGCCGCCGACGTCAATCACGACTCCACAACGATGCTAAAACCTACTTGGTGTCCATCCATGATCACTTATAGCTTCGCCATTCAAGTCTTGCGTGTGACTGCAAGCTTCCCTAGATTTTTTCTGCGTAATTAGGCCGTGGAGTTAACATCACCCAAAAGTGAAGGCTTCAGACTAGCCCACGTTGCTAGTTAGTTTGACGGGCACTCTAATATATTCTTAGTTCCATAGATAGAAGTGAAGAGGAAGCACACAACGCTGCGTGCACGCAACCATGATTATTTTACAACGACGCATATCCTTAATACTAAGCGCCAGAGCTAGCGCTCAGTATTACGTCCCTCCTATGGTCGATTCTTGCCCTCTTGATATAGCCATTGATATAGCCACTTGATATAGCCACTGATATAGCTTGATATAGCCACTGGTTCCCTACGCCACCAGCCCGCCGTATAATGGATCTCTCTACAAGAAACCCGCCACCCGTCCTTGCTTGCACATATCGCATTAGCCCTCTTGCACTGCGGCTTATCATCACCTTGCACTGTTGGGCGAGCCTTATAAGTTTAAAAAGACCTTTTTTAAAGTAATTACCAAGCGAACAATAATTGAGACGGCATAGGACGCGCCATGAATTTAATCACGAGCATTGGCGGTTACGGCCGCCGCAAGATGAGTGACCATGATACAGCTAGCGTCACTGCAAGGTCTGTTTCCCCCAGCCAGGGCCTCCTGCAAAGTAGTGGCATTCAACTGATTCCCAAACTCCCACCAGCGTTAGTGATAAGTTAGAAGCGAATGAACGAAGGCCTTTTATCTTCTAAACAAAAGGCACAAAGCCCTTTTCGTCTGTCCCTTCTCGTATCACCTGCTCAAGCGCAGTGGTATCTTTCGCATGCGGGGAATGCTAACTGCAGAACGATTTCTCGTCGCTTTTTTTTACACGCTGCAAGTTCTACTGGTTGGGAGGCTCAGCGCAAAAAAAAATGCATGCCTGTCATATATATCCTCGTGCTTTTCGAAATAAACTCAGTTGTTAGTAGCGCCTGTCACGTTTGCCATGCACCGTCCTCGTCATTTTTTTTTTGCGCTAAGCCTCCCGATCAGTATGTACCAACTAGCCCAACAGCACGTTCTGTTAAAGTTCTACTGGCTTGTGCCTGCCCTTAATACGTTTGTTCAAGGGGAAACCCCGAAACTTTTTTTATTAAATAACTTAGTCGAGGTGCTGCTCTCGAAACAAAGGAGTTGTTATCGGCTAACTTTATTTCTGTCAACCCTGCTAAAACTCACATGATTTGTTTCTATAACCCACTGGGCAAGGTTGTTCTCGATCACCCTTTTTTTCTACACGTATCTCATTGCTCTCCTTGTAGTTGCTCTCCCCTGGCATATACGCCTTCCGTTAAGTATCTTGGTATGGTTTTTGACACTGAAATATCCTGGAACACTGAAATAGGGCACATTTGTCGAAAGCTTCGGTCTGTTTCTTGTGTTTTGTACAACAGTAGATACTTTGTGCTCTTGTTCTTTAGTACATGCTTTGGTTTATAGCTTATTTCGATATGGGACCAAGTGTATGTATTTCATGAAATGCGCTTGATCAATAAGGTTGATTTAATTTTCTATGGTATGTAAAGAACATGCGTTACGATGTATATGTCGAATGTGAGAGTGATTTGTTCAAAACTTTACCTTTACCGAACATGGATTTTTTGTTGAGTTGAGCAAAACAATTACTTTTAGATATTCCCGGTCATATGATTTTAAACCATTGTATATTTATTCCAATAAAGCCGTACTTGATTCGCCGTTATAAAATGTGTGGACGTAGGACGAGAGGGTACTATGTACTGCGTGCGTTCAGCTAACTGCATGGGGATATTTCTAGAATAAATACAAGATACAAGCTAGAGAAATTAAAATACTAAATTCACAGCCAGCTTCCTCCACTGTGTGTATTTGCTATGTATTTATATGTACACTTGGATTGTCTACATTTATTTTTCTCTGATCTGCCTTTGGTTTTGCCATATACTTTCTTAGTGTCTTTGGTTTATATGATTGGCAGGGATCTACCACTGAAACACTACGTGGCTTTGGATGGTCAAACTTTTTGTATTATTTCAAGTACAAATAAAATGATTTCATTATCATCATCATCATCAGTGAAATGTGCGTTTTTTGACAATAATATTTTTTCGACATAAACCTCTCAGTAATGAACACAATGAAAGCTAATGCAGTTGTAAGATCATTGAAGCTTTCGGGGTTAATATATGTAATGCTAGAACTATGGGAAAATTTTAGCAGAAGTATAGAGCTATCTTGTGTTTGTACGTAGAGCACGGCGTCTGGGCACGAGTTAGACACAGAAAATGGCACTCGCCTACCACGAGTCACACAATTAGGTCAAAGCACGTACTGTGTTGGTGGTTTCTTACACATGATAGATTCACGCCGTAGACATAGCCATTGGTTTGGAGCCAATTGCTTCCCCGAAAAACGCGCTGTGCTAAGCCCAAGGACGCGGGTTTGATTCCGACTGCGGTGGCTGATTTTCTAATGCAGGCGAAAATCGGAAACGCCCGAGTGTCGAGATTCCTGCAGGTGGTGAAAATCATCCAGAACCCTCCACTACAGCGCGCCCAGATGTACCTTCGGTACAACTGCAGTACCGAAGCTACATCTGGGAGCACTGTAGTGGAGGGATAACAATACTTTGTCCAACTGCAAAACACTCCAAAATAAGGTGGTCGAAAATTTCGGTTACTCGTCCTCAATAGTGACTGCCCAGAAAACTTTGCCTGCTGTAATGCAGTTCTGTAAAGACTATGGTTGAACATTTCTTAAGCACCATGTCGTACACAAACCACACGGCTAATTACTTTAGGTAATACGTCTGTAAAATACTCCACGCGCTATAAAACAACCTCAGTGCCACTTCCCGCGGAAGTACTGTGGACCACTGGAAACCCATATGTGAACCGAGTTGCAACACTGTAAAGAGGCCGGCATGCGTGAGGCCACTTTCCGCGCTTGCATGAATGGACAGACACGTCAAGGGTGTGATCGCAACGTGGTACCTTATCAAGCAGCATGTCGTCACGGCGTGTTTGCCGTTATCGTCGCGACGAGACGCTGTCCGAGATAAGACTCGTGGCAGACAGCGTCCGTGACGGGCCTTTCGGAAAACCACGGCCAGCCAACCTCCGTCACAAACAATGCGTCACAAGAAATCAAGGCCAATTCTGTCGGCACGTTTTCAGTGACACGTTCGCCAGTTGTGTGCGGTGAAAAACAACGTTCAGTTATTTCACTTCTGTGGGGCAGGTGTTACGAATTCGTTTGCAGTGGAAATTAAACAACTTGGCTGGGCAGTTGGGGCACAGTATTGCAGGAGTGGTTGTTCCAACGCGGTTCAAAAACCTTTACCATCCCTTCCCAAAGAAAGTCGAGAGAAGCGCGAAAGCTTTCTTAAATCAAAGCTGCATCACAAGTGGATCCAAACATTCTCTAAAAGTTGCGTCTAACCTTCGCTGAAGCTGCGTCAACCTTCAAAAACCCAAATTGCGAACGAAGAATGAAGCCATGCGACAATTTTTCGCGCACTAAGTAAACGCATCTACGAATGATCTAAATGTGTATCGACAAGTGGTTTATGATACAGAGGTATGCTATTGTATTCCTTCTTCGTGACCGTAGCGTGTATTGTCTTACCTACAACCATTCCTTCTTCGCGACTTTCAAGTAACTATTTTGACCCAATAGAATCCCGGTTTTAAGCTCGCGCCGCGTGTCCGGAGATCGGCTGCGTAGTAAAAAAATATTAGCAGTGGCTTAGCTCGGCTATGCCAGGATATACGTAGCGTAAGCTAAGGTTCAGCTGGTTATTCTTAGCTTTCCTGGTTGTTTAGGATTACCTTTATTTTCATTCTTACTGCTGCTTCAGTGACACACACACGGTATACGCGTTATGTGATACATGTATATTTATCAAGCGGCCCCGGCGCCGCGTCACTAATCGCCCAAGAGCTAAGCTGGTTCCACAGGCGCACGCCGGTGTTGCTGTGACGCACGAGCCATCGGTTCTACAGCCGGCCACCCCTCGCATGATCATCAAACGGAACGGGCCGCAATGTGAGGAACAGAGGTCGGCGAAGACGCTGGGCGCGTGGGGTGTGTGAGAGACGCCGGGCAGCGAGCAACGTTCTGCGCGCCGTGTAACGTCACTGCTCCTCGCGCATGCGCAGCACGGCTCTTCAGGAGCCACGCGAAACTGCTCAACCTCGGCCAGTGTAGCTCACGCTACAATATCTTTGGGGAGGTGTTATAGGCCGCCGTAAAAGAAAAACCAGGAAAAGAACGAGATCCCGCGCCCCAAGAAAATTTTAGTCTTTTTTTTTTGGCTTTAATAAACCGGCACCCTTCCTACCTAGTTTCCTTATTTTTTATTAACTATATATATTCAGTGTGTATATAGCACAGGCAAAAAAGGGCGAAAGGAAGGGGGATTCGGTGTTCAGAAAATTTCTGGTGGTGTTCTGACACCAAAAAATTCCACAGGCTGCGCCTATCCCAGAGATCTTAGAGATTTACAACCGACCGACCGGTCTTTTTGACAGGACGTCATCGGTCCCACAAAAAAGCTTTCGCTTTAAAAAGTCATGATACTCGGGCTGTCGTAAACAGTAGTGACATCCTTTTTTAAATTAAATATGTGGACACGTTTAAGCTGGAAGAACTTCGGCGTGCTCGCAGCTGCAAAAAAAAAAAAGAGATAAGTGCACTAGGTGTGGCAAAATGCACCCGCGATATAAAGGCCGCTTCCTTCTAATGATATTCCATAACAGGGCACGCGGATACATGCGTCTTTTTTCTTTTACCGTGAAGGTTTGCCGCCGCGTTGTTGTCTGCACTGCCCTCTCCCAACCCTGTGAACTGTGGCATTATCGAGTGCTACCGAAATTTTACATAAAAGAAAGATCTGTTCGCATAGCTTACGGACTATACCAGAAGAGTCATGGCAGACATTTACATTGCCCTTGGGAGAACCCAGCCTAAAAAGACAACAAGAGAAATTTCTATAGTTTTATCGTATTTCCGCGTGTCGTGATTCTGATGTTCTGTCGTATGTGGTATTCCTGTCCTGATTCTGGTATTCCTGTCCTGATTCTGGTGTGCGGTATCCTGTCCTGTCCTGTTCCGCCGTGCCTAATTCCTGTCTTTTCGTGATCCTTATGCTCCATCAGTTCCAGCACATGGTTTGAATGTTATTGGCTATTGTGAAGAGTAGCGTAGCATGAATGGCAGTTTTGTTGTGACTACAGAAATGTTTGTCGTTGAGAAAATTCGCTTTGTCGTTACGACAGAAATTTGTTTCGTAACATCAGATGGCTTTGTCGTAACAACAGGACTTCTGTTGTCACAACAAAGTTTCTTGTCGTATGACAGTAATTCTTGTTAGGTTTTTGCGGTATTCCTGTTCTGATTTTAAACTGGGAATGGAACACAGCCTAATTATGACAAGTAATTTATAATACGCGTGTTATACCGGTTGGTATAGTGGCCCGCCCGGGCATCGTCAGGTACCACCGCTAGTTATGCATAAGCATGTTTATGTTGCAGAAAAAGTGTCCTCGCGTTTGTAAGGATCAGAACGTGCTTACACGCCGATAAAGCGTATCTTCCGGATCGCACGTTGCACCGGACGGAGGCTGCTATGAACGCATCACTTTTCCAACTAAGGTTGTTTGTACCGCACGCTAGGGCATCGGTAAAGGAGTGGTGATTCCTCGACCCGTTGTCACCCACTGCTTGCAGCATGCCATGCTATCGATCTATGGGGTTGACACATACACGGTGCAAAGAAAGACGGTCGTGATGAATGCATCGGTTCCTCGCTGCCATTTGTATTATTTGCTAAGTGACTGGTCGGCTAGAATAGCGAGTTTTAGCTGGCCATTTTTCACGGTCCGCTGTGCTCCGATAGCAAGCGCGAGTGCCCCTGCGCAGGTGTGGCGCGCTTGGCCGCGAATGCCATTCAGCTAAAACTCTCTAATATCAACAGCGAACGTATTTTCTTCTGTGCCACTTAAACTGTTCGTTCTTCTGGGCCTTGTTATCATGACGTTACCTTAGATTCCTTTTTTGTGCGGGCGCCCGTGCGTGACTTGTGATAATCCCGGCTGTTGCTGTCTAGAAAAGGGCGCCGATACTTAGGCTACGAATCGAGCCTGTGATACGCAGGTAATCTTTCCTACAAGAAATGACCCCCCGAACCCCCAGGATATAGAAAACGGCGCTGCTGCTTGCGAAGCAAACATCAGCGCAACGTGTCTTATGGGTGTCAGCGTTGCCAGATGGTGAAATGCGGCCCCAGATCGAGAACATCTGGTGAAATTGGGCGGCTACTGGTGTTGAGGCACCGGTGCAGCTACACGAGGCGATATCTGGTGAAAAATGTAGAAAGAGTGTGTTACCGCTTTGAACCACAGTTTCCTTCCCTGAATGGAAGCTTTTTCCGCTCGTAAAGACCAACAACCGCTATAATAACTGGACTGCAAGCGTGATCTAAAGTGCTCAAAACGCATTTCGGGTTTCCACCACTGCTTGAAAATAACGAAAACTCAAATGCCGCACTTGTATTTCAAACAAAGCACAGTGAACAACATCCTTCGAAATTCTTTATGGAGGACGCGTACCTCGTAGCTCATTCCCTCTAAATTGTGACAGCTAAATAAGCTTTGTTTGGCATGTTGATTGTACAATAAACTGTAAAATCTTAATTCGTCGTGTATTAACCTGAGAGAAATACACGTTGTACCAGTTTTTGTGTTTGTATGTAGGTGACAAAGCACAGCGCCTAATGCGCTGCTTGCGGAGTAAGTTGCTCTGCGAGCGTGCCCAATAAGTGTTTTTTAAACAAGCACTCCAACAAATATGAACAAAAACGTCTAGTTACTTCTTGCAAAACTATTTTGCTAATTTAATTAGATGTAATCTGTTTACTTCCTCCGTAATTTAATTATAAAGGTGATCAAGCCACCCCACTGTTGGATGGCTGTATCGCAGAAAGAGACCAAACACCATCTAAGAGGCTTAGTTTTTGAGAATTGCATGCACAGTGCAGGAACCAAAAATACGTAATAGCAGCCGTATTTTACTGCTGCTGAAATCTGGTGTAATTTTGACCTGGGGATGGTGTAAAAGGCTATTTCCAATTTGGCAACGGTGCTTGGTGTCAATGGCATATCCAAGCACTTTTCATGTGTGTAAGAATATCCAACCCATGTGTTGAACTTTGTGACCTCCTTTAGAAAGGTAAGTTCAAGGATAAGTTTAAGAAAAAAATTCGTAACATTCAAATGGAAAACAAATCAGCGATAGTTTCACCGAATAACGTAGTAGTTCAGCTGCACCACTTCATTTTTTGTATTTAATTCTGCTCAGGGCAACAAAAAGCTGACATAACAACTTAAATGTACTTGATAACGCCGCGAGTGTGACCCTGGAACTATGCCAACGGTAACTTTCTTCACGGTATGTGCCGAGGATCCGACAATAAAGACAGAGTTACAAGAGGACGCGTTAAAAATTCCACTCGTAAGGCGACGAAGAAAGACAACGAGTACATACTGCGCTTTCCAACACCTAATGCTTTATGGTCCGCGTAATGAATATACAACTGGTTTGTTTTATCGCCCAAATCACGCACATGTGTCCAAATTTACACAAGTATTCAAATGTACACTTGCATTCAAACGTACACATGTACCCCTTGTTAACTTACAAACGTCGAAAGCAAGATTACCACAGTTTGGCACAAATGCTTGTGCTCTTCATTTACAAACTCGCGCCGAAAAACGTCGGTCAACATTAAGTAAAACAACTTTACAACAGTCGTCCTGCTCTGGCAATTCAAC